>NW_020716976.1:42194-71042 GCF_900518725.1 Notechis scutatus | reverse complement strand
TTTTTTTTTTTTTTTTTTTTGCAGTCCTAATTACTCTCTGAAGTCTGTGTCTGTCCTGTTGGGTTGCAGAAGCAAAGCAGACAGTTACAGAGGTGCAGATGACAGACTCAATCATTCCTCTGTAGAACTGGATCAGCAGCTCCTTGGGCAGTTTGAGCTTTCTGAGTTGGCGCAGAAAGAACATTCTCTGTTGTCCTTTTTAGATGATGTTTTTGATGTTAGGTGTCCATTTTAGGTCATATGATATGATAGAACCTAGAAATCTCTACTGTTGATACCGTGTTGTCTAGTATTCTAAGAGGTGATAGTATGGGAGGATTTCTTCTAAAGTCTACCACCATTTCTATGGTTTTGAGTGTGTGCAGTTTCAGATTGTTCCGGTCACACCATGAGGCAAGTTGTTCAGCCTCCTGTCTGTATGCGGGAGGGAGTTATATGCAAGTGACGAAGCGCACGCCTTTGCGGAGCTCCATTTGCACAAGCAACGGGCACACACACATGCCACTCGCACACAACTGGAGCTTCAGGTAGGCACTTGCCCACTGTTCACACAAGTGGAGCTGCATGTGTGCTCACTCACCGCTTCTGCGGCCTGGTTCCGAATAGGTCACAGCCTGGGAGTTGGAGACTCCTGTTTGAAAACAATGATTTCCAAATTTTAATTTAATCTGCCTGCTTGGCTGCAGTGAGAGAGAACTGTAAAGGAACAAATATGGATAAAGCCAAATGATGTTTTCGGTTCAGCAAGTTGGATTCAGCCTCACGAGGTGATCATAATAAATCTTTCCCTAGGTTTATTAGCATACCTAATACATTAGTTGCACAAAGTGAGTTTTGATAGAAGTCTTTATCATTATTTTCTTGGTTTTATGTTTTGTGGTTTTTTTTCCTGTCTGGGTATCTCTGTGGCCTTGACTGCCCTCTGAAAGATTTTTTTAAAAAAAATGCTTCATCAGCCTCTTACCCATTTCCAGGAAGCACTTAACAGGCCTATATGTGCTTTTTAAAGATTTTTTTCCCCCCTGATAATACCTGTTTACCACCACTTTGTGGTTTTCCTTTAGAAGCCAATCACAAAACTGTGACTGAATGAAAACTGGGTTCAAAGTGGTCACTGTGAATGGCAGAAGCAAACATTTCCGAGACATTGTTCAGGATCCTCCATGAAATAAGAAATAATGAGATGTATCAGTCTCCAAATAAAATGAAATTGAGCAATTGAATGTAACAGAATAGCAGAAAAGAGTTTTAAGGAAACTTGGAGGTCTTCTGTCTAGTCCAACCCTTTGCTCAGGCAGGAAGCACCATTTCAGACAAATGATTGTACAATCTCTTCTTAAAAACTTGCAGTGTTGGAGCATTCAAACTTCTGGAGGCAAGTTGTTCCAGTAATTAATTGTTCTCACTGTCTGGAAATTTCTCCTAGGTTGCTTCTCTCCTTGATTAGTTTCCATCCATGGTTTCTTGTCTTGCCTTAAGGTGCTTTAGAGAATAGATTGTCTGCCTCTTTCTGGCAGCCCCTGAGATATTGGAAAACTGCTATCATGGTCCTTCTTTTTAATTAAACTACACATACCCAATTCCAGCAACCGTTCTTCATATGTTTTAGCCTCTAGTCCCCTAATCATCTTGGTTGCTCTTCTCTGCACTCTTGCTAAAGCTTCAACATCTTTTTTTATGCCGTGGTGACCAAAACTGGATGCCGTATTCCAAGTGTGGCCATACCAAGGCATTATAAAGCGGTATCAACACTTCACATGATCTTGATTCTATTCCTCTGTTAGTGCAGCCTACAACTGCGTTGGCTTTTTTGGCCGCTGCAGCACACGGCTGGCTCCTATTTAAGTGGTTGTCCACTAGGACTCCAAGATCCCTCTCACGGTTACTACTATTGAGCGAGGTACCACCTATACCAGTGATGGCTAACGTTGTCTGCACCGAGTACCCAAAGTATGTGCTTGAATCCCAAAAATGCAATACACATGCGTCCCCCCGCACGTCTCCTGCACATGCGCCCTGCCCCCTCTGCGCATATGCAGCAGAGACGCAAAGACCAGCTGGCTGGCGGAAGGCGCATGCGCAGCAGAGCTGAGCTGGAGCGACGGCTCACCTGCCCACAGAGAGGGCTCTGCGTGCCATTGGTTCACCATCACAGACCTAGACTGTACCTGTGCATTTGGTTTTTCTTGCCTAAATGTAAAACCGGAAGACGTGCTGCTATTGCGCTCAGCCAAAAGGAAAAGAGACTCTGAAGGCACAACAGTTAAGGTGTCCTGCTTGCAACATTAAGCTGAATCTGATGAACCTTCTCATTAAATAAAACTATGTAATGGCACTCTCAGGTGTGTGATTGCACTCGCAACAATGGCATTGTTAGCCGACAACTAAGCTGTGTTTGACGCACAATGGCTTAAAGTGTTGAGCTGAGAGCCGAAAAGGGGAAAGGAATGAATTAATTGAACAGAGGCTGCAAAGCCCGGGATTCATTGTCAGAATGGAAGGCTATAAAATTATCTTCTGCTATATTAGAGGTGAAGTAAATGTAGGCAGGAGCTGACAAAAAAAAGGGGGGGGGGGAATGCACAAAGCTACTTGCTGCTCCCAGCAAAGCAACCCAGTGTTCATTTCAGAACATGCCACCCACACCCAGCACAGCGCCAACCTCTCTGCATTGATCGAGCACTTAAGAACTGATTCCTTGGTGCCCTCTTACTCATGAAGGCTTCCCCCCCCCCCCCAGCAAGTGGATGTTCAGAGAAACGGGTATTTAGGAAAACAATTTTCGGCTCAGAACATGCCCCGCCCTCTGCCACATTGAGCCCCTTTGCAGTTTAGAGGTGGAAGGAACTTACACAGGGGTGGGATTCAATTTTTTTTAACAACCAGTTCTGTGGGCATGGCTTAGTCAATGGGTGTGGCTTGGTAGTCATGTGACTGGGTGGGCGTGGCTTGGTGGTCATGTTATTGGCTGGACGTGGCCAACTCAATATCACTCACATTGAGGCATGCATCTCCTCGCCTGGCCTCTCATGATTGTGGGGATGCTGCAACAGTCGTAAGTGTGAAAAACGGTCATAAGTCACTTTTTTCAGTGCCATTGTAACTTTGAATGGTCACTCCACACAAGCAAAGTACTAGCAAAGGAGGGGGGGGGGGAAACTCCAGAGAAGTTCCTGAGACAGGAAGTCTAGTCCTGCCAAGAATGTAATAAGGGTTAACGGAGAGGCAGTTTCCGTAAGCAAAACCAGAATGCTTCCTTCCTGCCTTCCTTACAGGATTAGGCCAGTAATTTCTTCTAACAACCGGTTCTCCAAACCGCTTTGAATGTTAACAAGCGGTTCTAGCGAATAGGTGCGAACTGGTAGAATCCCACCCCTGAACTTAATGTGAAGTATTCAATCAAATCAAAATTACCTGAAGTATTAATACCCAAAGTATAAAGCCTTAGTAAAGCCACGCCTGGAATACCGCATCCGGTTTTGGTCACCACATTACAGAAAAGAGGTTGAGGCTTTGGAAAAGATAGCAAAGAAGAGCAACTAAGACGATTAAAGGCCTGGGAGACTAAAACATATGAAGAACAGCTGTAGGATTTGAGTTTGGCTTGTCTAGAGAAAAGAAGAATTAGGGGTGACATGATAGCAGTATTCCAGTATTTGAGGGCCTGCCACAAAGAAGACGGGGTCAACATCCTGAACATAAACTGTTTCAACTCCTTACCTCAAAACGACACTATAGAGCACTGCACACCAGCAACTAGACACAAGAACAGTTTTCTTCTGAACGCCATCACTCTGCTAAACAAATAATTCCCTCAGCACTGTCCAACTATTTACAAAGTCTACATTACTGTTACTATTAATCTTCTCATCACTCCTTATTGCCCATCCCCTCCCACTTATGATTGTATGACTGTAACTTTGTCGCTTGTATCCTTACGATTTATATGGACTGTTTCCTAGTATGATTTGATTGCTTATTGTATCCTGTGACTATTATTAAGTGTTGTACCTGATGATTCTTGATTCATGACGAATGTACACTGAGCATTTTGCATCAAGACAAATTCTTTGTGTGTCCAATCACACTTGGCCAATAAAAGAATTCTATTCATATTCTATTCAAAGCACCAAAAGGCAAGACAAGAAACAATAGATGGAAACTATTCAACTATACACTGTTGATAACGTTAATTAGCAGTTCTTGGTCCAAATTTTCTCCCAATCTTCTAACTCTATGCTATGACCTACATTTTGTGCCCAAGCAATCATTGGGCCCTTAACTACTACTTCCTCGATTTCTACTTGGAGTAAATAATTATATGTTCTAGTGATAAATTTTTCTTTTTTACCTGTTAAAATTTGGTCTAATTGTTGGGGTTCCAAATTCCTCCATATCTTTTTTAGGCCTAGTTTTTATCTGCATATATGGCCACCAATCCACAATTTTACCTTGTTCTTTTAATTTTTTCCGTTGTTTTTAAATTCCCCTGATTATCCAATAATTCCTGGTTTCTAGCCTGATGCCTGAACCCTGAACAATCAAATTGTCTCTCCTATTTATTAAGGAAGTGCTAATAGGCTGAAATGAAATGAGGTTCATGGGAGATCAAAATCCCTGAGAGAAAGAGGTTGCATAACTGCCTTTGTCCTGGAGTAATTCTGTGCCCTGGCTGCGTCTGAATTATTTATTTAATGATTCCTTATGCAGAGAGGAAACCACAGGCCTATTTCTGTATCACCGCACCATATGCCAACGAGAAGAGCTTTTCTCCCTTTCAGAGTTTCAGAAAACCTGCCTTGGGCAGGTAGTCCTTGACTTATGACCACAGTTTTGAGCCTGAAATTTCTGTTGCTAAGTGAGGCGTCGGTTATATGAGTGCCACCCCGTTTCTCGAGCTCTCTTGCCTCAGTTGTTAAGTGAATCACTGCAGTTGTTAAATTAATAACTTGGTTGTTAAGTGAAACCGGCTTCTTCGTCGACTTTGCCTGTCAGAAGGTCACAAAAGGGCATGACAAACATGGCCTCCCCGGAACACTGCAACTGTCATCAATACAAGTCAGTTGCCAAGTGGCTGAATTTTGATCATGTGGCCGTGGGGATGCTGCAACGGTCGTAAGTGTGAAAAATGGTCATAAGTCACTTTTTTCAGTGCCGTTGTAACTTCAAACGGTCCCTAAAATGGACTGTTGTAAGTCGAGGACTACCTGTATTTATGCACAGATTGGAAGAGTTGACTCCTGAAGACTGTATGCTTCTTAACTTTTATGTGCCAGTGCGCTGGTATTTTATCTTCCCAACAGTCCTGCAAGGTAGGCGAGATTGAGAGAATGAATCAGAATCACAGAATAACAGAGTTGGAAAGGACTTTGTAGGTCATCTAGTCCAACCCCCTGCCCAAGCGGGAGACCCTACACCATTTCTGACGGATGGGAGCCCAATCTCTTCTTGAAAATCTCAAGTGATGGCGCTCCCACAACTTCTGAGGGCAAGCTGTTCCATTGGTTGATTGTTCTCACTGTTAGAAAGTTTCTCCTTATTTCCAGGTTAAATCTCTCCTTGTTCAGTTTCCATCCATTTTTCCTTCTCTGGCCTTCAGGTGCTTTGGAAAATAGCTTGACCCCCTTCCTCTCTGTGTGGCAGCCCCTCAAATATTGGAAGACTGCTATCCTGTCTCCCCTGGTCCTTCTCTTCACTAGACTAGCCAAGCCCAGTTCCTGTAACCGTTCTTCATATATTTTAGCCTCTAATTATCCTGGTTGCTCTTCTCTGCGCTCTTTTCTATGAGAGCAGGACTGGTGCAATATTCCCCTCACCCCCTTTTTACTTCCTTGAGCAAAAGGCGTTTCGGAAGGATGATTTGAACCAAATTAACTAATTTTATCCTGTTGTTCCAGTGATTCATTTTTTGTGCTGAGTCCTGACTTCAAACTAAAGGCAAAACACAATGAACGGAGTCAGGCTGCAGTTAAGTAAGAAGCAGCCAAGCATTTTTAGCTGCATTGAACGGATGGTCAGGCTTTGAATGGTCTTTCCTCGCGCATGGATGACAGAACCAATTGTTGGTAAAGCTGCATAAAACCTCTCTGCATTAGTGTTACCTGGACACCTCAAGAAACAGCCAGGGGTGGGATTCAAATGTTTAACAACCGGTTCTGTGGGTGTGGCTTAGGTGGTCATGTGACTGGATGGACATGGCTTGGTGGTCATATTATTGGCTGGGTGTGGCCAACTCCATATTACTCACATTGAGGCACACATCTCCTCGCCTGGCCTCTCATGGCTGTGGGGATGCTGCAACAGTCATAAGTGTGAAAAATGGTCATCAGTCACTTTTTCCAGTGCCATTGTAACTTTGAATGGTCACTCCACACAAGCAAAGTACCAGCAAAGGGGGGGGGAAAAACTCCAGAGAAGTTCCTGAGACAGGAAGTCTAGTCCTGCCAAGCATGTAGTAACGGTTAACGGAGAGGCAGTTTCTGTAAGCAACACCAGAATGTCTCCTTCCTGCCTTCCTTACAGGATTAGACCTGTAATTTCTTCTAACAACCAGTTCTCCAAACTGCTTTGAATGTTAATAAGCGGTTCTAGCGAATAGGTGCGAACTGGTAGAATCCCACCCCTGGAAACAACCCCTGTCACCATAGAGATGAAGCAGCATTTATGGGGAGACAGTTAATGAAGTATAAGGAGCTGCCACAAGCAAGAGGGGTCCACTTCAGAGGTGGTATTCAGCAGGTTCTGACAGGTTCTGGAGAACCGGTAGCGGAAAGAGTACTTTGGAGAACCGGTAAATCCCACCTCTGACTGGCCCCACCCCCATCTATTCTCTGCCTCCTGAGTCCCAGCTGATCGGCTGGGTCTTCTTTGGTTGCCCTGCACAGGAGAACAGAGCTGGAAAGCAGGTTCGTGGGCTGGGGAGGGAATGGGATTTTGCAGTATCCTTCCTCTGCCACGCCCACTAAGCCACATCCATAGAACCAGTAGTAAAAAAACCTGGTCCATCTATCCTCCAAAGCACCTGGAGGCAGAACAAGAAGCAATGGATGGAAACTAATCGAGGAGAGAAGCAATGTAGGAGTAAGGATCAGTCAATCAAGCAACCAACGGGAACAGCTTGCCTCCTGAAGCCGTAAGTGCTCCACCACTGGAAGCCTTTAAGAAGAAATTGGACAGCCGTTTGCTTGAAATGGTTGGAAGAAAATATCCTTCTGGGTTCAGTTCCAAGTGGGGAAAAAGACACTGGAAACATGGAGGCTGTTTGGGAAGATGGTTTAATGGTGGACAGGACCACATGGCTTGGAGCCTCCAAAGTGAAAAGGACGATCACATGCTTCAAGGTGAAGGAAAAGAGAGAAAGAAGGGCTGAGATGCTGAGAGTCCCTTATATACCCCTCTGTTGGGATTTGAATTTGAGCTTGTATTCTGATTGGCTGTCAGACTCCCATGGGGCCATGCAGGGGCAACTCTGTAGGTTGTCCCGAGTCCCAGGCTTGGTTGAGCCTTGCTGGATGATGATGTAATGAAAAAGGGCTTTGGGCAATTCCTATTATAGCTCTACCTGGAGATCTTTGTTATGTAAAATATTCTGGCCCAGGCCTTAATGGCCCCTCCCATTAACAAAGGGGTGAGCTTCTGCTTCTGAGGTGTGTTTCTGTTTCTGAGTTTCCACTTCTCTTTTTAGGGGAAATAATTCTGCCTTTTTAATATTTCCTAGGATATTTCATTTTTCTAGGAGAGGGGTGGGTGCTAACTTCCTACAAAATGTCATAAGATCTCCTGCCTGAGCAGAGGGTTGGACTACAGGACCTCCAGGGTACCTCAGAGCTCTGCAATTCTTTTTCCAGGGGTTGAAAGTGGATTAGAAGCTGGGTCGCCCAAACCAGTATCACCCTACATTTCAATATGAACTTTTTGTCTGAAATGATACAGGTAAGTTCTCCACTTATCACCACAATTGAGCCCAACATTTCTGGGTGTTAAGTGAGGCATCGGAGTTTTGCTCCACTTTACAACTTTTCTTGCCACTGCCGTTAAGTGAATCTCCGCAGTTGATAAAGCTAGTAACCCGGCGGTTAAGTGAACCTGTCTTTCCCCATTGATTTTGCTTGCCAGAAGGTCGCCAAAGGGGATCCCAGGACCTTGGGACACAGCGACGGTCATAACTATGAGGCAGTTTCCAAGCGTCGGAATGTTGATCAACACGATCAATGGGGATGCTACGAAGGTCGTAATTGTGGAACAACGGTCCTCAGTCCCTTTTTTTTTCCAGCGCCGTTGTAACTTTGAATGGTCACTAAATGAACCGTTGTAGAGTCTTCTGCCTGAGGCGGGGTTGTACTAGATAGAAGACCTCCAAGGTCTTTGTCGTCTCTTGTTATTCCGTAAGTGAAAATGGCAGCAATCAAATGGTCCTGTTTTTCCTATATATAGGAAAACACATAGGAAAGGATAGGGACTTGAATGACCCGATTGAGGATGCCATAGTGACACACACACACCCAAACACAGCTGAGTGAAGAAGCCATGTAGCCCTGTTTCTTTGCATTCGCCTACTTAACTCAGACAGGGAAAGAATGCTGTATTGGGGCCAGGCTGTGTCAAGTGTGGGCCTTCTATCACAATCGAGCGATTGTCTTCTGGATTGCCACCAAAGGGCAGTGAGTGATGCACGGTGCCGGCGGTAACTGGTTGTGGCAGAAGGGAGAAATTCCTATTTTGCAGCAAGGCAGAAAGACGGAACAGAATTCTGTTTTGTTAATTGGAGTAAAATAAAAGCAGATAAGGGTATGGGAGGGCCTTCTCAAACTTCATGCAAGAGTTGTAGGGCTGCAAAGCACTATGAAGCAGTATATAAATCTAAGTGCTATTGCTATCTATACATTTTACTTATTTTATTTAGTGTGTGCCATCTACGGAGGTCATGCAATCAATATACATATACATACGGTATACACATACATACATACATACATGCATACATATATATAAATAATATACACTGCTCAAAAAAATAAAGGGAACACAAAAATAAGACATCCTAGATCTCAATGAATGAAATATTCTTATTAAATACTTTGTTCATTACATAGTTGAATGTGCTGACAACAAAATCACACAAAAATTATCAATGGAAATCAAATTTAGCAACCCATGGAGGTCTGGATTTGGAGTTACACTCAAAACAAAAGTGGAAAAAAACACTACAGGCTGATCCAACTTTGATGTAATGTCCTTAAAACAAGTCAAAATGAGGCTCAGTAGTGCATGTGGCCTCCACGTGCCTGTATGACCTCCCTACAGCTCCTGGGCATGCTCCTGATGAGGTGGCGGATGGTCTCCTGAGGGATCTCCTCCCACACCTGGACTAAAGCATCCCCCAACTCCTGGACAGTCTGTGGTGCAACGTGGCGTTGGTGGATGGAGCGAGACATGATGTCCCAGATGTGCTCAATTGGATTCAGGTCTGGGGAACGGGCGGGCCAGTCCATAATATCAATGCAGGAACTACTGACACACTCCAGCCACATGAGGTCTAGCATTGTCTTGCATTAGGGCCAACCCAGGGCCAACCGCACCATCATATGGTCTCACAAGGGGTCTGAGGATCTCATCTTGGTACCTAATGGCAGTCAGGCTACCTCTCGCAAGCACATGGAGGGCTGTGCGGCCCCCTAAAGAAATGCCACCCCACACCACTACTGACCCACTGCCAAACTGGTCATGCTGGAGGATGTTGCAGGCAGCAGAACATTCTCCACGGCGTCTCCAGACCCTGTCACATCTGTCACATGTGCTCAGTGTGAACCTGCTTTCATCTGTGAAGAGCACAGGGTGCCAGTGGCAAATTTGCCAATCTTGGTGTTCTCTGGCAAATGCCAAATGTCCTACATGGTGTTGGGCTGTAAGCACAACCCCCACCTGTGGATGTCGAGCCCTCATACCACCCTCATGGAGTCTGTTTCTGACCGTTTGAGCAGCCACGTGCACATTTGTGGCCCGCTGGAGGTCATTTTGCAGGGCTCTGGCAGTGCTCCTTCCGTCCCTCCTTGCACAAAGGTGGAGGTAGCGGTCCTGATGCTGGGTTGTTGCCCACCTATGGCCTCCTCCACGTCTCCTGATGTACTGGCCTGTCTCCTGATAGCGCCTCCATGTTCTGGACACTACGCTGACAGACACAGCAAACCTTGCCACAGCTCGCATTGATGTGCCATCCTGGATGAGCTGCACTACCTGAGCCACTTGTGTGGGTTGTAGACTCCGTCTCATGCTGCCACTAGAGTGAAAGCACTGCCAGCATTCAAAAGTGACCAAACCATCAACCAGAAAGCATAGGAACTGAGAAGTGGTCTGTGGTCACCACCTGCAGAACCACTCCTTTATTGGGGATGTCTTGCTAACTGCCTATGCTTTCCACCTCTTGTCTATTCCATTTGCACAACAGCATGTGAAATTCTGCAATTTGGCAGTTCGAATCTCACCAGGCTCAAGGTTGACTCGGCCTTCCATCCTTCCAAGATGGGTAAAATGAAGACCCAAATTGTTGGGGGCAATATGCTGGCTCTGTAAACTGTTTAGAGAGGATTGTAAAGCACTATAAAGTGGTATATAAGTCTAAGTGCTATTGCTGTATCAAATAATAATATATTAAACTAGTTCTATACCCGTGCTTCGCTACGAAACTTTGTGATCGGGCTTAGTTTTTGGGGAGGAAAATAAGGAGGGGGAAAAGTGCCTCTGCCTACCAGCATCCATTGGTATTCATCTGGCTAGCGTCCTGTCAGTGTGTGAGAGTTGAGGGCTGTTTGGAAACTGAAGCAGTATTTGCTGGGTGAGCAAGAAGGAGACAGCAAGGAGCCTGGGTGTGGCTTAGCTCAACTGTTCTGTACTAAAGTTGGTTGCTGCTGTGAAAGTAAAACTGAAACTGAAACTCTTCTCTGTGTTTTGCATTTGGAACAGATTTCTTTTCAGGTGGGGAGGGGGAGTAGAACTCCTTAGCATCAGAGCGTGTTAATAATAATATAGGAAAGACTAATGCTCTGATGGTCATTTCAAAAAATTCTTTCTTAGTGGGCACCTAGAAGCCAAGAGGAACATACATGCCAAATTTCAAGTTTGTAGGCTTTACAGTTCTGGAGATTTTGTGATGATGTGTGAGTGGCATTTCACTTTTATATATATAGATTAATAAAATCACCATAATATGGAGCCATAGAATTGCAATGGGTTAGAGATAATAATTCGATTATCTAAAAATGCTAACCATCTAACTGCTTCTGTTGTAACGGCAGTGAGATTATCCCAGGTGCTTTGAGGTATGCATAAATAAAAACATATTAATCCACCTTTTCAACTCGCATGCTATTTTGGCCTGGGAAACACTCAGCTAAGAACCTTACCATAATTTATGGCTAACACCATGTAACTGAGTCCATTCAGCTGGTTGCTGGTCACCATCTCTTTTCTTCCATCTTTTTTTAAATCTCGGAATCTTGTCCAGGGAGCTGGGTCATCTCATCACGTGTCTAAAATAGGATAATTTGAGCCTGGTGATTTGTCTCTCAAGTGAGAACTGTGGGTTGATTTATTCAAAGATCCATTGGTTTGTTTTTCTTGGCCGGCCACAATAGAACAGGATACTTTATTTGGCCAAGTGTGATTGGACACTCAAGGAATTTGTTTCTGGTGCATAAGCTTTCGATGTGCATATATAAACGACAAAGTGATGTAAATCATAAGAAACCAATAGGAGAAGGTAGTAGGAAAGATGAAATGAATGATAGCAATAATTCTGTAGAGATTCTCAGTCATCTAGGTCATGGTTGTTTTAAAGGTGCTTTTTTCAGGAGGCAACTGGACTTTCTTGTTTTTTCTTTTGAAGACGTTTCACTTCTCATCCAAGAAGCTTCTTCAGCTCTGACAGGCTAGTGGGGAATGGAAGGATTTATACTCCTTGCAGACAGAGCTGGTCATTTGCATTCCTTGCAGACAGGTGGATTTCCAGAGGAAAAATTGCAGACTACAGGAACCAGGGGGTGACCCTGAAGACACAGATAAACCTCCAAGAGTTTCAATGACCCTTTAAAACAGGGATCCCCAATCACCAGGCCCTGGACCGGTACCGGTCCGTGGATCATTTTGTACTGGGCCGCCGGTATTTGGGCACCGCCATCTTGTTTCAACGGTGCTTGAGAAAGTGCTTCCGGGTGAGCTTGTTGGTCGTCGGTTGGAAAGCGGCATTTGGGTGCTGAAGGAATCCTCGCGCCTTAGTTTCGTCAGCTTCGAACGAAGAGCCGTCCCAATGGCGGTGGAGTCTTGCGTTACTCAGGAGGAGATTAAGAAAGAGCCCGAAAAGCCCATTGAAGGTACAAAGGAGGAGTTGAAGGTGGCGGGGAGAAGCGGGGCACAGCTGGCTGGCCGGTCGCTCGGCTCTCCTTGCCTTGGTCGTGCGTGCTGATGCCGGTACCGGTCCGGGGATCATTTCATTTTTATTTTACCGGGCCACGAAGAATGAATGGTTGGGGACCCCTGCTTTAAAAGGATGCAAACGACTAGCCATCTGCAAGAAGGATAAATCCTTCCATCCCCCACCATCCAGTCAGAGCTGAAGAAGCTTCATGGATGAGAAGCGAAATGCCTTCAAAAGGAGAAACAAGGAAGCCCAGTTGCCTCCTGAAAAAAAACACCTTTACGATAATAGCAATACAGTCCAACTAAATGGGTAAATATCTTTAGACATAATTCAGCGTTGTGGGAATGACTTGTTCAGCAGAGTGAACCGTCTCCATGTCTAATTGTTTTGGCATGCAATGTCCTACAGTGGCGTCCTGAGGGGAGGAGTTGAAACATTTTTTTTGTCCAGGATGTGTAGATATTTTGTCAATCCTTTTTCTCGGGAGTTTTCTCCAACAAAGAAGAAGGCGGGGGCTTCTAAAAATCTTGCCAAGACAAATCCCGCAGCTTGGGTTTGTTAGGAATCCAGACTGATTTGAAAGGAAGCGTACGTGCATAATATTGACTGAAGGAAAGAGAGACCACCACCACAAGAATTTCAGATCACTGGTACCACGGAGAAGCTACCTTCCAGCCATCTTGGGCTGTGCCTCTTGGTAGGATGAGGGACATCCATGTAATACATTAAGGCAGTGATCCCCAACCTTTTTTACGCCATGGCCCGGTATCCCCAACCTTTTTTATGGTGCGGCCCGGTACCGACATCAGCTGGCCGCCGCCATCTTGTTTTGATGAAAAAGTGCTTCCGGTGAGCTTTCTACCCGGAAAAGCTCACCAGAAGCACTTTTTCATCAAAACAAGATGGCAGCGCCCAGCAAGCCAGCGGCCCGGTAGGACTTGTTCCACGGACCGGTACCGGTCTGCGGACTGGTGGTTGGGGACCCCTGCATTAAGGGACTGTCTCCTCTCGAGCCAAGGCTGTGGCATTGGTGTTTCAGCTCTATGCCTTTTGTTGTTGTTGACATTTTTATGCTTCATTTGCTCTCCAGAAATCAATTTGCTATGTTCAGACTGGAAGGGAAATAGTTTATACAGTATGACCAAAATCACAACACATGCCTCCCCACTCAGAAATAATTCAATGGGGCTTACTGGAACATGTGATTAACAGAGTCCATGCTAGGAAGCCTAATTAAGCCCACTTGTTTCCCCCCCCAATATATGAATAGATAGAATAGAATAGAATTCTTTATTGGCCAAGTGTGATTGGACACACAAGGAATTTGACTTGGTGCAAATGCTCTCAGTGTACATAAAAGAAAAGATATACGTCTAGTATTTGAGCCATAGAGTATAAAACAATTGT
Organism: Notechis scutatus; assembly: GCF_900518725.1. The sequence continues at coordinate 57,223 of NW_020716976.1, read as the reverse complement.
GCAATTAAAATAGATTAGCTACCATATTCTTCATACGTTGATTTTTTTTTAAAATAAGGATGTTTAGCTACTAAGCATTTTTCAAGCCTCTGAATGCATCTCCCAGTTCAAGAAAAGGGCCTAGTTGCACAATTGGAAAAATTGTACTTTTTCCTTCGGAATTCTTGTTTCCCATTTCTGTGTATGTCAACAGTGCTGGGGAAGGCCGAAATGCACAAAAGTAGAAGGTGAGTATTAAGAATGAGGAAGACCGTATTCCATCGGTGTGGAATACCAAGTTGGGAAAGGAAAAACAGGAAGGAAAATTTAATCCTGCAGGGCATCACTTTATGCTGCAAGCTTTTTTTCCCCCTAGCTTTTATTTGAGCTAGGTTTGCATAATACACAGCTCCACAAACTGTCTAACCACATTTTAGTCTAGTGCTTGTAGGAAGGGCCCCCTCAGAATATAATATTCTACAGAATATTAAAATATAATCTACAGAATATTATTACTAACGTAATAGCTGCAGTGATTCACTTGTCACCCGTGGCAGGAAAGGCCGTACCATGGGGCAAAATTCACTTAACAGCTGTCTTGTTTAGCAACAAGGGATCAGTTGTAAGTCGAGGACTAACCTATGTTCTTGGTCACCTGTTTCCTGACCTGATCTATCTTGGAGGGATGATGTTTAGAGCCTCGGTGGCACAGTGGTTGGAGTGCTGTACTGCAGGCTACTTCTGCTGACTGCCAGCTGCCTGCAATTTGGCAGTTCAAATCCCACCAGGCTCAAGGTTGTCTCAGCCGTCCATCCTTCTGAGGTGGGTAAAATGAGGACTCAAAATTGTTGGGGGCAAATATGCTGACTTTGTAAAATGGCTTAGAGAGGGCTGTAAAGCACTATAAAGCGGTATATAAGTGCTATATATCTGCACCAATTCAGGAAGCTCAAACTGCCCAATGAGCTGCTGATTCAGTTCTACAGAGGAATTATTGAGTCTGTCATCTGTACCTCTATAACTGTCTGGTTTGGATCTGCAACCAAACAAGACAGACACAGACTTCAGTGGATAATTAGAACTTCAGAAAAAACAATTACTGCCAACCTGCCTTCCATCGAGGACTATATACTGCACGAGTCAAAAAGAGGGCTGTGAAAATATTTACAGACCCCTCACATCCCGAACAAAAATTGTTGCAACTTCTACCCTCAAAACGACACTATAGGGCACTGCACACCAGAACAATTAGACACAAGGACAGTTTTTTCCCAAATGCCATCACTCTGCTAAACAACTAATTCCCACAACACTGTCAAACTATTTAGTAAGACTATATTACTTCTCATCCTTCTTCTCATCCTTCCTAGTACCCACCTCTTCCCACTTACGACTATAACTGTGTTGCTTGTATCTTTACACTTTATATTGTTTTATTTGTTTCCTAGTATGATTTGATTGCTTATTAGTAACCTATGACTATCATTAAATGTTGTATCTTATGATTTTTGATAAATGTATTTTATTTTTTCTTTATGTACACTGAGAGCCTATGCACCAGAGACAAATTCCTTGTGTATCCAATCACACTTGGCCAATAAAGAATTCTATTGCTATTGCTATGTCAAACTATATACAGGAGAAATTGGTGTTGATGCCATCTTTGTTTCATGCAGGCAAACTTTTTTTCTAGTGGGGGTTTCAGACTTAGGAGAGAACCAGGAAGACTGAACATCCATTTCTCTGCAGTTGTCAATGTGACAGAATTAGGTCTCTTTGTTTCTGGACCGTTGGTCAGTCATAAAGCAACACGGGGCATTGGTGTCACGTTGCATTTCTCTTGACAGACGTTGAGGTTTGTTTGTTCCACCCTGATCGATCTTGCTTTGGAAATATAACCTAAACCGATAAGGAAATGTGGGCTGAGGCTAACCTTAGTACAGTTATCTGTCTCGGTTGCTGTTTTTAATCTGTTATTTTGAGCGCTGGAATGGTGTGGCAGATTGCAAAGCCGCCTGTGGAGTCTGCTGTTCATGTTTGGGAGTTCGGGAGTTGGGTTTTTAAAATATCTATTTTGAATGGGTACATTTGTGTTTTGGATGCAGAATAGATCAGTCAGGGAAACCGAATATTGATAGAACAGGAATAAATATAACCACATGGCTTTTGAGCGTTCCAGAAAACCTCCATTCCAACAAATAACTCCGAGACAGACATCCTTTCCAAAGTTCTTTTTATTGAGAATAGTAAACTGGCACATCTGGGGAATCCCAAATCTGAAAGTTCCGGGCTTCCTTGCAATAAGTAAAAATTACAAATCCACCCCCTGCACCCATCATCGCATCACATGCCCCAATCACCATCCATCCCAACTTGAGACATCTTGAGATGTTGAGACTCTAGAGAAAGTGCAGAGAAGAGCAACCAGGATGATTAGGGGACTGGAGAGTAGAACATATGAAGAACGGTCACAGGAACTGGGCTTGGCTAGTCTAGTGAAGAGAAGGACCAGGGGAGACATGATAGCAGTCTTCCAATATTTGAGGAGCTGTCGCAGAGAGGAAGGGGGTCAAGCTATTTTCTAAAGCACCTGAAGGCCAGACAAGGAATAATGGATGGAAACTGAACAAGGAGAGATTTAACCTGGAAATAAGGAGAAACTTTCTGACAGGGAGAACTATCAACCCATGGAACAGAAGTTGCCTTCAGAAGTTGTGGGAGCGTTATCACTTGAGACTTTCAAGAAGAGATTGGACTGCCATTTGTCAGAATTGATGTAGTCTCCCACTTGGACAGGGGGTTGGACTAGATGACCTACAAGGTCCCTTCCAACTCTGCTTATCTGATTATCTGTTTAACATCCCTTCACCCAGGTGCAGAAATAACATGACCTTGACTTAGAAAAAGAATGCTATTATGTCTAACCACATACACTCCAAGAAATTCCCCCCTCCCATTTTCCCAGGCTCAAGAATGTGGCAGCGTGGAAGCTATGTCGGGTGCTAATGTGGCTTCCAAAGCTGACGCCAAGCTTTCACCGGGTTTTCCTTCGCTGAGAGTTGTTCCGTGCTGACATGTGATTTTGGGTGGTGTTCTTTTATCTTGACTCCTTTCTCTCTCTCTTTTTCTCCCCCTTTAGGACTTCCTGATTCCGCCCCCCACACCTCTCCCCCACCTTACAACACCCTTTTGCAATCTCAACCTCCCCCTCCCCCTCCTCAGGATGCCCCCACCCCGGGATACAGCGATTCCTTTTCTACGGTTGTGCATTCGGGAACAGCCACTTTGCCCCGGCTTGGAGGGGCTGCTACTCTCCCCAGGCCTCCCCCCACGTCAGCCACCCTCCCGCGCCCACCCCGCCACCATTCTGCCACCCTGCCGCGCCTCCCCCCTGACCCCTACATGCAGGAAACTCAGTTCAACGGAGCTGCCCAGGGCTATGTAGTGCAGACACATCCGCCTGTCGGGACCCTTCCCATCGGAGGATACATGCACCCAGGGTATCCAGTTCAGCTACAGCCTTGTACGGCGTATGTGCCAGTCTACCCTGTAGGAGCGGTGAGTATTTATGTTCGGTTGGGTACCTGGAGACGTTTCTGGGGTTGTATTCGTTTGGGAGTTTTCTTATAAGTAGCCCTTGACTTACAACAGTTTGCTTACTGACCGTCGGAAGTTACAACAGCACTGAAAAAAGGGGCTGATGTCCATTTTTCATACTTACAGTGTTTGCATCATCCCTACGATCATCATCTTCATTTAATGACCCCATAATCCCTTGTGGGGTGGAGTCTGAGTAACTGAATGGAGCTAACAGAGTGTTTTTTAATGGCCGGGTGCCCTTCGCGTCGCCAGTGTGGAATTTTGTTCAGCAGATATATCCTCATTGTGTGAGGATATATACAGGGTGGGGACACAAAATCAGCAAAGTCACAAAAACAGGTGACGCCCCTTTAATTCCTTCAACTTGGCTTCAAAGCTCCAAATATCCTTGACTGGAGACAAAAATCTCCCCCACAAACACTTGCAAAAAGGAGGAAATGCCGTTCAAACTAAAAATACCTACAAATTACAAACAGAAAAAAAACCCACATATACCACACTGAAGCAATTAAGGAAACCAGGCAAGATAAGGGCTTGAAGACGTCCACAGATATCGGAATACACACTGGGAAGAACGACAAACTCAGATAAGAACAGACAGACTAAAAATATTTTCACGCTTTGTTTCCAGCACTGGGCCATGCGCAGTCTGTCCTTTTAAACAGTCCTCCCAGCTTTAGCCCATGAAGGGGATCAGGGCCCTTTCCTCCCCCATAGACCACACCATTCACATTTCTCCCTTATCCTCTCCTCCCTGCGTGCCCTAGGATGGAGAGGGGATGGGCCTGGGTCTTCCTCTGACTGCCCAGCCGGCCTGTGCCCTTCCCCAGCCTCCTCCACAACCTCTGGAGCCACACTTCCACTTCCTGTCGGCTCCAGCAAGGGCATGACACATTGTGTCCAGAGAGGGAAATATCTGCCTCTACCTAGGATCAAACTCACAGCCTGCTGATTGCGATGCGAGATCTCTAGGCCACCACACCATTCATCATCCTTATGATCATATTGATCAAAATTCAGTTGCTTGGCAACTGGTTCATACTTATGACCATTGCTGTGTCCCAAGATCATATGATTCCCCTTTTGCGACCTTCAGGCGAGCACAGTTAATGGGGAAGCCAGATTCACTTAACAACTGTATTGCTAATGTAATAACTGCAATGGTTTGCTTAACAACGCTGGCAAGAAAGGTCGTAAAATAGGACAAAACTCACTTGACAAATGTCTCCCTTAGCAGTGGAAATTTGGGGTTCCATTGTGGTCGTAGGTCAAGGACTACCTGTATTAGTCCGGGACTTTCTTACAGGTAGTCCTCGGCTTAATATTACAATTGGGAGCAGAATTTCCGTTGCTAAGGAAGGTGGTGGTTAAGCGAGTGGTGTCTGATTTGATAATCGTTAAGCAAATCACTGCAGTTGTTAAGCGGATCATCTGGTCATTAAACGAAACTGGCTTCCCCCATTGACTTTGCTTGTCAGCAGCTGGATGAGGTCACAAATGGCAGTCACATGACCAGGGGTGGGATTCAAATTTCTTAACAACCGGTTCTGTGGGCATGGCCTAATTTGTGGGTGTGGCTTGGTGGTCACTTGACTGGGTGGGTGTGGCTTGCTGACTGGGCATGGCTTTGTGGTCACGTGACTGGCTGGGCATGGCTTGTATGTAAATATTGTAAATATTTATGTAAATATTGAATTATATATATATATGTATAAAAAGAGCAACTTTCACCCAAAATCAGGCAAAGCAGATTGAGTTGCTTGCAGAATCACAGATTCACTCAGAGATCTACCTTTCTGCAATCTGCTGCCTGAGTCTGCACTGAAAAATAGAAGCTTCAGTCCTAAGGAAGGTTCGGCTCTGCTCTCAGGCCACTTCTCCCCAACCCCCTGAATACCACCCCTGACTGGGCCTCAGGGAAGCCTCCTGGGCAAAGGCAAAGCAGTTCAACAGCTATTTAGATTAGCTAGAAAGCAGAAATCCGACAAGAGGGGAGGGGCCAGCCAGTGCCGCAATTTGCCGGTTTTCCAAACTGCACAGAATTGTAACAACCGGTTCTATAGAACTGGTCCAAACTGGTAGAATCCCAGCCCTGCACGTGACCCAGGGACACTGCAGTGGTTGTAAATACAGACAGTCTGTCAGGATTCCGGCAGTTACCCCCATTTAAATCATGAGTCTCGAGACAAACTTCCAAAGCTTAAAGAAGATTTATTAGGAGTAAACATGCCAGCATTGCCTGGATGTAGCCAACTCTGAGGCACATCATTCATTGTCACCCTTGACCCTGGTTTTTTCCCCTACCCCCTGGGTGCATCGTAATTCATATTCTCCAATGGGACACATCCATAGCCAAAAGTCATCCATCATGTTCTCCGGTTAGAATTTTGCATGGCAGAAACTTCGGTCACCTAGTTACTATCTTTGAAAACATTTATGGAATGCAGTTTCGGTTTTGCAAGCTGCCGCACTGCTCCCACCCCTCCCTTTCTGTTGGCCACTCTAAAAAGACCAAAGAAATATTTTATGGGTTGACATAGTCCTTGACTTATGACCGCAATGGAGCCCCAAACTTTGGTTGCTAAGCGAGACATTTGTTGAGTGAGACTGGCCCCATTTTACGGCTTTTCCTGCCACATCTCAGCCAGTCCTTGAATATTGAAGATTTGTCCTGAAATGAATACAAACTCCAGCTCCTTTGTAGTGCAATGGAGGTTTCTTCATTAGGTCAGCAAACAACAAATACTCTTATCTGACAAGAAAAGCTAAAAGCCAGGCAAGGTTTGCGTTGGGTTTAAGTTTGCTCCCTTTCCTTTAATTACCATTATCATGAGACACACCCCACCACACCCAGGCCTATACGCCTAACCCATTATCCCTAAATGCTATTAACCCTATAACATGTCTACATCCCAACCCTATTCTGACCCTCACTAACTCATGCAGTAACCGTGAGAGGGATTTTGGAGTCTTAGTGCAGGGGTCCTCAACCACCGGGCCGCGGACCGGTACCGGTCCGTGGAGCACTCTGTACCGGGCCGCAAAGAAATTTTTTTTAAAAAAAAATGGCGGCTTTCTTCGCCTTCGGTGAATGCTGCTGGGATCGGGGATCAAGGACACAAATGAAAGAAGGGGAGGGAGGAAGCAACCGAAGCCTGTCCTGCTCTCCGGCTCAGCGGCTTCGGTTTCCTCCCGCCTCATTCCTCTCTCAGTCGCTCTCTCGCTCCTCCACCAGCCCAGGAAGAAACTGCTTCAAAGAAGCTGTGGGGGGGTGGCTTTTCCTGTCGCCGCAGCTCCTCCGAAGCGCCCATTCACCCCCGCCCACCCGCGCGCGCTTCAATTCAGTGCCCCGTTCTGCCTGTCTGGTTGTTTGGGAGCAGCTTCGGCTGAGAATAATAACTATTCGCCTCTTTTTATCAGCCGAAGCTGCTCCGAAACGAAGAAGGCAGGCAGGCAGGCAGAACGGGGCACTGAATTGAACCGTGCATGGGCGGGCGGGGTGGGGGTAAACGGGCGCTTTGGAGGAGCTGTGGCGACAGGAAAAGCCACCCCACCGGCTTCTTTGAAGCAGTTTCTTCCTGGGCTGGTGGAGCAGCGAGAGAGCGACTGAGAGAGGAACGAGGCAGACACCTGAGGGAGGGAGGGAGACACCTGAGGGATGGGGCTGAGGGAGGCAGAGCCGAGGCACTCCCTGAACTTGGTGGTTTGCTGGCAGACGTTTTATTACCCAACTAGGTAACAACATCAGATGTTACCTAGTCAGGTAATGAAACGTCTGCAAGCAAACCACCAAACTCGGACTCTTTCCCCCCCCACCCCCCACCCCGGTCCTTGAAAAAGTGTTTGTGCTTGAAACTGGTCCCTGGTACAAAAAAGGTTGGGGACCACTGTCTTAGTGGACAACCAGCTAAATATGAGCCAGCAGTGTGCAGCAGCCGCCCAAAAAGCCAATGCATTAACAGAGGGATACAGTCAAGATCAAGTGAGGTATTAATACCATTCTGTAAAGCAGAGGTGGTATTCAGCAGGTTCTGACCAGTTCTGGAGAACCGGTAGAGGAAATTTTGAGTAGTTCAGAGAACCAGCAAATCCCACCTCTGACTGGCCCCTCCAACCCCATCTATTCTCTGCCTCCCATTGAGTCCCAGCTGATTGGCTGGGTCTTCTTTTGTTGCCCTGCACAGGAGAACGGAGCTGGAAAGCAGGTTAGTGGGGTGGGGAGGGAATGGGGATTTTACAGTATCCTTCCCTGTCACGCCCACCAAGCCACACCACACCCACTACGCCACAGAACCGGTAGTAAAAGTTTTTGAATCCCACCACTGCTATAAAGCCTTAGTAAGACCACACCTACAGTACTGCATCCAGTTTTGGTCACCACATTATAAAAAAAGATGTTGAGACTCTAGAAAAAGTGCAGAGAAGAGCAACCAGGATGATTAGGGGACTGGAGACTAAAACATATGAAGAACAGTTACAGGAACTGGGCTTGGCTAGTCTAGTAAAGACCAGGGGAGACATGATAGCGGTCTTCAATATTTGAGGATCTGCCACAGAGAGGAAGGGGTCAAGCTATTTTCTAAAGTGCCTGTAGGCCAGACAAGGAATAATGGATGGAAACTGAACAAGGAGAGATTTAACCTGGAAATTAGGAGAAACTTTCTGACAGTGAGAACAATCAACCAATGGAACAGCTTTGCCCTCGGAAGTTGTGGGAGCTTCATCACTTGAGACTTTCAAGAAGAGATTGGACTGCCATTTGTCAGAAATGGTGTAGGGTGTCCCGCTTGGGTGGGGGGGGGTTGGACTAGATGACCTATAAGGTCCCTTCCAACTCTGATTATCTGTTTATCTGTTATCCCCACCTGGTGTCACCTTCACCATGTTTAACCTAAGGCTTACTTAACACCTATGTGTGCCCCAACCCCCTCTAACAATATGCACCACATCAATACATGAAAAGAGCCATTTCCAGCCTTGCAGTTGCTTCAGAATCCATCCTGCAGCCCTGCAGTTGCTTCAGAATCCATCCTGCAGCCCTGCAGTTGTTTCAGAATCCATCCTGCAGCCACTCTCAACACATACAAGCAGAACGCCAGCATACAAGCAGAAATACAGATCCGGCAGCAGCAGAAATAAGGTGACATTCTGCATGGCCAGCTGACTTGCTGCGAGGCATGTTTGGAGCTGACGGGCTCCATAACAAACTCGGAGCCCAACACCACAATTGTTAAGTGAATTGCTGCAGTACTTAACTTAGTGACATGGTTGTTGAATGAATCTGGCTTCCCCTATTTACTTTGCTTGTCCGAAGGTCGCAAAATGGGATTATGTCACACACACACACACACACCGGGGACACTGCAATGGTCATAAATATGAATCAGTGGCCAAGTGTGTGAATTTTGATCGCGTGACCATGTGGGCTGCAACGGTCGTACGTGTGGAAAACGGTCTGACATTCCTTTTTTTCAGAGCCGTTGCAATTTCGAACGGTCACTAAACTAACTGTGGTAAGTGTGGGAACTCCCTGTATGTGCCATTTCCCAAGTCCCTGCATTTTGATGATGTGACTCTGGGGATGCGGCAATGGTTGTAATTGCGGGGACTGGTTGTAAGTGACCTTTTTTAAAAAATGCCTTGTAACTTTGAAAAGTCGTGGTTGCAAGTCAAGGACTGCCTCTTTATGACTATGACAATTGACCAACTCCCCACAGGTAACTTGCCTCGGCCAACTCAGTGTGGGATAACTCAGTGCAGGACAAGAGTTACACTGATATCAAAGAAACGGTGGAATAGAATCATTCAAGAAATGATAACAGATAACAGATAATCAAAGTTGGAAGGGACCTTGTAGGCCCAAGCGGGAGACCCTACACCATTTCTGACAAATGGCAGTCCAATCTCTTCTTGAAAGTCTCAAGTGATGGCGCTCCCACAACTTTCAAAGGCAAAGTTGTTCCATGGGTTGATTGTTCTCACTGTCAGAAAATTTCTCCTTATTTCCAGGTTAAATCTCTCCTTGTTCAGTTTCCATCCATTATTCCTTGTCTGGCCTTCGGGTGCTTTAGAAAATAGCTTGACCCCTTCCTCCCTGTGGCAGCCCCATGATGCAAAAGGAGGGACAGAATGAAATGTGACTGGCAAAAATTAAAATGATTTTTATTTCTTTTAAACAATGAAATAAAATTGTTCAATTGTCCCGGACTTCCGGTTTGAAGGGCTTCGGCGACAGATAGAAATGCGCGATCGTGCGTGGTTTCTGTCTGGGCTCGCCGCTGGAGCGCCCCGAGCCGGCTGGTTTCGGGGCTAAGCCACCCTGTAGAGGTGGTGAAGAGGGGGGAGACCGCCAGCAGGGTCCAGGAGAGCCGCATCTCTCCTCCTCAGCTGGCCATTACTCCCCTTCCCAATGGCAGTTGCAGCGTTGGTCAGAAATGGCCACCACAAAGAAGAACTCGACTGGAAAAGAATGTGCAGGAGGAAGATAAGAAGTGAAAGTTTTGGCTGACCGGGTTAAATTGTAAAAGCAACAACCAAGGTACCCTGGAATTAAAACTTACAAAAAATAACATCGCTCCCAAAGAAGAGTCGGAAGCAGCGAAGGAAAGTGAAAAGGGAAAGGTTTGGCTTTTTTTTTTCTTCTCTCTCCTTCCCTATACTGACAACTAAGAGACTTAAATAAGAAATTGGAAAAATCCGCTTTGACATCAATAGGCAATTAAGCTGAAAATAAAACAAAATGCCAAAGGGATAATAAAGATTTCTGGACATTAAAAACTTTCTTTTTCATAAGCAGGAAGGGAGAGAAAAAGAATAAGGGCAGGATCTGGAAGAGGGAGGAGACTGGCTGGAATTAAAAAGAATCTAAAGTGGAGATTTGGAACTATGAGAAACAACAAGAAAAGATTGCAAAACAAGAAGACTGGGACAAAGAAGAGCCATCTTTAATGAACAAGTAATTCTATGTGGGGAAGAAAAAGGAAAGGGGGAAAGAGAATTGAGAATTTAAGACTTAAAAAAACAACCAAAGAAAAGAAAAATAATTCAAAAAATAAGTATAATACTGGAAAGCAACAGAAAAGGGGAATACAGAAGAGAGAAATAGAGATAGAGAGACAAGGGGGTAAAAAGGGAAGAGAGAAGAAGAGAGGGAAGAAGGAAAGGAAAAGAAGTTACAAAGGACCGGAGCAAGATACAGAGAAACAGGACCTATTTAGAGATAATGAGTGAAAATCTAACTGAAAAAGGGATTCTGTAAAGGTACATAAGATTGTATTGTTATATTAGTAATTAGAAATAACTTTAGAAATTTGGAAACAACGTATGATTAAAATGAGGGATAAAATAGTGTAATTTAGTGAAATGTTTGTGAATAAAATAAGTGAAATAAAATAAATGAGAAAATTGAATTAGGAAGGAACGGGAACATTTTAATTAGTTAATGTTTTATAAAATATAAGTGAAGAGGGGGAAAATTAACTATGGAAAGCTTATAATTGTTCCCATAGAAGTATGATATTTAATTGAAAAGTAATGGTAAAGATGTTAAGACTTTAATGAATATTAATATTAATGATAGAATTGAATTGGAATGGAATGTTCTTTTAATTATATACATTTATAATTTTTTTCTTTTTTTAAGAATACAGTGTGTATTTTAAGAATGTACCAAGCAGAATCCGAATGGAAGTTGTGTATTGAATGTTACAACTTTAGGGAAAAGATATAAAGGCGTCATATTCCAATCAGTAACTACAGGAGAAATTTTGTTTAATGAGAAAAGATAATAGATAATTGAAACAGGACAGACAAAAAATATAAATACAATGATTTGAATTGAGATGAGATAATTAAAATAAAATTGAGAAAATTAAAAGAGGGGAGAAGCTATGCAGAAAATGTAAAATAGTAATAAGATATGGAATAGAATATAAAAACGAGCATGAACCTGAATTTGTGTCTGTACGAAGAAATGTAACCCGGGATTATGCTGCTTTCAAAAAAGATGTTTTATTTGTATTTTTTTTCTCTTTGTGAAAACTCAAATAAAATTTACAAAAAAAAAAAATGTTCAATTGTCCCATGGCGAGTTGGCCACGGCATGTTGGCTGCTGCAAATTCAGAGGTGGGTATTCAGCAGGTACTGACCAGTTCTGGAGAACCAGTAGCGGAAATTTTGAGTAGTTCAGAGAACCGGCAAATACCGCCTCTGACTGGCCCTGCCCCCATCTATTCTCTGCCTTCCATTGAGTCCCAGCTGATCGGCTGGGTCTTCTTTGGTTGCCCTACACAGGAGAACGGAGCTGGAAAGCTGGTTAGTGGGGTGGGGAGGAAATGGGGATTTTACAGTAACCTTCCCCTGCCATGCCTACCAACCCATGCCATGCCACACCCACCAAGCCACGCCCACAGAACCGGTAGTAAAAATATTTGAATCCCACCACTGTGCAAGTTAGCTGTGGTAAGTTTATTTATTTATTTTCATTTATTTATTTGATTTGTCAATCGCTTACAAAATAATAGGTATAAGTATATACATAGTTATGAATACATGAAATGGGTACATAAAAGAAAAATAAAAGAAACAATAGGACAGGGACGGTAGGCGCGTTGGTGCGCTTATGCACGCCCCCTACAGACCTCTTAGGAAAGGGGTGAGGTCAAGAGTAGACAGTCTAAAGTTAAAGTTTTTGGGGTTTGGGGAAGAAACCACAGAGTCAGGTAGAGTATTCCAGACATGGACCACTCTGTTGCTGAAGTCGTAATTCCTGCAATCAAGTTTGGTTGTCCCATTCCCTGCCTCTTTAATCCTGCAGATCCGAGTTAGTACAGAAGTAATGAGAGCCATGATTTCTTCAGGAATCACTCCAGCGGTCATATGCCCTTTATTAGGAAGGAGAGGGAGAAAGGAAAGTAAATAACCATACAAAAATTAAAAGTGACAGGTGAAAAACAAAATGCAACGAACACATTTATAAGAAAGATGACCTACGACTTCCTTTAATACCAAAGAAAATAACCGTACAGCAACCTCTCTCTAAATTTAAGTAGCTAATAATCCTAAAATCCTAACAATCATAAAATGCCAATATTAAAATATTCTTTGCTTAACTGTAATCTAACAGGTATTAAATCATTAAATATAAATAACCATGCATTTATAAAACCTATAATATTTCTCTAATCCAATCCAAACTAATCTTCACATTCCAAAATCGGAAGTTGATTTTTCTTCTTATCTTGTAAGAGATCAAACCGTGGTCTTTACATTGCAAGAAATTTAGTCCAGTTATTGTCTGTAAGCCTAGCAGTCGGCTAGCTTCAAAATCCATTCTTCCACTGGGAACACAGAATAACAGAGTTGGAAGGGGCCTTGAAGGTCTTCTAGTCCAATCCCCTGCTCAGGCAGGAAAAAAATCTACCATTTCAGACCAATGGTTGTCCAATCTCTTCTTTAAAATCTCCATATTGGAGCATTCGTAACTTCTGGAGGCAAGTTGTTCCACTGATCGTTCTCACTCGGGGAAATTCTCATTAGTTCTAGGTTGGACTTCTCCTTGGTTTGTTTCCAAACATTTTCCTCTTTCCAATTTTGGGCATATCACAACCCAAGGAAATTTTATTTTTATATTTCACGGCAGTTTGATTAGGGAAGGACAAACTTCCTCTAAAATACAGCAGCCGTGTTTTTAGAGATACAGCCTTATCCTCTTACTAACCTTAGCTTAAAGGAACTGTAATTTGTCCTTTTATGCCAAGCCATTGTTTCTTTCAACCATCTTCCTTGTGCTATAATTAAAAGTGACTTATTTGATGCACAACATTAAACCCTAAGCTACTGTTTTCTTCAGAAACCCCTGCGGCTGGATGCAGATATCCTGCTAAGTCAAATGGCTTGAATGTAAGATGTGAATCCATTTATTTTTGTTAGGAAGGAAGGAAAGAGGGAGAGAGAGAGAAAGAGAGAAAAAGGAAGGAAGGAAGGAAGGAAGGAAGGAAGGAAGGAAGGAAGGAAGGAAGGAAGGAAGAAAGAGAAAGAAAGAAAGAAAGAAAGAAAGAAAGAAAGAAAGAAAGAGAAAGAAAGAAAGAAAGAAAGAAAGAAAGAAAGAAAGAAAGAAAGAAAGAAAGAAAGAAAAAGAAAGAAAGGCCTGTAGCTAAAGTGAAGCATTAATACCACTTTATAATGCCTTGGTAAAACCACACTTGGGATACGGCATCCAGTTTTGCTCGCCACAATGTAAAAAAGATGCTGAGACTCTAGAAAGAGTGCAGAGAAGAACAAGGAAGAGAATTAGGGGACTGGAGGCTAAAACATAAAGAACGGTTGCAGGAACTGGGCTTGGCTAGTCTGATGAAAAGAAGGTGACATGATGGCAGTCTTCCAATATCTCAGGGGCTGCCACAAAGGAGAGGGAGTCAACCTATTCTCCAAAGCAACTGAGGGAAGGACAAGAAGCAATGGGTGGAAACTGACCAAGGAGAGAAGCAACTTAGAGCTAAGGAGAAATTTCCTGACAGAACAATTAATCAGTGGAACAATTTACCTCAAGAAGTTGTGAATGCTCCAACACTGGAAGTTTTTGAGAAGAGATTGGATAACCATTTGTCTGAAATGGTGTAGGGTTTCCTTCCTAGGCAGGGAGTTAGACTAGAAGACCTCCAAGGTCCCTTCCAACTCTGTTATTCTATTCTATTCTATTCTATTCCGTTCCGTTCCGTTCCGTTCTATTCTATTCTATTCTATTCTATTCTATTCTATTCTATTCCGTTCCGTTCCGTTCCGTTCCGTTCCGTTCCGTTCTGTTCTGTTCTGTTCTGTTCTATTCTATTCTATTCTAACATGAAGTGTGGATAGGCAGTGTGTGTAGGCTGGGGTTTGTTTGAAAGCACCCAATCCAGCTTTTCACCCCCTCCTCTTGGTGCAGTTTAGGAGAAAGGCATCTGAGCATCCATGTACTCTTAATGAAACCATGTTCATCTCCTTTACTCGGCTAGGGCCTTTGTAAGGCTCCTGACACGTATTAATTATGTGCTCTTTGGAGGTGGTGTTTTGTTTTTTTTGTATGCCAGGCAAACAAGCTTCCTTAAAAGAACAGCTAATTAGTCTTCTTTATCAGGCCCACAGTCGGGAATGGGCGGGGGAGAGCTTTATGGAGGCTTTGCCAGACAGCCAGAGAATAAATGCAGGCAGCTGGATTGCAAATGTTTACAGAAAAGAAAAAGAAAAGAAAAGTTGATGGGACGATTTGTACTACTAATACTTAAAATGCCACTCATTGCTTGCCTTTCATTGACCAGAATTTTAGAGGGCGAGGGAACTTCTCTCTGTTAGCAGCAAAATACCACTTGTCTTCTTATTCACTGTCCAGAATAGAATAGAATAGAATAGAATAGAATAGAATAGAATAGAAGAGTTGGAAGGGACCTTTGAGGTCTTCTAGTCTAACCCC
>NW_020716976.1:18836-37194 GCF_900518725.1 Notechis scutatus | reverse complement strand
TTTAGGTCTTCAGCTCTGCTTTTAAGCACAGCCGAGTCTCCCTTAGGACTGGAGGTTCTATTATTCAGTGCAGACTCACGGCAAGCAAATTTTATGTGACAGACTGAGCTAGTTGATGGCAGATAGATCACCGAATGATTTTGTGAGCAACTCAATCTGCCTGCCTGCTTTGCCTGCTTTGGAGTAAAAATGGCTCTTTTTTATATAAAAAATTCAATATTTACATACATGGTGTGTTGTGAGTTAATTTTGTGAGTTTGCTTCCAAGCAAATTTTATGTAACAGACTGAGCTAGCCGATGGCAGATAGATAGATATCGGAATAAATCCGTGATTCTGTGAGCAACTCAATCTGCCTGCCTGCTTTGTCTGATTTAGGTTAAAAGTTGCTCTTTTTTATAAAAAAAAAATATCAATATTTTTATATTTACATACAAGCCATGCCCAACCAAGCCACACCCACAAATTAGGTCATGCCCACAGAACTGGTTAGTGGTCCCTGAGATTTAAAATTATGAGTTTGGTGGTTCCTGAGGTCCAAAAGGTTGGCGACCCCTGTTCTAAAGATAAAGGTTCCTCTTGCACATATGTGCTAGTCGTTACTGGCTCTAGGGGGCGGTGCTCATCTCCGTTACAAAGCCAAAGAGCCAGCGCTATCCGAAGCCGTCTCCATGGTCATGTGGCCGGCATGACTAAACGCCGAAGGTGCACGGAATGCTGTTACCTTCCCACCAAAGTGGTCCCTATTTTGTTACTTGCATTTTTTACATGATTTTGAACTGCTAGGTTGACAGAAGCTGGGAGAAGTAATGGGATTTGAACTGCCGAACTGCTGACCTTTCTGATCGACAAGCTCAGCATCTTAGCCACTGAGCCACCTACTTACTTAGCCTACTTACTTAACTACCTACTTAGCCACCTACAGCCACCACAAGCTCTAGGTGACCCCAAAAAGAGGGATGGAAACCAGATATGACTTTGATCAGGTTTCTCACTGCTGCTTTACAGAATGTTCTACATTGCAAGTATCTGGACTGCTGTTTTTTCAACCTTAGCCACATTATGATGCATGGACTTCAGCTCCCAGAATCCCTCAGCCAGCGTACTGACTAGGGAATTCTGGGAGTTGAAGTCCACGCCTCATAATGTGGCTAAGGTTGAGAAACACTGATCTGGAGGGAGGTTTTGGTCCCGTAGCTGCCTGTGATGGTGGTTAGTGAGCAGGACTACAACCTAAATAATACTGTACTGCAGCTTCACTGGAATCCCAAGCATCTTTGTTGCCAAGCACCTTTAAAGTACCAAAGTGTTGAAGGAAATCCTTCTGGAGTAGGGAGCCCCCTTTCCAGATCTAGAAACGTCATGAAATGGCAAGAATGTGCACCACAGAAAAAGGAAATTGATTGAACATATGCCGCGTGCACTCCCTGTTCACGCCTGGCTGGCAGTCCTCACCTCCCACACATGTACAGTACTGTACACATTTTGTGGAGTCAAGCGACTTCGTTCTGAAAATAATCCAGGTTTCTGAGGAGCCAGGCAACCATTTTGTCACAGGGGAAGGCCATATTGTGCCCACCTCCATCTGAAGTGTTGCATTCCCCTCACAGATAACAGATAATCAGAGTCGGAAGGGACTTTGTAGGTCATCTAGTCCAACCCCCTGCCCAAGCGGGAGACCCTACACCATTTCTGACAAATGGCAGTCCAATCTCTTCTTAAAAGTCTCTCAAGCTGCAAGATTCACTTAACAACTGTGGCAAGGAAGGTCATAAAATGGGGACAAAACTCCCTTCATAACTGTCTCACTTAGTGACACAAATTTTGGGCTCGGTTGGGGTCATAAATCGAGGGCTACCTGTATGCTGCTAAAGTGAAGAAAAGAGGAACGTATGTCCAGTAGCTAAATAGTCAGGAAACTGTCTGTCCTCTTCCCTCACAAGCTTCCATAAGGGAAACTAAAACGGCAGCAAGAATTTCCGGAGTAGAAGATTCATTCATGTGACTAATTGAGATTAACAGACCAGTTTGCTCTCTAGTGGGTTAAGGCATCGGGACTAGAACCGGGAAATTGTGAGTTCTAGTCCTGTTATTTAGGCGTGAAAGCCAGCTGGGTGACTTTGGGCCCCGTCATCCTCTCTCAGCCCAACCCAACTCATAGGTTTGTTGTTGTGTGGGGAAAATAGGAGGAGGAAGAAGTATAGGGCGTGTTTGCTGCCTTGAGTTACTTATAAAAATAAACAATAAGTAAAATAAAACAAATTAATTTCTGTAAGTAAGGAGGGGGGATTGACGCTTAAGAGTTTGGATCCCTAAACTTGGCAAGACTGGTGGACTTCAACTCCCAGAATTCCTCCTCCGGTCATGTTAGCTCAGGAATTCTGGGAATTGAGGTCCACAAGTCTTAAACTTACCAAGTTTGAAGACCCTTGATTTATGGTCTTTTCTTGATCCTGAAAACTCATTAGGGAGCTTTTGACCAAGAGGTCCAGCATAGCTGGCTGGAGAATTCTGGAAGTTGAAGTCCACAAGTCTTAAAGTTGCCAGGTTTGGAGACCTCTGCTTAAGAGGAAGGCATAGAAGAGCCATTTTCTCCCTCACCCCTGCAGTCTATAAACGATTCTTTCATCCCTTACACTCCAGCTTTTCCCCTTTGTCGAAGAGCGTGCTAACAGAACACTGAACGGGGAGGCCTGTATCGTGCCATGCGCTCCACGTACTTTGCAGCTGCAGCGCCTATGTTCTCCTCCTGTACCCGCACTCTTTGTTCTCTCCCGTCAGGTGCGGACTGCAGTTGCCCGCGGCGACATCGTATCGGCCGAAATTGCCTCCCGGGAGGCCCGCAACTTCTCCTTCATCAGCCTGGCAGTGGGCATCGCCGCCATGGTCCTGTGCACCATCCTTACCGTGGTGATCATCATTGCCGCTCAGCATCATGACAACGACTGGGACCCCTAGCGACTAAGCGCCTCTCTTCGGCCTACTCCTGCACCCTGGCAACTGGTCACAACCGCCCTGGCAATAGCCACTCCCCCCACACACACACCCAGGGGATGGTCCTTGGCAACTACTTCCCCTCCTTCTCCCCTGTCTTCTCCCTTGCCGACGACACTCGGAATGCTTGGCAACCCTTCTCCGCCCACTCCCATCGTCCTTGGCTGTTGTTGGCCTTGCTAGCCGTACCGACTCAGCAAAATGACTTCCAGGTGACGCCATTCAGACATGCTCCATAAGCTAAGGCTCCTAGCGAAATTACTTGTCCTCCGCCCGTTCCTTTCCCAGAATACGTTGCTTGCTTCCTTCCTTCCTGAGGAGTAGGCTTCGCCTTCTGTGACCAAGAAATAACCATCTTCCTCCCGCTGTGTTTGCATGCCTAGTGCCGCCCTTGTGTGGACCGGGACGCCAGTGCAGTCCTGGTTAAAGCCCTGTCTCTTGTGCCCCCACCGTTCTTTCCATCGGCTGCTTCCCTCCCTCCATTTTTTGCAATAGCTAGAGGCACCCAGTATTCGGAGAGCCCGATTGGCTGTCTTTATCCTGTTTTATCTGAGGCGAGAAAGGAAACTGTTGCTTTCAAGCCAAGGGAAACAAATCACCATCTGTAACTAGGGAGGGCATATATTTTCATACGCTGTTTAGCGATGTTGCATGCAAGGTATAATCCACAGCCTGTTTTTTTTTGTTTTTTTTTAAGTTCTATTTTTCAGGGCTTAAGCATCCTTCTTTTTATACCTTTCATTTTGCACCGCCATTCTAACATTTCTTCCTTGGAGAAGACTGTGAAAGTTATTATTTTTTTTAAAAAAAAAACCTCTGTACTTAAGTTTGATTTCTTCCCATCTGGCTCCAAGCTCTTCAATCCATGTTTTAACATTATCTTAATATCTTCTTAACAAGAGGGGCTTAGAGATTTTTGTCGCCTTTCGGTGACTTCTACTCAACGAGCCAACTCTTTGGCTACTGGCTGATATCCAGGGTCAATGAGGCAAGGCATATTACAGTAAACTTCCAACCATGAAAGCAAGCAAGATGGGTCAAAGGGCGTGAGAAGAACTGCTAGGCAATTCCTGGATAGTATCAATGCTTCGATAGTAGCCAGCATAATAGTGTCAGAAAACATAGCAAGATCTAGCCAATTGAGAAGACAGAAGGGGTGAGGAGATGAAAAGTAACAGGAGGAGGAAAGATGGAGCAAAAAGATCCAAGTGTCCGTCAATGGAGGAGGGGTCCAATTCCAGGACCAGGTAAGGTCCAACCTAGAAGAAAATCTGGCAAAGGGTTCCAGAGAAGATGCTATTACAGCATCATATTACTAAATAAAAGAGTAAAGTCTAGCCTGAACATGGTGGTGAGACAATAGGATGGACTACACTCTTACAGATCAAAAGAAGTGGGAATAATATATTTTTTGTTCCCCGGCTTTAAATCTTAACCATCAAGTAGCACTAAGGTAGCACATTAGACAACTGGATTCAGACAAAATTTAGAGCCTTATTTGGCTTGCCACACTTACTTGTCTGATCATCTATTACCCTAACCTACCTCAGGCTTACTTTAAAAAAAAAAAAAAAAGTGATCCACAGAACAGCCTAATACAGATAATCCTCAACTTATGGCTTACCAAAAAAAGTTCATAAAATTGGGTTGGTCGGGTGACCGATCTGCTTTGTGGCCATGATGAGTAGGGTCTATTACGGTCATAATGTGAGGATTCCCTGTAGTAAGCCAAGAGAAGGAATGAGCTATTCCGGCTATTGCTACCAACTAATTTTTCAGGGAAGATTTGGGAAAAAAAATACTCAAAATTGCAACCCACATCTACAGTCTGTAATCAAACAATGGTCTGTAATCCACCACTTTTGGGACATGCAAATTGATTCTTGAAGACGTTCTATATGACGCCATTAGAAATGGTGGCAGAATCTTACCTTATTTCTGTCTGGAAGTGAATGTAGGATATTTTTGAATACTTTCTTTTTCTATGAATGACCCCCCGCAGGTAGTAAATTAGCACAGAAGACGAGACCAATACTGTTCCTTTTGAGGTGCTGGTTTATTACATGCAAATAGTTTGATATAAACAGGGGAGAACAATTTACAGAAAGAGCTCCCTTGATTTAACAAATGGACATGAGACAATTGAGACTTTGACACCACGCCTCATTCTGGCTGATAAGTTGATCGTTTCTAAGTTGCCATCGGCCAAAATTGGTTGGCTGGTTTAATGGTGCACTTCAGGCATTGGGGAGGCTTCAATACAGAAAAAGTTGGCATTATTTTGTATTTTTAAGGCCTCCTGTCATCTCCAATCTGTGCCAAATCTCATGTGGTCATAAGAACTTCTCATTCATTCCCCTTTCCCCCCCTCCACCACTCCTCTGGATGTTGGACTCTATACTCTTATCTCTGTTTGCAAGTGACATGGTTACAGAATCTCTGTTAATAAAGACTTTTGATTGATTCCCCGGCATCCGATGTAATTGTGTTTACAAGCGGAAGGTTCAATATCCTTTCTCTCACCCCGGTCAACTGTTTCCCACCTCCTTCCCCTCCACTGGCTTACCATCCCCAAATTCTGCAGTCTCTTAGGAGATGGTTGCTTAGAAACAGCCAAAAAGGGATATGTTATGGATTTAAAGCGATCACTGGGCATGTGAAAGCCTTAAAAGAGCAAAGAGAGAACTGGAAAAAACTATAATAATAATAATAGCAAGAAGGGTGGGAGATTTTGACTTTGCTCCATCACAGTAGAAAGAGATTTGGGGATATGGAGCAAAATGCAGATTTCTTTATTAGGCAGAATTGCCACAATTAAAATGAATCTTCTACCCAAACTGCTTTATTTATTCCAAACGATTCCTATATTATTGGATAAATCATTTTTCAAAGAATTGGATAAAATTACTATGAAATTCATATGGGCAGGCAAGAAATCAAGAATTAAGAAAATTTATTTACAAAATAATAAAAGCAGAGGCAGCTTTGGTCTCCCTGTCTGGGAGACCTATTATAAAGCAGCAATATTAACGTAGATAAAGGATTGGATTAAATTGGATAACAAAAGAATTCTAACATTAGAAGGATATGACTTACAAATAGGGTGGCATGCCTTTTTGTGGAACCCGGGTAGTAAAAGTCACTCATACTTCCAGAGACATACTCTATGCAAATCTTTGATAAAACCCTGGTCTGATATTAGGAAAAATCATTATATTAAAGTTCCGTTATGGTTGTCAACAATGGAGGCAATGTTCCACCCTAATACAATGGACATCAGTAAAAAGCTCAAATATTACCAAATTTTAGACAAAGAAGGAAAGCTCAAATCGACCCAAAAAATAATGATTGATCGTTGGTCCTATTTCCAAACAGCAATAAGATATGAGAAAGATTTAAAAGAATTTGGAATAGAATCAAAGAGTGCTAAATTTGATAAGATAGTTTTGGGCCCAGACAAAAATATGATATCTAAATTATATAATTATCTATTGGAATATGAATTAGCAGAGGAAATTGTGAAAGGACCAATGATAGCGTGGGCAAGAAATTTCGGCCATAATATAGACTTAGAAGACTGGGAAGAAATCTGGCAGAGAAATCTTAAAATAACTAAATCTGTGTCTTATAAAGAGAACGTATATAAAATGATATATAGATGGCATCTAGCACCCTCCAGATTAGCAAAAATATATCCAACATCCAATCCAACTTGTTGGAAATGCAAAGGGAACCATGGTACCTACTTCCATCTCTGGTGGACATGCCCAGTGGTCAAAATTTTTTGGATTAGAATCAAAACTTGGTTAGAAGAAATTGTCCAGGGTGAATTGGAGTGGGAACCTAGATTGTATCTTCTGGGTAGCATTAAGGAAGGTTATCCCTCCAAAGTAAAATATTTGATTAGCCATATCCTAACAGCGGCACGTATCTCACTGGCTCAATTTTGGAAATCGCCTAATTTACCACCAATACAATTTATTATTCAAAAAATTTGTGGATGTGCAGAAATGGAAAAACTCACACTAAAATTAAAAGGAAAAGAGGAGGCGGAATTTTACTCGACCTGGAATAAGTGGTATGATTGACTAGAATGTAAAAAAAAATGAAAATGGGAATCAAGGGGGGAAAATAAACTTATAAAACAGATTAAGATACAATAATAAACAGGAATTGTTAATGTCAGTCTTATACTCTCTCGTACTTTAAACAATCAATAGAAGGAATTCATTGGTAAAAATAAATAAGTATAATCCAACAACAAATATTAACAACAGAACATTATGTTTGATAGAACATAAATAACAGAGAACCCATAGGAAGTAAGAAATAACTGCCACATGTTATAATTTAGGAAATATTTAACTCACTGTCAAATGTATTAAAGGAAAGTTTAGTTTTACCAGAGATTATGGTAACATTTGTCTGTATGAATCTTTGTTTTTTGAGTCTGTATATTTGTATATTTTAATTTTTTGTATTCAATAAAGTTGATAAATTTAAAAATAAATAAATAAATAAAATGAGAGGAACTGGAACGCCAAGGGCCAATTTTCATACTGATGTAGCAAGCCTGTGTGTGATATCCTGTGACATACAGGTAGTTTTCGACTTGTAACATTTCATTTAGTGACCGTCCAAAGTTATAACACCAGTGAAAAAAAGAGATGACTGTTTCTCACACTTACAACCGTTGCGGGCATCCCCATGGTCACCTGATCAAAATTCAGGTGCTCGGCAACTGCTTCATGGTTATGACAGCTGCATTATCTTGGGGTCAAGTGATCAGCTTTTGCGGCCAAAATCAATAGAGAAGGCAGATTCGCTTAACAACCGTGTCAGTAAGAATTGCAATGATTCACTTGGCAACAAATGTCGTAAAGTGGGGTAAAACTTACTTATGTTTCACTTAGCGACATAAATATTGGGCTCCGTTGTGGTCATAAGTCAAGGACTACCTGTATCCAGTCTTATTTTTTTCTGTAGGTAAGGAAATCAGAGTGATAAAAGCAAACCGTGTTCGATTTGGGGCAAAAACACCAAAGTATCATCTTGCCCAGCCATTAAACTTCATAGCAACAGCACTTAAGACATATATACCACTTCGTAGTGCTTTACAGCCTTCTCTGATGGATTTACAGAGTCAGGCATATTGCCCCAAACAATCTGGGTCCTCATTTTACCGACCTCAGAAGGATGGAAAGCTGCGTCCACCTTGAGCAGGTCAGGATCGAACTCCTGGCAGTCAGCAGAGTTAGCCTGCAATGTTGCATTTCCAACCACTGCACCCTCACGGCTCATAGTGTCAAGCACCAGATCCTCTTTCCTGTTGCTCACCTAATCACAACGAAAATGCAGCCCCACCGCCCCACCCCACCTTGATGCTGACATGGTCAAAATGGTTTTATTCAAGCAAACATTTTCTGCATGGCTTGAGCCAGTCTAGCATCCCGGGCTCGGATCCTCTCGGTAACCCTGTCTAATTCCCGGCGAGCTGCTCGGTTTCCTGGCTCCACTTGCAAAACTCCTTTGAGGTCTTGCGCTGCCCCCTCCAAGTCGTTCATTGCATCGTAGGCCAAGCCGCGTCGAAACAAAGCCTTGGGGTTGGCCGGCTGGAGCATAAGAGTCTTGGAGCAGTTTTGAGCGGCGTTGGCCGGCTGGTGCAACCGTAGCTGACAGGCGGCCAAGTTGGTGTGAAGCTCGGCCTTGATCTGGTCATAATCCGGGGGAGGAGCAGCCACCACGAGCAAGCGTAAGGCCCGAGCGTAGCGCCTGGCAGCCGCGGCAATGGCTCCCGCCCTGTAAAGCTCACTGCCGCGCTCTTTATTGCTGAGGACCAAGTCCCACTTCTCGCTTGCGCTCATCTCCCAGGAGTCTTTGGCCTCCGTGAAGCTCGCCAACTGGACAGTGATGGTGCCGCCCTCTGACAACCTCAGCTCAGCCCGCTCCCCTGCCAGCATGGTTTCCAAACCACGGTCCACCACACCGTCCCATTCGGCGTCGCCCCCGCCCAGCTCCACTTCGGCCCACCTGGAGGACGGGTAGCTCAAGGGCCCTTCATGACTGGCCTCGATGAAGACTTGGCAGAAGGACCCTTCCTTCGGTTTATCTAAACCTGTCCCGGCCTTGAGGATCAGCTTGACAAAGGTGCCCTCTGGGCAAGGCCAGCATACACCTGGCTGGGACTGGATGGGAAGCGGTTGGTTCTCTTTTACCTTGTCTCCAAGATCCTTCTTTTCATCCCCAAGGGAAGCGTCTTGGATGTTTTTGTCACAGATGGGGGTTCTCCGGTCCGGCTTCTTGCCTGTTTCCCGTTCTCCAGCAGTCTGGCTCTTCAGAAAAGCTTTCTCTGAGCTTGCCATCCCTTTCTCCTCCACCCTGAGGTTCCACGTCCAGTGATGAGAAAGTCCTGGATCCCATCAAGAGAGAGAATGGGAGTTATTCTAATGTTGAATTGCTAAGAAGACCTTGGAGAGAATAACAGAGGTGGAAGGGACCTTGGAGGTCTTTTAGTCCAACCCCCTCTGCTCAAGCAGGAGACCCTATAGCTGTGATGGCAAACCTATGGCAGAGCCATTTGTGCCGGCACACGAGCTGCAGGCAAACTCACTTCACTGGGCATGTGTGTGCCTCACAGCTGTTTTTTGGCTGGTTTGAGGCCTTTTTCGGCTTCCCAAAGGCTTGAGGAAGGCTTCTGCAGGCTTCTACAGGCTTTGCAGGCCGAAAACTAGCCCCATGTCGTCACTTCCTGTTTTTCTAAAAAAAACAGGGGCTAGTTTTCGCCCTGCAAAGCCTGCAGAAGGCTTCCTCAAGCTTTCGGGAGGCCAAAAAAGGCCTCAAACCAGCCAAAAATCAGCTGTGAGGCGCAGTGCAGGTAAGGGGGCGGCAGGGGTGGGTGGGTAGGGAGCGGGGGGGGGGCTGCATTGCCTTCTGAGTGCTGGCACGCAAGTGCAAGTGTGCAAGCGCACGCACAATTTTTGGCACAGGAGCCCAAAAAGGTTAGCCGCCACTGCCCCTTATACCATTTCAGTCAAAGGGCTGTCCAGTCTCTTCCTAAAAACCTCCAGTGTTGGAGCATCCACAATTTCTTGAGGCAAGTTGTTCCACTGATTAATTGTTCTGTCAGGAAATGTCTCCTTAGTTCTAAGTTAGTTCTCTCTAAAGCAGAGGTCTCATTCTCGCGGCCCGATTGCGGCCCGCAGGACGATATCCTGTGGCCCCCACCGTGATATGAAAGTATAATATCCCTCACCCAGACTCTCATAATATCCCTTATGCGGCCCAGCCTCACCCAGACTCTGCCTCCAGCGGCCCCCAGGTAAATTGAGTTTGAGACCCCTGCTCTAAAAATTACAGAATACATCTTAGAATACAGAATAAGCTGGAAGGGACCTTGGAGGTCTTCTAGTCCAACTCCCTGCTCAAGCAGGAGATCCTACACCATTTTTGGAGGCAAATTGTTTCACTGATTAATTGTTCTCACTGTCAGGAATTAACATATAGAAGTTGACAGATATTGTATTCCCTGCAACAGCCATAATCCTTCTGTGACTCAGTGACCCTTTGTATCAAACTACCTAAACCATGGTTTGTGGAATAAACCAACTGGAGTTGTAAAACATACGAAGCCAGAAAACATGGTTCATGGATTGCCCAAGTTGCATTTACACAACATTATACCAGAACCAAACAACATTATAAATCTGTGTACTGTGAGAATCAAACCAAAGTAATTTGTTGGCTAGAAGGGTGGATGCAAACCCAGTTGCTTTTCCCCACCACAAACACCATCAAGTTTCACTGTGTGATCTCAAAACTAGGAAACAATGCTTGTCGTTTGGTCCATGCCTGTAAAACAGGAATAACAGCAGCTTAAATCATAACAATTGTTGTGAAGAAAAACAAAGATGATTAAGCCTCCGAATACATTATAAAAAGGAAAAAAAAATACCCTAGCAATGATAAAGAAATATAGTTTTTATGGAGTCCCCTACTTGTCTTCTCCATTTTATTCAAGCATTTGTTTCTGTGGGATCTGTTAACATTTGCTGCAGTTTCTCCCAGGCAACCAAAAAACCTTCCCAAAAGATCCTCCTTCAACACCAATGGCTTCATAATATTGGTATTTAGTAGCTAGTTTTTAGCTTATCTTCTCTATCATACACACAGACATTTTACACACCCAGTAAAAGACAGTCCCCATTCATCCTCTATCTATTCACTTGCCTTGCACGTGCTTTTCCAACAGGTCACTCCTACACCTATAGTACTGAATGTGTGAAAGTCTGATCAACCCTAAATCCCACCATCCGTCCACCACTAAGATTTACCGTCACACCTCCTTTCTTTTAGGCTTCTTCCTCGGTCCCCACTCTCAGCGCAGGATGGAGAAGACCGCCGTGGCAAGACATGGGGGTGCAATTTAGCTTCTGGCTCCCTTACGTTCTCTAATTTCACTCCACCTTCCTCCCTTCTTTCTCCCTGAAACGTCATTTCCTCAGCAACCACCTGTATCCTAGCAACTATTGTATGTTGAGACTGTTCCTCAAAAGAAGACAGGTTAGAGGCAGGCAGGAATAAAAACCTGGAAAAGTAGGGAAACCCTTTCTGATCCTTCCCTCTCCTCCCTCATTTTGAAGATCCCTCCCTCATTTATGGCAGGGGTCTTCAAACTTGACAGCTTTAAGACTTGTGGACTTCAACTCCCAGAATTCCTCCTCCAGTCATGTTAGCTCAGGAATTCTGGGAGTTGAAGTCCAAAAGTCTTAAAGCTGTCAAGTTTTGAAGACCCTTGATTTATGGTCTTCTCTTAATCTTGAAAACTCATTAGGGAGTTTCTGACCAAGGGGTCCAGCAACTTAGCTGAGCTAAGCCACGCCCAGGCTCCTTGCTGTCTCCTTGCTCACACAGCAAATACTAACCCTTAACTCTCTCCCTTAACTCTCTCACACACTGACAAGATGCTGGCCAGATGAATACCGATGGATACTGGTAGGCAAAGGCAGGATTTTTTCTCTCCTTATTTTCTTCCCAAAAAACTAAGCCCGATCACAGTTTCATAGCGAAGCACGGTTACCCAACTAGTATATTTATAAACATGTGTGTATGCACACCTGCTGTATGTTCACAAATGTTCACAGAGAGAGACAGAGAGACAGAGAGACAAATGATAGTAGGAATCCATTATTCCTGGATGAAATAAAGATCGTTGTCGTAAAGACAATGATCAGGAAGCTGAAATTCATATACTTTGTGGGTATGATGTGAGTAGATGAAGGACTAGAAATATTGCTGTTCTTGTCAAAGGCTGGGGAGGGAAAAAAAGGATAGAGGAAAAGAGATGGCTGGAATGTCCTTGAAAGAGTGACACTGAAGATGGGTTGAAATGGTGAAGAAACTCCTTGTTCAGACCATATATGAGTCCCAATCCCTAACATCTTACTTATCAACCAACCAACTACTTAAGCTCTGTTATCTTCATCAGACCTTTTTCCTGGATTACAATGCCTCCAAATTTAAACAAATCACAAAATGATGGGAATCTCAAGGACTTTTTGAACTCATTTATCAAAGCCATGGCCTCTTAAAAGTCATTGCTAATTCTGTACTAAAGCTGCTTGGTGCTGTGAAACTAAAACTGAAACTCCTCTCCTCTGCTTGTGTTTTGAAGGTGGGGAGGGGGAGTAGAACTCCTTAGCATCAGAGCGTGTTAATAATAATATACGAAATATTAATGCTCTGACTGTCATTTTGAAAAATCCTTTCTTAGTGAGCACCTAGAAACCAACTGTGCCAAATTTCAAGTTTGTGGGCTTTATGGTTCTGGAGATTTTGTG
Organism: Notechis scutatus; assembly: GCF_900518725.1. Next base: position 24,365 of record NW_020716976.1, on the reverse strand, counting down.
ATGATGTGTGAGTGGCATTTCGTTTTTATATATATATATATATGGATTCAAGTAAATATATTGCATAACCCAAACTGGTTAGATCAGTTAATTGATCTTCATTTTTCATGGGGATGGGACAGCCTATTCCTAATTACACTATATTCTCTATTACATATCTTATTTTTGTTTCTTAGATGTATCGTATCTGCCTGAATATAAAATGAAATAATTTCATGCCATCTTCCAGAACAAACCTTTCCCAGGACTCAGCTGACAGCTATTCGAAACTATCTCAGACTGAATGCTGCTTTTGTCTTCTCTCAAATATCAGCTTATTATGAATTTTATTTAGATGCTTAGAGCAGGGGTCCCCAACCGCCGGGCCGCGGACCGGTACCGGGCCGCGGAACAAGCCTTACCGGGCCGCTGGTTGCTGGGCGCCGCCATCTTTTTTTGGTAAAAAAGCGCTTCCGGTGAGCTTTTCCGGGTAGAAAGCTCACCGGAAGCGCTTTTTCGTCAAAAAAGATGGCGGCGCCCAGTTGACGCCGGTACCGGGCCGCGGCGCCCAGCTGATGCCGGAACCGGGCCGCGGCGTCGAAAAGGTTGGGGATCCCTGGCTTAGAGTATTTATGTACTAGAATTTTGTCAAGGCAACTGTCAAATAAAACCAAGAAAAATGTGACAGCCCAAGGATACAGTTGCCAATGGTCTTCGTAAGTACAATTGGAGGAAAGGTTAGAACAGTGGCCCCCAACCTTTTTTGTGCCGCGGCCCGGTACCGGCATCACAAAATGATCCGCGGACCGGTACCGGCATCAGCATGCATAGCAAGGCGAGCCGAGCGACCGGCCAGCCAGCTGTCCCCCGCTTCTCTCCGCCACCTTCAACTCCTCCTTTGTACCTTTGTTGATGGGCTTCGGGACGGCTTCGGGACGGTCGCTCGGCTCGCCTTGCCTTGGGTCCTGAAAGAATCCTCGCGCCTTAGTTTCGTTCGAAGCCGTCCTCCCCTTTCGATGAAACTAAGGCGCGAGGATTCCTTCAGGACCCAAACACCGCTTTCCAACTGGAAAAGCTCACCCGGAAGCACTTTCTCATTGAAACAAGATGGCGGCGCCCAGCAAACCGGCGACCCGGTAGAAAATGTTCCACGGACCGGTACCGGTCCTGGGCCCGGTGGTTGGGGACCCCTGGGTTAGAATACACTGATAGCCCTTGACTTATAACAGGGGTGTCAAACTCAAGGCTCGGGGGCCAGATCTGACCCATGGGGTACTTAGATCCGGCCAGGGGTGGGCTTCAAAAATTTCAGCAACGGGTTCTCTGCTTGGTTGCTGGATGGGTGTGGCCATGGTAGGCGTGGCTTAGTCAGCATCCTGCACCACGGCGGGGTGTTTTCGCCTTCCCCAGGCTCTAGAGCCATGTTGGCGAACCTATGGCACGCATGCTGAAGTGACACGCAGAGCCACTTCTGCCGGCATGCGAGAGCTCGCCTGGAAGAGCCCCACTGCACATGCGCTGCCGCCCGACAGCTGATTGTCGGGTATCTGGTGTGTATGTGCTGAGGGGCAGGGGGCACAGGAGATGCGTGTGCATGTACAGATAGGTGCAGCATGTGGGGGGGTGTCACGCACGCATTTATAGAGATGCGCAGCATGCAGGGGGATCACACGTGCATGCGCAAAGATGCACAGTGCACGCAGGGGGTGCTCGCATGCACAGGCACATGGCGTGCAGCAGGGGAATCATGTGCGCATGCGCAGGGGGTGTGGGGAGGGCCAGCATGCATTGCCTCCTGGGTGCTGGCATGCGAGCATGAGCGCATGAGAGGGCGCACAATTATCATCAAGGGAGCTGAGAAAGGATAGCCACCACTGCTCTAGAGGCTTTCCTCAAGCCTCTGGGATGGTGAAAATGGCCTTCCCTGGGCTTCCGGAAGGCCTGTTTTTCCCCCTCCCCCAGCCTCCATGCGGGCCCTGCACTTACCTCACATCCAAAACAGGCTGTGTGGAAACTCCTGGGAGGGGTAGGGTGGGAGGGGCCAGCCAGGGGTGGTATTTGGCAGTTCGCCGAACCAGCCATAATGTTAGCAACGGGTCTTCCTGAACCTGGGCAAACCGGTAGCAGGCCTCCCTGGAAACAGTGAAGGACCGGCCTGCGATGCCTCTGCCAGTAAAAATGGCCCTCCCAAGCTCCGTTTTCACAGAGGGTTCCAGGAGGCCATCGCAGCCGAAAACAGCTCAGGAGCCCATTTTCACTGGCAGAACACTTGGCCACCACAGGTGCTCCCGACATGAGTGACATTGAGCTGGCCATGCCCCCTGCTCCCCCCGCAGGTCAAACACAACCTTGATGTGGCCCTCAATGAAATCGAGTTTGACATCTATGGCTACTCATTTAGCGACTGTTTGAAGTTACAACTATATATATATACCCGCGAAAACTTAAGAAAACATATATCTATATCTATATATTTATGACCAGTCCTCACATTTAAAGCTGTCACAACATCCCCACAGTCACATGAACAAAATTCAAGCACTTAGCAACTGAAATATATTTATAACACCTGCAGCATCCCGAAGTCCTTTGATCACTATTTGTGATCTTCCTAGCCAGCTTCTAATAAGCAAAGGCAAGGGGTGAAGTTGGACTTGTTTAATGACTGTGTGGTTTAATTAAGTGCAGTGATTTAACAACTGCATAAAATAGGGTGAGACTCACTTAACAACCATCTCACTTAGCAATGCAAATGCTGGTCCCCACTGTGACTGTAAGTCAAGGATTAGCCACATCGTTACTGCCTAAATTTGCCATTTCCTTCCTCTCTAGGCGTGTTCTTTGTGTTTCTCCAGTTTAGATTTATCTACTGTATATTTGAGCCACAGAAATCAAAATGGCCTTCCTTCTTCACCATCATCAATTTGAAGTTCACTAAGTACAGTGGATGAAATTGTCTCAGTTATTTTCTCTTTTTGTAAGAGAAGGTCTTCTAAGCCTCTGAGCCTTCTCTGCTTTCAGCCAGCAAAGTGATTGTGTCTGCACATTTCAAACTGGAAGCATTTCAACCTCCATATGATTTAAACGGTCATCTCTTCCAATCCTTCCCTAATTCTTGCCATAATAGATTCACTGTGCATGTTAAAACAGAGACAATGTCTCTGTTTAATCCTTACTGGTAAATGTTTAATGATGGAAACTAATCAGAGAGAGAAGCAACCTAGAACTAAGGAGAAATTTCCTGTTAGTGAGAACAATCAACCAACGGAATAGCTTGCCTTCAGAAGTTGTGGGTGCTCCGTCACTGGAGGTTTTGGAGAAGAGACTGGACTTGTCTGGAATGGATGGTGAACCTATTGCACATGTGCCACAGGTGGCAGGCAGAGCCCTCTCTGTGGGCACGTGAGCCGTCACCCCAGCTCGGCTCTGCCGCGCATGTGCGCATTCGCCTCCCGCTCGCTAGCTGATCTTTGGATTTCTGCCATGCATGCGTGGGGGAGTGGGGCACTTGCATGAGGATGCACACACATTCACGAGTGGGGTGCGTTGCACGGGGGCAGGGCGCATGCATGGGGATGCACGCACATTGCATTCTGGAGGTACGCGGGTTACGCTTTGTACACTCAAGTGCTGAAAAGGTTAGCCATCACTGGTATAGGGACTCCTGCTTGTGCAGGGGATTGGCCTAGAACAGGGGTCTTCACCCGTGGTAAGACTTGTGGACTTCAACTCCCAGAATTCCTCAGCCAGCAAAGCTGACTGAGGAATTCTTGGAATTGAAGTCCACAAATCTTAGTGTTGCTAAGGTTGGAGACCCTAGACTAGAAGACCTCCAAGACCCCTTCCAATTCTGTTATTCTTAAATCTATCATACAATGTGGAAAGGATGTGGCTTTCTCCCTTATTTCCTTTCTTATTGTGAGTCCATACTGTTTCTGTGCTGTCCAGACAGTATATAGTCAATGGGGAACTGGTATAGTTAGGAATTGGGAGCTGTCCCCTTAAGGGAATGCATCACGGTAAATGTAGTTAAGGTATCCTGGGAAATGTAGTCCATGTCATGTGGCCACATCTGTAATCCTGATTGGTCACTGAATTGACCCTTGGTGGGTTGGGGGAGGTTCCTTCACTCTTGCCTGAGCCCAGAATCATGCTGCTGCTTCACCCCCTTGCTCCACCATTATCGGAATGAACGGAGAACTATCCTTTTACACCAGAAAGTCAGCTATGCAAAGAGTTGGACATTGAGATGAATCTCGACATAACCGTGAGTTATCTTGAGGATGCCTGATGAACCAATAAAAAGACTTTGTATGGGTGCTTTGTGGAGTTACTCTGTCTGCTTTAAAAAAGGCTAATGGTTGTATGGTCTAGAATAGTTTCTCTAGGAGCTTTTTGTCCTATGTGCTATGGTTTCGATGTTAGGGTATAAATATCAATCAAAGCTTAGAATAATTAGCAAGAGACTACCAATAAGATGCAACTTTATGTTAAATAAAGCATTATGATTCTTCAGCTGTGGTTGGTAAAAGATCTGGATGTCCTAGCAGATCACAGGTTGAACCTAAACCAACAGTGTAATGCAGTTGCAAAAAGATAAATGCTATTTTGGGATGTATTAACAGAGGAACAGAAGTGCAGTTCACAGAAATAAATAGGCTTTGCATGGAATACTGTGGCAAAGCAGTCTTGAGATATTTGAAGAGTTCTTGTCATATAAGGAAGGGACTCGATTTGTTTTCTCTGGCCACAGAGGGCAGGAATAGAACATAGGTTGGGACTGTAGGGAAGTAGATTCAGGTTGGATATGAAGGTGATTTTCCTGATTTAAGACTTGTCAACCAATGGAATATAGTAGATCAGTGTTCCTCAACATTAGCAGTTTTCAGATAACAGATAATCAGAGTTGGAAGGGACCTTGTAGGTCATCTAGTCCAACCCACCGGCCCAAGTGGGAGACCCTACAACATTTCTGACAGATGGCAGTCCAGTCCCTTCTTGAAGGTCTCAAGTGATGGTGCTCCCACAACTTCCGAGGGCAAAGCTGTTCCATTGATTGATTGTTCTGTCAGAAAGTTTCTCCTTATTTCCAGGTTAAATCTCTCCTTGTTCAGTTTCCATCCATTATTCCTTGTCTGGGTGGACTTCAACTCCCAGAATTACTCAGCCAACAATTGCTGGCCAGGGAATTCTGGGAGTTGAAGTCCAGGCATCTGAAAGCAGCCAAGGTTGAGAAACACTGTAGTAGGTTGCCTCTTGAACTGGTATAGTCACCTTCACTTGAAGCTTTTAAACATCTGTTCAAAATACTTTAGCAAAACGTGCACCGAACGGTATTTGGAGCAGATGACCTCCAAGCTCCCTTCCCTTTCTGATGCCGATTTTACCCCGCTTCAGCCTTGGCCCATAATTTCCCTTGAGTTAAGCATTCCTGTTTCCGTTTAGCACAGGGGTCTCCAACCTTGGCCACTTTAAGACTTGTGGACTTCAACTCCCAGAATTCCTCAGCCAGCTTGCTGGCTGAGGAATTCTGGGAGTTGAAGTCCACAA
>NW_020716976.1:0-17508 GCF_900518725.1 Notechis scutatus | reverse complement strand
GTTTATTCAAGAAGATGGTGTGACTCGTAATTGGTGGTAGGTGAAGAGTTTCAAAAGGAAAAGAAAGAAAGGGGGCCAGCACTTGCTTTCTGGGGTGGGTGGGTGGGAGGAGCAGGGGACCCTGATAGGTGAGAAGAGAAAGCTGGCAAGGAATGGGTTTAACCTAAACAGCATTTGGAAATCAAACCCCCAAATTAACTACACAGTAATGTTCCAGATAGTCCAGATCTTGGAGGACATTCCTGATTTTTTCCTCCCTCTTTCCAATTCAGCCTGCCGTTATGTGGCTAGGAAAATAGCATCGTTCCTGCGCCCTGAGGATGTGGAAGAGACCATGTTGGCTTGCAAGAACCGGACAACTCTAGCTGGTGAGACACAGATACCTTCTCTCCCAATAGCCAGCTTCAGTTAGTTGTCAGTGTGTCCTTTGGGAAAAGGGTTCAAGAAAAAGAAAGAAAGAAAAAACCTAGGTTAGGAGCTAGATGGCCCTCATGTATCTCACTGCTGTGTTTTTTTCTTTTCTTTTGTAGGTATCTCAAAAAAGCCAGCAGGGTCTGAATCCATTCCTTGCTCAGTCAGCAAAAAATATCCTCATGCGGTTAGGTCCGAAGTCAGAACCCAGGAACCAAACTCCTGATGAAATAAAATAAAAAGGACAGCGGAGCAGGAAAATGACGGCTTGTTTGACGAAATCCTGCAGCTGCAGGAAGTGAACAGTCCTGAGAATCCCTTATTCTGCCCTGCCCGTCTTTCATTGTTCACTATGAAAATAAATTTAAATAAAGAAGCGTTTCATGCATTTTTTTTTAAAAAAAGAGTGTTTAACAAAAGATGATTTGGCCGCTAATGAGGGGAGTGATTTTGCAATGTAGAATTCACATTAATTTTTTTTTTTTTTTTGACAGTAATACAGAGCAATCTGAGATTGGTTGTTTCAGAGATATGTTTTGGCAAATTGAAGCGATGGAATGGAAACACAATACACTACCTCAGTTTCTCTCCCTCAGAAGATTTAAAAAGTTGTTAGGGTTCTTGCAAAAAAAGAATTAAAAGTTTAAGAGATCTATTTTCTTATTTAATAAAGCTCGAGATTTACCAAGCAGGCTTGATGAAAAATAGAGGCGGACTGACATACTAAAGATTCTTAAAGTTTTCATATTCATTTTTGTTTTAAAGGTTTTAAATGCTATTACAATGAATTTAATGTACATTATAGCATAGATTTATGCTATTTTTGTTACTTATTTAATAACCTCTTATTTATTAATAGCATATTGTTCTTTTTTACATATACACACATACATATATAGTACAGTCTTCTATCAATTTAATGCTCCAGGACAAAGAGGAAAAAAAGAACAAAAAAGCATTACAACAAAATTCTCCTTTAACAGTTTTGTTGCAATTTTGTCGTAACTGCAGTTATACGTAGGACGTATTTCGTCATACTGTTTTCTTTTTAACATATTTTACTAAACAGCATTGACATGTTGTTTTCCATCCAAAAATCCTCAGTTACTAGGCAGGTTTTTTCCTTTTTAAATGCTTAAGTTAAAAAAAAGCTGTTTCTTATTGCTCTGCAGTCAAGATCTTAATAATGTACAGTAATCATTCAACATCCCACCTACTCAGCACTTGAGGAACAGAAGGAAATAGAATAGATCAATATGGTTAAGACAATATGAGAAACCAAAGAAGCTGAAGAAGCTTCTTGGATGAGAAGCGAAACGTCTTCAAACAAAAAACAGAAAGACCAGTTGCCTCTTGAAAAAAAGCACCTTTGGAATAAATATGAGAAACTATTTATATTTTTCTTGTTAGGCAATACATGCTCACCCACTATACCAGATTTTAAAAAAATTCATGTATATATAATAAAATACAGCCTCCTACTAAAGAAAATTGTTACATAAATAAGAAGAAAGGCCTCTACAGGAACCGGGAAAAGGGTAGCAAAGATTTCATTACATAAAAAGATGGAAGAGTGATAGCTAAGATTTAAACCTTGAAGGCTCACATATAGACACAACGGATTCCTGTATCCTGTAGTTGCTGATCTTCGGCATACATAACACTTACTTTGTTTTAAAATATTGTATTTCACTGAGCCCTTCAAGGTTCTGCTGGGAGCCAGAGACTGAGATGCTTGCAGTGTCTCTGTGGTCATGTGATTAATATTCAATATTGCCAATACTTGGCAACCAGGATGCATTTACAAACAACAATTATTACAGCAATCCAGGGGTGACTTTGACCTTCCCAGCCAGGTTTCAACAATCAAAGTCAATGGGGAGCAACCAATTTTTTGTTTAATGACCAAATGCTTCACAACTGCAGTGAGTTGCTTAACAACCTTGGCAAAAAAAGATCATAAAATAGGGTGTGACTCACTTAACAACCACCTCAACTTAGCAATGAAAATGCTAGTCCCGATTGTGATTGTAAGGCGAGGACTATCTGTACTTATTGTTTAAGTACAGACCTGCATCTGCCATTTCCTCCCTCCCTAGAATTAACCTTTTTATTCAATCACTCAATCAGAATAGAGCTGGAAGGGACCTTGGAGGTCTTCTAGTCCAGCCCCCTCCTCAAGCAGGAGACCCTATATCATTTCAGACAAGTGACTGTCCAGTCTCTTCTTAAAAACCTCCAGCGATGAAGCACCCACAACTTCTGAAGCCAAGCTGTTCCACAGGTTAATTTTCCTCACTGTTAGGAAGTTTCTCCTCAGTTTTAGATTGCTTCTCTCCTTGATCAGTTTCCATCCATTGTTTCTTGTCCTGCCTACAAGTGTATTGGTAAATAAGTTGGCCCCGTCCTCTTTGCAGCAACCACTCAAATACTGGAATACTGCTATCATGTCACCCCTAGGCCTTCTTTTCTCTAGACTGGCTCTACCCAGTTCCTGCAACCATTCTTCATATGTTTTAGTCTCCAGGCCTTTAATCATCTTAGTTGCTCTTCTTTGAACTTTTTCCAGAGTCTCAACATCTTTTTTTGTAATGTGGTGACCAAAACTAGATGCAGTGTTCTAGGTGCGGCCTTACTAAGTCTTTATAAAACAGTATTCATACTTCACATGATTTTGATTCAATGTTCCTGTTTATACAACCAAGGTTTGTATTCCTCCAGCATGCAGGCTTTAATCTATTTTTGAGCACCTTGAAAACAAAATGGCCTTCCTTGCTTCCTGACCATCATTAAGTTGAAGTTCACTAAGTAGAATGGATGATGTGACCCCAATACTTTTCTCTTTTTTTCTTTTTATAACTCTAAGCCTTCTCTACTTTCAGCCAATAAAGTGATTATGTCTGCACATTTCAGACTGGAAGCATTACCACCTCAATAAGATTTCAGCGGTCATCTCTTTCAATCCTTCCCTAATAGATTCACTGCAGAGTTAAACAGGGACAGTGTCAAAACTATGCAGATTACTGTTGGCTTTCCTTTCTTATTGTGAATCACTCTGCTTCTCCAGAGCTTCTCGTCCTATATGTTATGGTTTCTATGCTAAGAGTACAAATATCAAACAACACTAGAATAATTAGCGAGAAACTTATGATCAGATGCAATCTTACATTAAGGCATTATGTTTCCTCAATTATGATTCGTAAAAGATCTGGATGTTCTAGTACATCGCAAGTTGAACATGCACCAACAGTGTCGTGCAGTTCCAAAAAGGTAAATGCTATTTGGGGATGTATTAACAAGAACAGAAGTGCAATTCACAGAAATAAATAGGCTCTGCATTGAAGACTGTGTGACAAAGCAGTTTTCAGATATTTGGAGTTGTTATGTAAAGTAGGGATTAAATTTGCTTTTTTTCTGGCCACAGAGGGCAGGAGTAGAATATGGCTTGGAACTGCAGGGAAGCAGATTCAGATTGGATATGAGGAAGAATTTCTTGACAATAAACCTATATCAATAGAATAGAATACAGTAGGTTGCCCCCTGAATTGGTATAGTTACATTCACTGGATGATTTTAAACATCTGTTCAAAATGTTTTAGCAGATCTTTCCCTGAATGATATTTGGAACAGATGACCTCCAAGGTCCTTTCAATTTGTGATGCTTTGTGATGATTTTACTCCCATTCACCCATGCTCCATAATTTCCCTTGGGTTAAGCATTCTTCATTAGTATGTAACCAAGGTTAACTGGGAATTCCATATTAAAATCTATGCTAACTGGAAATGGCTATCTATCCGGGTTTAGAGAATACTTTTAGCTTGAGAGGAGCCTCAGATCACTGTTAAAATTTTGTGTGATTCTGAAAGAGATTGGAGAAGACACTTAGTTGCCTTAATTTGCCCCATGTAGTATATATGCTTTCTGGCAGAGAAAAGTAAGAGTAGATGAGGGGTGCCAAAATTACAACTCACTGAACCCTTCATGAAATTTCAGATTGTTCATCATCCCAACATTATATGAAAATAATATAAATACTTTCACTTAACTTAAATTAAAATAATTTAATTTAATTTAAATTTAATATACATTAAATTAAAATAATTTAATAAATACATTAACTAAATGTACTACGAAAACAATTACTATTGTTAATAATAATGGTTAGCCTCATCAACCCTTGCAGATGGGGGGGGGGGAAAGAAATCGAGAAATATGGCATAAATACATACACTAACTACATTATCTGGAGAGAAAATCTCTAGACAGAGAAAGCCAGAGCATTAATAACACATAATTTCCCCCCCAATTTTAAACTAAAATTGAATTCCAGGAAGGAGCAAAATTAAAACCTTATATATGAGATCAAGATTTGTTGTACTTGAAGAACTGGTTTCATTCTTTCTTTTTGCACCTTTGGCTTTTTCTTTGTTTTCTTTATATTAGTTGTTAGTTTTTATTCTCCTTATTTTTAAAAAAATAACTACACCCACCCACCCCCACACGATATATTATTATAGCATTATATTATATATTATTATATTATATTATATATTATTATACCAGCACTAATCTGCAATATATTATTATAGCATTATATTATATATTATTATATTATATTATATATTATTATACCAGCACTAATTTGCCAATGAATACTTCAGCTTCAACCATAACAACACAAGAGCACACAATAGATACAAACTCAAGGTAAACCGCACCAAACTTGATTGCAGGAAATACGACTTCAGCAACAGAGTGGTCAATGTCTGGAATTCTCTACCTGGCTCTGTGGCTTCTTCCCCAAACCCCAAAAACTTTAACCTTAGACTGTCTACTCTTGACCTCACCCCTTTCCTAAGAGGTCTGTAGGGGGCATGCATAAGCGCACCAACGTGCCTACCGTCCCTGTCCTATTGTTTCTTTTATTTTTCTTATATGTACCCATTTCATGTATTCATAACTATGTATATACTTATACCTATTATGTTGTAAGCAATTGACAAATCAAAATAAATAAATAAATAAACAAATAATCTGGGCGGCTACAGTAATCAAAGCGTGGCATCTTCAGATCTGAACCGTTAGGGATAAAACTACATTTCCCACAATGCTTTTCTCCACCCGACGCGTCTGCTTTGCTCCCTGCGCCTTTCGACAAAGCTATTTCTGCCGCACGAAGTGGATCTCTCCAGGCTGACCGGCTCCCCATTTCTTCAAAGAGATGCTGTGACGCATAATTGGTGGTAGGTGAAAGGGTTGCGGAAAGGAAAAGCAAGCAAGCAAAGCCATCATTTTGGGGCTGGGGCTGGGGCAAGCATGGGAGCCTGGCAGATGAAAGCAGAAAGCTGGGAAGATGAATCTCTAAGGCTGGAAGGAACAACAGGAGGTTTAACCCAAACAGCATCTAGAGAGCAGATTCCCCCCCAAATAAATACACAGAGATGTCCCGATAGTCCAGATCTTGGGAGGCTATTCCCGATTTCTTTTTCCCTTTCCAATTTAGCCTGTCGCCATGCGGCTAGCAGAGTAGCATCGCTCCTGCGCCGTGGGGATTTGGCAGAGGGCATGTTGGCTTCCAAGAACAAAACATGACAAAAAGGTAAGCCAGAGATACCCTGCTTTCCAATGGCCAGCCTCAATCGGTTGGCCAAAGTCTCCTCAGGGCACCTTCCGAATGGCGCGACCCTTTAAATACAGTTCCCCATGTTGTGGTGACCCCCCAACTATAAAAGTTTGTTCGGCTTCATAGATTCGGCTGATAGAACTTCACAACAAATAACACATTGCGGTTTTTTCAATTCCTGCTGTAATTATTGAGGTAAAACCATACTGTAAAAAATCCTCCCTATATTTTCTTTTCTTCACGTTCTTCTGTACACGATCCATTGCCATGTGGGGAATGGTTTGCTAATGTAAATAATATATAACAATAGCTTTAATAATACAAAAGATGATACATGGCATAGTTCAGTCAATACAGTTCGTTAAAGTTTCCTATGATTTACCATTCTCTGTGTTGTTTTTTTACATACCTGTTATTATCACAAGGGAGCAGCATTCACATCAACCACAGCTGAATATAAAAAGGCAGATCAGCATCCAGATTAAGTTCCCATGGTACAGATTTTTTTTTTGCAGTAGTTGATGATTTTACAGTACATGATTTTACATTTACCCAGTAATTATAATTCATGAAGTGTCGTTTTACCTCCAATACTGCTGCTTTCAACACAGTAACTGCTTTTAACAGCGTAGCTGCTTTCAATACAGCAGCTGCTTTCTACCACAGTAGCTGCTCTCTACATGTGTGTGACTGGTCCGCATAAGTACATTATGACGCCAATCCTGTCACATACACCTGTATTTGTATGGGGTCTATGTGATGGGGTTGGCGCGATGATGTCATCAGGCCGGGTACTCGTATGTGGGCGTATCTGCATGTGGGCGGACCCACCTGGAGACGGATAGAGGAGCGGTGTCTCGGTTCCTAAGACCATCAAAAATATGTGTTTTCCGATGGTCTTAGGCGACCCCTGTGAAAGGGTCGTTCGACCCCTCAAAGGGGTTGCGACCCACAGGTTAAGAACCTCTGCCTTAGGGGAAAAGGTTTGGGAATAGTGGGGGTTGCAGAAGAGCTATGAAAAAGAAAGAAAAAGAAAAGGCTATGCTAGGAGCTGGATGGCCCTGATGTATCTCATTGACGTCTTTTCTTGTAGGCATCCCCCAAAAGCCAGAAGGGTCTCCATCCGTTCCTTACTCAGCCAGTGAAAAATATCCTCATGCGGCTGCTTCCAAAGATGGGACTCAGGAACCAAAGTCTTCATGAAATAAAATAAAAAGGACAGCAAAGGGGAAAATGACGGTTTGTTTGACAAAATCCTGCAGATGCAGGGAGAGAACAGACCTGAGGAATCTCTTATTCTGTCCTCCTCTCGTTGTTCCATTATGACAAATAAACTTAAATAAAGAAGTGTTTCACGCATTTTAAAAGAAAGAGTGAGTGTTTAACAAAAGGTGATTGGGCTGCTGATGAGGGGGGGGTGATCTTGCAATACAGAATTCACATTGATTCCCTTTTGACAGTAATACCGAGCAATCTGAGATTGGGAGGTACAGAGATTTCATTTGGCAAATTGTGGTAATGGAATGGAATATAGTATTGTACATTTTCTCTCCCTCAGAAGATAAAGTTCTGTCTTGCATAAAAGTATCACAGGTTTAAGGGATCTACTTTGTTATTTAATAGAACTTGAGCAGGTTTGATGAAAAACACTGGCAGACTGACATTACTAGAATTTGTTAACACTTTCATATTCAGATTTGTTTTAAGTGCTGCTTGATATTGTTACAGTGAATCTTCGTGAAGCATACATTCATTTTTTGTTACTTGTGTTATTTAATAATCTGTTATTAATAGCATATTGTTATTTTTACATATTCACACATACCTATGAACATACATTCCTCTATTTAGTGCAACAAGGGTTTGTTGCCTTTTTGTCATAACTTTTTACTGTTGTTTTTAAAATATTTTCCAGAGCTTTAGTGTTTTAATTATGCTTTTTCTCATTGTTGTGGGAAGCGCTTAGTAATATATAGTAATCAGCACCTGATAAAAGGAATATATAAATATGGCTGCAACAAACTGAGAAACTATCTTTCCTGTTAGGTGATACATGCTCACCCGCTATACAACATTTTTTTTTTTTAAAAATCATGTACCTAGAATAAAATAGTCCCCAACCAAAGAAGCTTGTTACATAAATACAGGACAAATACTGTACAGTATTGCAGCTAGGAAAAGGGTAGCAAAAAAAGATGGAAGGAAAATACCTAACACCTATTGAGACAGATGGATTCCTGTATTCTGCAGGTGCTGATTTTCTGCATACATAACGTTTCTAATTTGCTTTGACCAATTTTAAAAACACAGGTTTATCTAATTGTGCTAAACCCATGAAGGTTCTGCTATTAGCCAGACACTGAATGCTAAGAGTATTACAAAAACAATCAAAGTCTGATAATTTTAGAACTGAGCAAAAATCTTTTTTAGACTTTTTAAAGAGTACAATGCCTTGGAAGGAATCTGTGATTTGAAGTGACCCGCAAACCAGCCATATCATGGTTTTTTCAGATTTATGAGGAAATGTGAAAGAATCTCCTTGGATGAACTATTTTAAGGAACAGCAACATTAAATTGACTGGAATCTTAAAGGCTGCACATTTATGTTGCATTTTTGAATGCTTGTGCATGTGATGGCAGATAGATTCATTTTATGCCTTCCATTATTTTATGTAACCCAAGGTGGAGTGAGGGGATAAAAAAGATCAAAAAGCGAAACTTCTTTCTCAGGGGGAAAAAAAAGGTCTAGTTGCCTTTTGAAAAAGCACCTTTGAGGCAACTATGACCTGGATGATTGAGAATATCCACAAAGGTTTTACCCATCCTTTAATAGATCAAAGTCTAATTATCCATACAATTAGATTTTGCAACAGTACAAAAGTAGGGAAGGGGGAACTGGTAGGTGTATAACATTTACATTTTTATTCCTAGAAAGCTCATTTGCTGTGAAACACAGGTTTGGTTACAGTACTAAATGGATTGAAATTTAAAAATAATGCCAATTAATTCAATTTTATGATAAGAATACTAAAACTACTAAAGCTCAGAATAACCACTAGCAGAACGTATACTTTTTGAACGGCTCGATTTTTTAAAAGATAGTCTTTTTAAGATGACCTACTCGACCCCACAGGAAAAAAAAAAGTGAAAACAAAAAACTACAATTCCCAGAAGCACAGCGAACGAAGCTACATACGCATGCGCCGTTTATCTGCGTTTAAAACGCTTTTTGTACGCATGCGTGCGTCACGTTTAAATACTCCAACGCACGTGGCCAGGATAGGGCTTACCTGGTTTCCCCACAGAATTCGTTGGCGCACAGCGAAGGAAGACCCGTCCGTCGTGCTAGAATTCAACGTATGACGAGAAGCGCCTAACCCCCGGTCAGGCCTACGCATGCGCGTTCAACGTTTGACAACCCCTTATATTAAACTGCCTTCCTCGAGGCTCTCGTTTGCCGCATGACTGGACCTACGCATGCGCGTTTTTTTCCCGATGCGCTTCCGCTATACCCTTACGGTTCCCGTTGGTGGATATGCCGGTCGGGTCCCGCCTCGTCTCTCTCATGGTTGGGCAGAAGAGGAAAGAAGAGGAATCCCATTGGGCGACGGTTGTTGCTATGGCAATAATCGACTGGGTGGAAGTAGGTGCTGGTAATAGTATATATAGGAAAGGCGGAAGGAAGATGGCGGCGGTGGTTTCGGAGTTGCTGCTTTTGAGCGATTCAAGCCGCTTCCGAGCAGACAACCTGCTGAGCAGCGAGGACTGGGGTGAATGGGAGAAGGAGGGGGCAGTACTGGGCCGAAGGAGGGGGCAGGGCCTATAGGCCTGGGCTATGCACGGGTTTCAAGGCTTGGGTTGCAGAGGGGCCCTGCTAATACATAAGAACACTCTGTTGAAAACTGTGGCTTTTGACAGGTGATATCAGGCCCGTGTGCAATGGAGTATATAACTTTCCCGCCAAGGAAAAGCTTCACCTGTTGCATTTCTGCCTGTCAGGCTCTGAATTGAAGTCTTGACAGGCAGAACGATAACGGTCTTGGTCGTTAAAGGTTGTAGCATAAGGAATTGACTATTTAGCAGGAAGGGCTTCCAAATGCGCTTTTCCATTCATCCTTAAGGAGTTTTGTGGTATTTTTTTTAATACCAGAGATCTGATTTTTTTTTATTAATATCAAATCTGATATGGAATAAGGAGGTGGTTTTTTCACGTTTTCAGTTCATAGCGTGCATTGCTTAAATGTTAGGGGAAACTTTATACACTGCAAAATAAATAGATATTCACACGATGTTAAATTAACCTGGCACCAAATGTCTTATGTGGCATGATTACTTTATGCGGCAACATATTCTTTGTAACTGGCTTTATGTAAGTGGTATTTCCAGTTTTGTTCCGGCTTGGGTGGCAGCTTAACTTAAGTACCAGGAAATAAAGTTAGAGGAAGTGTGTACAACTGTTACTGATTTGATGTTATACTGATTTTTATCCGCTGTTGGATCCTTCCCAAGCACCTGCTATAGAATATAGAACATAGAATTCTTTATTGGCCAAGTGTAATTGGACACACAAGGAATTTGTCTTGGTGCAAATGCTCTCAGTACATAAAAGAAAAGATAAGCAGATGTTTGATTATTGTTATTTAGAGATAACCCATGGTTGAGTCAGCTAATTCCTCATTCAGTTACATTTTGCTGCTCTCCCTCCAGATGCAGGTCTTTACAGCTGCTTGGATAATGATGGAGATGTGGCAGCTGAACTTTTCCCTTGTCTTGAACACAGCATTATGGACAGTAATGGTATCCCTTCTGCGGTGAGAATACCTTTGCTTTCAGAAGAATATTTTTTGCTTTCCGGTATGCCTCTGTGGCAGGACACACTTCTCAGCAATTTGAAGCCTTTCTTGCTCTTCCTCTCTCTATAACTTTATAAAAAAATGAATTCAATAGGCTTTAGCATCTTGATGACTCCCATCCCTGCCTCTTGGGCTTTTTTGTTTGTTCTAATGTGGCTTATACATTAAAAATGTGTGAATTAAAATGGGGCCTGGAAGATGTGTGGTGATGATTATATTCCCAACTTATAATGGCTGGCATGCCATGTGTACAATTTTGGATTGCATTTCCCAGAATGTTATCTCTAGCCCTGAAAGTCTTATTGAACTGGAACTCCAAACTACAGTAGTCCTCAACGTATGACCACAATTGAGCCCAAAATTTATGATGCTAAGCGAGACATTTGTTAAGTGAATTTTACACCATTTTACAACCTTGCTGCAGTTGTTATCATTGCAGTTGTTAAGTTAGTAACAAGGCTGTTAAGTGAATCTGGTTTGCCCATTAACTTTGCTTGTCAGAAGGTCGCAAATGGTGATCACATGATTCTGGGACACTGCAACCATCATAAATATGAGTCAGTTGCCAACTGTCTGAATTTTGATTTATGTGACCATGGGAATGCTGCAATGATCATAAGTGTGAAAATAGTCTTAAGTCCCTTTTTTCAGTGACATCCTAACTGAACAGTCAGTAAATGAACTATTGTAAATCAAGGACTTGTATACCTCCTCAGTTACACATCCACTCACTGCCATCACACTCTGTTCCTCAGATAGAAGGAGAGTCAGACTTTTTGTTTCTCGTAGATGAAAAGCTTTATTTTCTATATCTTTCTATTCTAGCAGTTCGGTGATGGGTTTGATCTGGACATGGAAACTATGCCTCCAGACCCACCTTGGGATCCTTTGCAAGAATCTCTATTCCCAGGTGAGTATTTTCATGAAGCTGCAGGGTAGGCAGGTTATCAAGAATCTGTTGTAGAACTGAGGATACTGTGTGGGATTTGGTGAATCTGATTAAGTGGCCCGTGATTTAGAAACATTTTTATAAGGCCATTAATTTTTAAGCTGTTGGAAGATTTTGAAGATTGTGTTTTCTGCAAAAAAAATTAAGACAGTATCATTCTGGCAATGATAAGAGGAACAGGATATTCATAAGTAAGAGATTTACATTAGGCTATCCTACCATCTCAGCTTAATACAAATGTATGTATAACCTGCCTACTCATTGCTATTTGGCAAACAGGATCAGAGACAAGTATTTCACATGTTAGAGATCCTAGATTTTATCTCTAGTACCTCCTGTTTAAAAATACACCTTTAGGAAGTCTTTAGTGAGTCACTGACAGCAGGAGGAGAGAGTGATGGACAAGGTATCTATATTTAGTAGCAAAATTCTTTTGAGTGGGAGAAAAAAGAATGTTGTCTTTGTGGCCTGCTGCCTTCCCAGAAGCACCTAGCTGATCATTGCCCACATGAGCCTTTGATCTGATCCAGCAAATAGCTTTTATTTCTGCTTCCTAGAATTGTTTTGGGTTGTGCAGAAATTTGTCTGGGAGTAGTTTTGTGCAGTCAGAGTTTAATGAGCAAAGTTTGTTTCTGTCCTGCATGAAAAAACTGGAGCAAGTTTTTCTAACTGATTGATAATTAAATTCCCTCTTGAAGGCAGAGCAGAGGAGATAAGAGGGTTGCTTCCTCTTTCCTGTCTTCTCCCCACCTCCCCGTTTCTGACTTCTTTTTTGATTGAGGCTGAAAGTTGCATGTGACTTGACAGTTTATCCAGTTGTCCGGGTATTATCTTGGCAGCGATATATTGCTTAAAAAGTAGATATGCTGCAGAACTAGTTAAAAGTCGATGAACTGCAAGCCACTTTCCCCCTAATTAGAATTCTGTACCTATCCAAATTTAATTATTAGTGCAAATCTACAGAGGCATGTTCCTAACTGTTCTTTAAGTGGCATAGTTAAGCTGCAAAATCAGATATTTAGGAGTGATAGGAACTGTTCTGAAAAAGGATTAATTGGGCAAAGTCTATTGAAGACAGTAGTTGTGGTAGGTAGCAGCACATAGTTGTAGTATTAGCAATCGGCAGAGTGGTTAATTTCTGATCACAAAGTTACTTGTTAGTTTCTTCCATACCTTGATTTTTGAATCAAGACAGAAGAAATGTGAATCTGTGGATAATCAGATTCTTTTATAATTCATAGAAGGGGGAAATGACCATGGCATTCAGTTCTTGGGTGAAACAAAGCAAGAAGTCTGACAGTTTTTCTTATTTGGGTTTGCTGTTGTAGAGTTTTACTTCTCCTTTAGGTGTTATAAGCAGGAAGCATAGCTGCCTCATCATGCCTTCAGAGGGTTATAGAGCCTTTCAGGTGACAAGAATGAGAGATCTGCTTCATCTGCTGGCCCTGATGGAGGAAATTGGTGGCATGGTAGTTGAAGCTGAATGGGATTAGATGGCTTCCTTGGGATTCAGCACTTAGGGCTGGCCTTAGAAATTGCAGGTGGGGAGGACGGCTTCTATCTTATGATTTATATTGTTTTGTTTGGTATCCTACCGTGTTTCTCCAACAATACGGGCTCCCCCAATAGGAAGTCCCAGCATGTTTTATAGACATAAAATCAAATTAAGCCCCTCCCCCCCAAATTAAGGCCTATGTTAAACATGTGAAATGGGGGGGAATGGCGGGGTGGGGCTTGCCGTTAGGAAGTACTTTTGTTGCATACCCGGATATGGTGCTGCCTGTGTTGACTTCGGCGTTGGTGGGGCACTTCGTATCGGGAGACCTTCCGCCACCGTTGCTTTCCCTTCTCCCCGTGCTGCTGGGGTTTGGCACAGCCATGCATGGCCAGCCAGGGCTCCTCCCTGCAACTGGAGCCCGGCGGAGACACTTGGCTTCAGGCACTCCTGTCGCCGCCTTCCCTTCGCCTTCGAAGGCAAAGCCAATTCTTTTAAAAACGACATCCTACTACTGGTACGACAAAGCCTCCCCTGCCCGAGAGGGCAGGCCAACCCCACGTGGGGAGGCGAATTTCCCGGGGCCACAGCGCAGGATCGGCCCACCCCGGGAGAAGCGCCCAGCCACCTTCCCTGCCTGGCGCCAGGCAGAGCATGAATTGCTTCGCCTGGGGCGCCCAGCACAGCTGACAGGCGGGTCCTCCTGCCCGGCGGTGGAGCTCTCGCCAAGGCAGTGAGCGCCTCCCGGCCGGGCCCTCTACTCATCCTGCCAGGGCCGCGCCAGAGCTGTGCGGGCTGGGCAGAGCCAGGAAAGTGAGCCGCGGGTGCGGCCCAGCCTGCCAAATGAAAGAGCCGGGCCGACCTGAGCTTGGCTTCCTTCCCAAGTCCCTCCAGCCCGAACCCGAAGGGGCCACCAGGAGAGGCTGCCCAAGGCAATGATAGCACCCACCTGTCCGTGGACAGGGAGGCGAGGCGACGGCAGCGCTGCTTCCCTGGGCGGTGGGTCCGGCAGAGAGAGCCTGAAGCCGCCCGTCCTTTAAACCCCTCGCCCAGCCCATCCCCGTCCCCACGCATCTCCAAACGTGCCGGCAGCTCCAAACGCTGCAGTGGCACAGGCATCGGGCAGAGGCGCTCACTCGGCGGGGCTCAGCTCGGAAGAGGACGCGGCGCAGGCCGTCGCCTTGCCTCCCTGACCACGGATGGGTAGGCGCTATCACTGATGACAACTAGTTGCAGGGAGGAGCCCTGGCTGGCTGCGCCAAATGCCGCGGCGTTGCTCTAAACACCGCGGCAGCACGGGGAGAAGGGAAAGCAACGGCGGAAGGTCTCCCAATATGAAGTGCCCCACCAATGCCGAGGTCAACATCCAAGCTGTCGCCGCCCACCCTCCCGAGGATGCAAAGGGGGGGGGGAATTAAGTCACCCCTGAAAAGACGGCTTAGCCGTTTTTTCGGGGGTCAAAAACAAATAAGGCCCGGCCTTATTTTCTGAGAAACACGGTAGTATGATTTATGTTGATGATTTATGATGAATGTATTTTTATGATGGCTATGATCATGATTTATCAGATTGCTTTTATATGCCCTGAGAGCCTGTGCACTGGAGACAAATTCCTTCTGTGTCCAATCACACTTGGCCAATAAAGAATTCTATTCCTGTTCCGTTCCATTCCCTATTCTTTCCATTCTATATTCTATTTTATTCTATATTCTATATTCTATATTCTATATTCTATATTCTATTCTACTCTACTCTACTCTACTCTACTCTACTCTACTCTACTCTACTCTACTCTACTCTATTGTGAGATTCAAAGAGGGAGTACTTAACAATCAGTTTCCTTTTGTCTTGGATCAGCAGGCTGGTGGTGAAAGTGTCTCAAGTCATTCTCATTTTTTCAGAGTTGCAAGTCAAGTCTGAGCCCGTCTCCCCTGCCTCATCTCATTGCTCCGATTCATCTGTGGCCTCCTCCGATTCTTCTGCGGCAGGCTCCTCTTCGGCCGAACTCTCAGAGCAGGTAGGTCTTCTCAGAGACCTCTTTGTAGACAACCCCAGTGCCCAAATGATAACACCCATAAAGGTAGCTGACGATGAACGACCACAACTGGGGCCAGAATTTCCATGGCTAAGCAAGACGGTTAAGCGAGCCGAACTGATTTTATGACCTTTTTTTTTTTTTGGCCATATTGTTCAAGCAAATCACTGCAGTGAAATGAATCCTGCGGTCCTTAAGTGAATCTAACTTTCCCCATTGACTTTGCTTGCCGGAAGCTGGTTGGGAAGATTTCAATCTGGGCACACGTGACCCGGGGATGCTGCAACTATTGCAAATACTGTACATGCCAGTTGCCAAGAACCCAAATGACACTGTTTTCATACACTGTAGCCACTGAAAATGGTTGCTAAACGAGCAGTTGTAAACTCCATGTACCCCCAGTTGTTTATTTTACAAGGCCCCATGATAGCGAAGAAAGTCCCCCCTTACTCCATATAACCAGTTTGTCAGATCCATGTATCTGCCATTCTTCAATGGAAGAAGAAGGGTGGTGGTGTTTGATACAAGTAATCCTTTTTGGTGTAATCTGAATATCTTAATTCTTGTATTGAATCTGTATAACCTGCACACGATTTTACAACTGGGGGACTGGAGCCCAGATGCCTGGAAGCTTGTCACCTCTTGGAGAGATAGCAAAAGGAGAAGGGGCCATAAAAATTTCAGCTCAGAAAGAAACTTCCTGGGAATCTCTTCTCAACTACCTTCCTAGAAAAGGGGTCAGGGGGTGGGAATAACATGTTGCTTCTTTGTATTGATGAAATCCACACGGGACTAAGAGGAGGGGTTCTAACTCCCTTTATCTAAGCCGCATGCCTGGAGGCATATTAGACCCGGCTATGAATACCACCTGGATATCTTCCTTTTTGAATAAAGAATTCCTTTTGAAATACCCAGTTTTCAAAAGTTCATTCTTATTGTCTGAACAGGAGAGAGTCTGGGCTTACACAGTTGGAGATACTAGTTGTCATCAAAAATTGCCAGAAATAGTAAATAAAAACAATCCCGTAAAACATATAAATGCCCTACTTTAAAAAGGGAAGGTTTTGTTTTTTTTTAAACAGATGCTTGAGAGGCATCAGAATGGAGAAAACTTAATGCTTCTGTTGAGACATTCATTTTTCTTTCAGGTCACTGGACCAGATGATGTGATTGGAGTAAAAACAGAGCATCCTCCAACCCCTCCGTGCATGTTTGGAGATGTCCTTTTACCTCCCTTTGGAACTGTACACATAAACGTGGTCCCGGCTTCCGAGACAGGTATGCTGGGGAGAATTGTGTAGCAGCAAGCATTTATTTCTTGCTTCTGCGCTGAATTTAGTAACCATAGATAGACTTCAAAGCTTGCATTGGTGCTCATAATCAATGAAGAAGACACAAATTCTGGTGCTGTAGTGTCCTGTGCATAAAAAAAAAAAATCTTCCTGAATGTTGGCAATAATGGTAAAGGTAAATAATGTATAATGAACTAACCTGTTTGTTAGTGACAATATGCCATTTTCTTTTTGTCTGTTCTGTTCAGATATTATTTATCCTCCCCTTCTCTTTAGCTTTCCTGTCTGGGTGGGGATGAGACCTTTGAGGAGATGTTTCTCTTGATGGATACTTTGTGTGATCTCCATTATGTGAATTGCCCATGTCCCTGACTTCCACTTGAACAGTTTAGAAAGAGTTTAGGTAATTGCTTTTCCAAGAGAAACTGCCAGAAAATATTCCAGATCTGTAAAGCCCATTAGGAAAAAAAATGGGGAAAGATGTCCAAGAAAATGTCAAAGGAAAATCCTTTCCATTTTATTCCAAAAAATTGAGTTCAAGATTCCCCCCCCCCAAAGCTTCTCTTAGTTTATTTTTAGAAAGGAAGTGACATGCAAACAAGCACAAATATTAAAGTATTTGCTTTAAATAGAAAGAAACATCATGTTTTGTTCTTTTACTTGATGTCTGAGCCTTGATGTCCCCTACAGATTTTTCACATTCTCCGCGTTGCCCTTCCAGTTCTTGGCCTTGAATTTAGTTTTCTGAGCAAAACCAACATTTTGTATTTGCACATCAGCTTTTATAATTAAAATCGTAACAGTTAGCCCCTCACCCACACTAGTTGGAATGTTAGTGAATGTTCATGA
>NW_020716975.1:405854-420239 GCF_900518725.1 Notechis scutatus | reverse complement strand
TTCCTAACCCCCCCACCCCCATTTCTGCCCCCCCACCCTCCAATCTGGAGAAAAGGAGGGGGGCACCTTTCCTGTTGCTTCTCTTTAGACGTCCATGGGGGGCTTCCGGACCCCTGCCTGCTCCTTGGGACCCCAACTGCCCCCCCCCAAAAAAAACTGGTCAAGAATTACTAATCCTAACATCCATTTAATCCCGCCCCCCCAAAAAATGAGATGCTGTGAGCAATGACTCTGAATTTCTTCTGTTGTTTTCTTCGCCTCCGGCTGCCTTTTCATGCCTCTGTTCCCTAATGCGGGCACCCCAATCTCTCCTAGACCCCCTGCACCCCAATATTTGAGGCCCCACCTCCAATTTCAGCCACCCGCCTCTTCTTCCTCCCTCCCCCCCTCCCTCCCCAATCCTCAAAACCCGTGGATTTGTCATTGTTTACCTCTGGGCTTGCAAGGGATAGAAAACCTGGATTGATTGCAATGGATTGGACTTGGTTTTCCTCCCTTCGGCCCCCTTCCTCCCCTATTCCCATAGCCCCCTCCTCTTCCCCAAACCTGGATGCTGGCTGCGTTCGCACAACCTGGGTAACTCGGGCTAGGAGAACCCTCCATTTTCTGCAAAAAACGACCACTAGCCTCCCTCCGTTCAACCAAGTGGGATTAGGGTTGGCAAAGCCAAACCTTTGGCTGGTTGTGTGAACGCACCTGTTTACGGTTAGCCTGACCTGGGTCAATGGAGGCGGTGAAGTCAACTGAACAGATTTCAGATGGGAATAAACATGCAGGCTAGTGCAGGGGGTCCTCAACCTTGGCCCGCTGGGGAATTCTGGGAGTTGAAGTCCGCCGGGCTTAAAGTGGCCAAGGTTGGAGAGCCCTAAGCTAGTGGACCAGCCATCTCAGGTCTGTTCCACAACAGGTTGTCCTTTCAGCAGTCCTGGAGAACTGAGTCACTTCTTCAACCTTGAACCCTCAGCCAACATTTATCTCTGGCTGGCACCCTTCTTGTGTTTAAGAACCCCTTCCTGGGTTTTTAATTTTCTTTTAATTTTGGGGTACGGTATGAAACAGGCTGATCTTCGCTTTTATTTTTATTTTTTTCCCCCAGGATTGTTTTTGTGTTTCTTTGACTTCCTCGTATGGCTTTACCTGTTGGTCTTCCATCCAAATGATCATTGGATTTGATTTTTTTTTTCCCCAGTAGCAAAGCCAACACAGAAAGAGGATTCTGCTTTCTTTCCTTGCAGAAAGAGCACAGATTCCTCCTTCAAGCTTACGGGCTCCTTGGAAATATATTCTGCACATGCTCCGGGGCACTTTTATTTTGGTGGTTACTTTATCATTTGGTTGGTTGGTTGGTTGATTAGGTGTCACTGAGTCTTTGTTGATTCTTAGGGAGATTGATTTCAAGATTGATTTCATCATAGATTGATTTCATCCAGTAATTTTAATCTGTACATCCATGCAAACTAACGTTTCTCTATTTAAATTATAAAATCTGGGGGTCCCTTTGCTAATGTAGAAAATGTTTTTAAAAGTCCTTCAGGCCAAACTTTTCTGGAAAGCTTCATCAGGGGTGTGTGTGTGTATGTGGTGTGTGTGTGTGTGTTTGTGTGTGTGTGTGTTCCTAATATATGATCAATTTAAGGTTTTCCTGGTCCCCAAAATCCAGAGTTCCCACAAACCTTCAATTGCCCAAAACAGGTGCTTGTCCTCGATTTTAAGAAGAGGAAAAACTTACCTGCCTCTAAATTGATATGATATAAATATATGTATATATATATATATATATATATATATATGTACGTATGTGTGTACACACAATCTGCACATGAGAAGCTACACAATATGGACTGTTTGTATATAAACAGTCTGTATTGCATAGCTTCTCAAGTGCAGATAGTATGTGTGTGTGTGTGTGTGTGTGGTGTGTGTACATACATATATAAAAGGTGTGTTTTTGCACTCCGTATTGTATAGCTTCTCACGTGCAGATGGTGCCCTGGGGGTTGTTGCTAGCAGTGCTGTACTCAGGGCAAAAAGGCGGCAGTTTGAAATCAAGGAAAATATTTATTTTTATGTTTTTACTTCGTCTTTTGCGACAGTTTGGAAAAAGTAGGGGCTTCCAGAACATGTAAAATTGGAAGTTGTAATGCAAACGGGGAAACCTTCTTGTGTGCAAGCTGATTTCAGATTGTTTTCTGATCCCTTGTTGTTGGCTGTGTTCACACAATACCCTAAACCACATCCTGGACCATGTAATCTTCAGGTAGTTGTGCTATGGGCTTGTATGTAATGTGCCACAAAATTTTTGTTGCTTTTTATTTTCATTAAAAAAATAGGTATATCTTGTATAAGCCACCTAAGGTAGTCCTCGACTTATGACCACAACTGAGCCCAACCTTTCTGTTGCTAAGTGAGACAGACGTCAAGTGAATTTGCTCCATCTTACCACCTTTTCGCCATGGTTGTTTAGCGAATCATTAAGTTAATAACGTGGTTGTTAAATGACTCTGGCTTCCCTACTGAATTTCCTTGTTGCAAAAGGCGATCACGTGACTCCGAGACAGAACAACTGCCATAAGTATGAGTCAATTGCCAAGTGTCTGAATGTGGAGCACATAACCATGGGGATGCTGCAATGGTCATAAGTGTGAAAAATGGTCGTATGTCGACGGTCGCTCAATGAACTGTTATAAGTTGAGATTACTTATATTCAGTATTGCGCTGGTATGCTTCATAAAATCTAACACTTCTCATCAAACTGTGTCTTACAGATTGAAAAAAAATACATACATATGATTCATAATTTTCTGGGTTGCCCCAGAATTAATATTATATCCAGTGTTGTAAATTCAGAAAGGTTGAGAACCATGGGTTTAAAAACTGTGCGAATGTAGCTTCTGCAGTGAAATTGATGCTGTAGTATATCATCCCAAACCGGGATGCTAGATTAATTTCTTAAAACCACCATTAAGTAAGGTCCACGGTAATCTAACCAACTTTCGCTTTTTGTGTTTGGAAAATATTAGTATGAATCAGTCATTATTAATCTGTATTGGGGTGTTTAATTGGCTGGAGTTATTGTGATTGGCATAATGTATAGTAATTTAATGATTGTGATCTGCCCAATGGCTGGAATCCCAATTATCGTGGATTATGAACCCAGATTTAGCGCACTGTGTATAATGAGAACTAAGTCAATTGTGCTTTGTTCAACAGCCATGCCTGACTAACCATGGTTTAAGCACAATATATGATTACAAATCCGGTTAGAATCTCAGTATTGGAGTTATTTTGTGTGTGTGTACCTGTACAATATATATATATTCTCATTATGATGGTTTGTTTATTGTTTGAACCAACTTGGCTGTCTCACCAAGATGTTAATCTCCCAGAATTCCCCAGATGGGTCGACATTATTTCCCAGAATTCCAAGCTAGAACAGCCGTTGCTGAGCATTCTGGGGTTTGAAGTCCACACATCTAGAAAGAGAGGTTTGCTTAAGCCCCCATTTCGGATTTAATAAATAATAAAGATGGATGGATAGATGGAGAAACAGACAGGAAAAAAGGAAGGAAGGAAGGAAAGAGAGAGAGAGGGAGAAAGTGTAAAAGAAAGAAAGAAAGAAAAAGAAAGAAAGAGGAAGGAAGGAAGGAATAAATTTGGAGTTTAATCCTTTACAGCCTCTTCCTGTCCCTCTGGCTCAAAATCTTAAATAAATAAATCTTAAAAATTTGGCAGAGGGGTTGGCAAAATCTAGTTGTTGTTTTTTTAAATCCCAAACTTCCAAAATTCATAACTCCACATTAAGACATTGAAATTGGAATTAAGTCTGCACAATTTTGATTAATTTCTGCCTCTTTCTTCCAAGCATTCTCTGTCCCTCCATCTCTTCTAGCAATACTTCAGAGTTGATGGTCTCCAGTGGGGTGCTTACCCCTTCCCTTCTGAGATTTTGCATTTTGGAATAATTATTTAATTTTGGTTTGGTTTGGTTTTTTTAAAAAAACACCACCCTCTAGCACTGTGGCTTTCTTCCAAAATTAAAATACGAGCTTTGCCCCTCGTATCTTAATATTGGGAGACCCGCATGTTTCCTTCCCCCCAGGAGCCATTTTGTGACAGTGCCCACAAATATCCTCCTCCCACCCACCCACAAAATAATCTAGGGATTATTTTAAAAATTCTTCTGCTTCTCAGGAGAGGTAGCTTTACTTTTTAAAAGGAATGAGGTTAGCCTTTCAAATAATTGACCCTAAGCCAGAATGGGGGTTTCTCTCCAATAAATGATGATTTTTTAAAAAAAATCTAATTTATTTGGGTGGGGGGCGGGGAAGGATCTTTGCATCTTTGCAACCTAGGTTTGGTGTCGTTGCAGTTATTGGCAGGAGCAATTTTGCAAAGTGTTAAGGCCCAGATACCAATCCGGCGATCTGTAAATGTAAGGTAATAAGAACACACTCAGTTCAGGATCCTAGCGAGCAAACAAGGGAGGGTTGATTCTGTTGCTTTGTGTCTGTTTTATTTTTATTTAAAAAAAAAAAAAAAAGGCGAGACAGATGCTGTTATTTTCTCCGTATTCTCTGAGTGATTTAAGATTACTGAGCTGGCGCAAAGCCATTTAGGTTTGGCGTGTTCTCTATTGTGTTCTAGAGTAAGGGGAGGAAATGCAAAAAGTGTGGCCTTTTGCAAAATCCCCATTCTGTTTTCTTAGACTTGGGGTTAGAGAAAGGTGGATTATTATTATTATTATTATTATTATTTTCTGCGTGTCTGCCGTAGCTGGGTTCACACACGACCTGCAGTTTTGTGCCTGAATTCATCCCTTGTCCAAAATGGCATCCCGCTGTAAAACACCCGCAAACCAAACAGATTCGTTCACACAAGACTCAAAGCCAGGGGGAAAAAGACCCAAACAAAACCCCAAGGTTCAAACTCTTCTGGCTTTTGTTTGTGTGAATGCAGCCGTGAGATTTTTCCCTTAACCTTATCTGCTTAGGCCGCGTTGCGAACCCAACAACAACCTTAAAAAAAAAGGATGCAGGTTTTGGTTAAACTAAACCCAAGATCCGGAACAGGAGATGGTTGAATTTTTTTAAAAAACATATTTTTATTCCCCCCAACACCACCAAGCCTCGACTGCTTCCTTTTCTGGTGGGGAGCAGGATGGAAAAGAGCATGTTGCCTTGGCAACAGAGAGGCATTAAATATCTGAAATGCTGCCGTAGTAACAGCAGCGGAGGTAGTTTAGGGCTGTCGCCATGGCAACTTGGGAAGAACCCTTTTGAAACCCGGAGATGCAAAATGTGTTTACAATCCTTGGGGGAGGGGGGAGAAGAAGAAGAAGAAGGAGGAGGAGGAGGAGGAGGAGGAGGAAAAAAATCCAATATCGCAGAAACAACAAAGCCATGCAGAGAAGGGAAGAATTGCTGGGTGACGTTCGGTCTCCGTGAATTTCTGAGCATGTCTAGAGCACCAAGCTAGGCTGTGGTTGCTCACTGCATCCTAGAGAGTCAATCTCTAGCCAGGCTCAACCGATATGAGTAGTCTCTGACTTACGACCACAGTTGGGGGCCAGAGTTTCCGTTGCTAAGCGAGGGTTGTTTTTTTTTTTAAGTGAGTTGATCCCGGTTTTATCATTTTTATTTTATTTTTGCCACGGTTTGTTAAGTGAGTCACTCCGTCTGTTAAGTGAATCAAGCAGTTCTTTTAGGGTTAGGGTTTAGGCTCCCGTGACGATTCGGCTTGTCGGAGAGAAGAATCGGCAAAACCCAAGGACCACAGCAACCGTTGTAAATATACCCAAGGTTGCCAAGGTTTCCCGAATGTTGATCACGTGACCGTGTGGGCATGCCGCGACGGTTGTAAATGCGAGGATCGGTGGTAAGTCGCTGGTTTGTGGTTTGTTTGTTTGTTTGTGGTTTTTTGGTTCAGCGCTGTTGCAATTTGGCTAAATGGATGCTTGTCCGCCAGGGATGGTTTTGAAGAGGTTTTAGGCATTCAGACAAACCCAGGTTTTGCATTCAGACGCTGGAAAGATGCCAGGCGAGGGGGAGGATATATAAGACCCAGTTCAAATCCTCCCACAGCTATGGAAAGCCCTGGGGGATTCTGGGGCAATATCTTCCACTGAGCCTGCCTTCCAGGAGTGTTGTGGCGCAAGGAAAAAAAAAAACTACATCTTGTGCTGTGCTAAGATAGAAGTGCATAGGATTCTGAAAAGACTTTAGCTATAAACATCTGACTTTAGCTATAATCTTGCATCGTTAAACCAGGCCAAACCTGGTTAACGTTCGGATGGAAGTTCCACCAGAAAAAGCAAACTGGGAAGCCCAAAAATTTAATCTCCAAAGAAGACAGTAGCAAATTGTCTAAGTCACTTATTTCTCTCTCTTTTTTTTTTTAAATATAGTTTATTAATTTTTACAATTAAAACCAGTCACAATACATACACAAATATTAAGTCACTTATATCTCAATCTTGGCCGCTTTTAAGATGTGTGGACTTCAACTCCAAAAATTCATAGTATAGACGGCTGGGGAATTCTGGGAATTGAAGTCCACGCATCTTAAAAGCTGTTAAAAGTCAGGAAATCCATCCGGATTGTCTCCTGGAGCTGATCCAGACTGGCTTTTAGTCCTTAGAATAAACAGAACTACAGACTCAATTAGGGATCTTTTTTTAAAAAAAAAATCTTAAAAAGAAAACAATGCTGCATCACTTCGGCCTGATTGCCAAATCTACTTTGCTTGCCACGCATTCCTGAGATCCTTAAACATTGCTTTTCTTCGTTCCTTTCTTTCATTTTTGGGGGGGTTGTTTCTCCGTGCCAAACTACACATTTGCAAAACTCCCAATGGCCACAAGAATTTAAGCCAAAGAAAGTTTCTCCCCCCCCCCTGTACCTTTAATTAAAAAACCTGCGTTCCCCTCCAGGTTCACACAACTCTGTATTCCTAGGATGGTGCTTGAAGGAAGTGCTGAAGCTGTGAGTTCTCATTCGCTGCACCTGCGTCGCACCTGTGCCCAGAATGGGCGTTTTTACTCTTCGGCAGGGGATAGTCTTCTGTTCACCAAAAAACCAGTGAAGTACGGAGAATTGATTGTCCTGGGGTAAGTTAAACCATTTTTTTCTAGGTTATTTTTTCTTGTTGAGGCAAGGGTGGGATTCTACCAGTTTGCACCTATTCGCTAGAACCAGTTGTTAACATTCTAAGCAGTTTGGAGAACCGGTTGTTACAAGAAATTACTGGCCTAATCCTGTAAGGAAGGCAGGAAGGAAACATTCTGGTGTTGCTTACAGAAACTGCCTCTCCGTTAACCCTTATTACATTCTTGGCAGGACTAGACTTCCTGTCTCAGGAACGTCTCTGGAGTTTTTTCCCCCTCCTTTGCTGGTACTTTGCTTGTGTGGAGTGACCATTCAAAGTTACAATGGCACTGAAAAAAGTGACTTATGACCATTTTTCATACTTTCGACCAGAGGTGGGATTCAGATTTTTTAACAACCGGTTCTGTGGGCATGGCTGAGTTGGTGGGCATGGCTTGGTGGTCATGTGACTGGCTGGGCATGGCCAACTCAACATTACTCATACTGAGGCACGCATCTCCTCGCCTGGCCTCTCATGACTGTGGGGATGCTGCAACAGTCATAAGTGTGAAAAATGGTCATAAGTCATGTTTTGAACAGTGGTCGCCAACCAGTGGGCCAGCGACCACTGGTGGTCTGCAAGCAAATGTTGGTGGTCCCCAGAGAAATGTCACCCCCAAAGCAATTAATCCAGGCTGTGCGGGAACACAAGGCTGCGCCGCCCACATGGCCGTGGGAACACAAGGCTTGCATTGCACACAACACGAGGTAGTGAGGGGAGGAGAGAAAGGATGGAGGGGGGGAACTTGCCCCACTTGCCTGGCCTGGCCACCGGGCTGCTTCTTTCTGCTTCTTCTGCTTTTGGCTGCATGCAAGGAAAGCAGCAGAAGTCTTTCTTTCTCTTCCTCAAACTCTGCCAGAAATGAGTCTTTGGGACCCTGCAAGGCCTCCTGCTCCAAGAGGCTGAGCCGGCAAAGATTCATTCCGGGCAGAGTTTGGGGGAGAGAAAGAAAGACTTCTGCTGCTTTTGCTACTTTCCTTGCATGAAGCCAAAAGTCTCCCCGCCACCGCCACCGAGAATGGAGCTGGAGACAATATCCTGCGATCCCAAATAAAGAATCACCGATCGGTAGGAAAACGGGGTGGGGAATTTTCCTGCAGACTCTTTGGGGGATTTTCCCGGGGTCTCTAGTCCGCGGGATTTAAAATTATGAGTTTGGTGGTCCCTGAGGTCCAAGAGGTTGGCAACCCCTGGACTAGATGACTTCCAAAGTCCCTTCCAAGTCTGTCATTTTTCTATTGGTTTCAAATATCGCCGCTCTGGCATGTTTGGGGCAGAGGGTAAGCAGAACTTTGCAAGACCATCTAGTTGGGTTGCTTCCTAGCCTTGCCATACTTTTTTTTGCAAAAGATGTGTTGGGCTCCATGCAATGCACAAACTGTAAGGCGGCAGACCAACCACACAATTTAGATCTATGCAGTATTCCAGGTAGGAGACAGAGACCTATACACAGATCCACAGGTAGAAATTTACATTTTTCACAGCTCAGGAGAGCTAAAGAGAAGCTTTGACTGACCTGACTCCAAATCCAGATATTATAGCTGACCAGAAACTTGGTTGTGTTAGCTTTCCTATCATGGAGGGAGGGATGAATAGATAGACAGAGAAACAGACACCTCCTCCTCTGATTGGATGGATGGATGGATGGATGGATAGATATGTAGGTAGGTAGATAGCAATGGATGGATGGATGGATGGATAGATAAACAGACAGGATGATAGGTGGATAGATGGATGGATGGATGGATGGATGGATGGATGGATAAACAGACAGGATGATAGGTGGATAAATGATAGATAGATAGATAGATAGATAGATAGATAGATAGATAGATAGATAGATAGATGATAGAAAAAAGACAGAGTGATGGAGAGAGATTTTTCTGGTAACTCTTAATGGACTTTTGCTGATTAAGACCAAAGGATGAGACTTTATTATTTGCTAAAAAAAGATAAGAGACGAGCTATGAGATGAAGAGATTTTGGGTTGAAACTGTAGAAAAGGCGATAAGTTGCTCCAATCGTTTCAAGTTGTCCTGATGGAAGGGGAAGTCCTTTCTGTACATCCCTTTCTTCTTTACAGTATTTCCATTCCCTTTCTCTCTGTACTGTTTTTTTTCGTTCCTTTTTGCAATTTTCCCAAGTTTAGAGTAGGTTGGTTTTTTTTAAAAAAAACATCTTTGTGCCTTTAAACTTCAACCCATTTCTTTTTTTTAACAAAGTGGGAATCCAGTAAGATCATTGGGCTTGGTTGACTTTGATAGAGATGTTGTGTTTGATCTTGTCCAGGTTCGTAACTGTCGCTGTCGGGATCTCTCTCCCAATGCAGGTACAATGGCTCTTTGGCTAATGGAGACAAAGGGCGTCACCGCAGCCGGCTGGCCCTTTACAAGCGACCCAAAGCCAACGGGGTAAAACCCGACGTCATCCACCATATCTCCACGCCACTGATGTCCAAAGTAAGTCAAGCAACCCCCCACTGGTTGCAGAAATGTCCCCACACTTCCGCCCCCCCACTCAGCAATGACATTGCCAGGTCTCACAGGGGGATCGATTTAAATCTCAGGCTGTGTGTAAAGAGGGATTCTGAGCATGGGCAAAATGCCTTCCCTGACCCATCCAGAACCACCACCAATTGCTGTGAATAGTAGTAAAAGACTTCCTTTTTCTCTCTCTCCAGATTTTGTTCTACTGTACTTTATTAATTTATTTGATTCTTTTTGTTATTTTGTTATTGTTTTTTTTAAAAAATACGGTTTTACATTCTGAAAAGCCGCCTCGAGTCGCCATGGGCGAATAGGCGGCAACATAAATTCAATAAATAAATAAATAAAAATAAATACATAAATAAATAAATAGCAATAGCACTTGGACTTATATGCTGCTTCCCAGTGCTTTTACAGCCTTCTCTAAGCGGTTTACAGAATCAGCCTCTTGCCCCCCCAACAATCTGGGTCCTCATTTTACCGACCTTGGAAGGAAGGAAGGCAGAGTCAACCTTGAGCTGGTCAGGATCAAATGCTGGCAGTGGGCAGAATTAGCCTGCAATACTGCATTCCAATCACTGAGCTATCACAGCTGATAGATAGATAGATAGATAGATAGATAGATAGATAGATAGATAGATAGAAATAGCATTTAGACAGTGCTTCACAGTGCTTTTACAGCCCTCTCTAAGCAGTTTACAGAGTCAGCCTCCTGTCCCCAACAGTCTGGGTTTTACTGACCTTAAGAAAGACAAGATAATCAAACAGAAAGAAGATACTGAATATTATCAAACGTGGAACTTATTCTGCCAGTGGTTGAAAAAAAAGGGGTAGTGAGTCAGAATGGAATCTCTATTGTTAAGCAAATTAAATGACACCAGAAAACACAATGCTTATTAAGCACTAAGAAATGTAATGAATAGTAAATTAATAAAATTTATTTTTTAAAAAATCTCGGGCTCAATTGCCATTGTAACTTTGAATGGTCACTAAATGAGCTGTTGTAAGTCGAGGGACTACTTATCTTGTCCCACAGGCGCTGAGCGACAGAGGTCAGCACAGTATCTCCTACACGCTTTCCCGAAGCCATTCGGTCATTGTCGAATACACTCAAGATGGCGAGACGGACATGTTCCAGGTATTTATCAAGTCCGGAGGAGGGCAGGAAAACCTTTGCTGGGCCTCCTGAGCTGATGTGATGGACAGTCCAAAGGGAAGCTGTTTAGCCCCTATAAAAGGCAAATTTGGGGTGGGGGGTGGACTCACAGTGTCAACTCTGGAGCTGACCTGTGTTGTGGTCCGCCGACAGCCTGCGTAGATGGAAGCAGAATCAGACAGCAGGGAAGAATAGGGGCCAGTCCGGGAGTCTGGGCAGGCCTCGGACAAGGGTCCTGTGTCCAATACAGAGATGGGGCCAGGGTCATTGGGGAGTTATGTGCTAACTCTGGAGCCTCCAGAGTCTGGCAGCAGCGAGGCAGAGGAACAAGGGGAGCCTGTTCCCAGTGTGCGTATGCGCAGAACTGCCTGAAGGCAAGAGCAGCTAAGACAAAAGGGGCGACTTGGGAGAAAGGCTTGGAGGTGATTGGCCCCTCCCATAAGACATAAAGGAGGAGCAAAGGTAGGAAAACCTTTGCAGGAAGCAAAGTCATTCGCTCTGATCGGTTTGGACTCTAAAAGCTCTGTGTGTCAAGCCCGAAATTGTGAATTTGTTCTCTGGTTTTGGAAAGACTAATTGGGACTTTAGTCATTGGCAGCACTTCAAGTAAGATAAGGTGCGTTCTTATCAGATGTCTCCCGAAGAATTTTGGCAGACGTGCCTGGGACTATTTTTAACTGGTTAAGACTCATTCCAGGCTGTGAATGACAATAATTCACAGCCATTGAACTAAAATAAAAAGGGTTTTGGATTTTATATGTGTTTGTTGGTGTCTCAGGAAGTCTTGGTCAAAACAGCCTGACTGAGGCCATTTCGAGGCTCCAGGGTTGCCACAATGGAGATGAGGGTTAGGGAGGAGTGAATAGTGATAGCTGGGGTTTGGTAGCCAAAACAAAATAGTTTCTCTTGAGAATCAAGGACATACTCACAGGTGGCTGAAGAAAGGAGGAGTGATGTTGCCCAAGCAACCAAGTCGCACCCTGATTGGATCATGTGATTGAAGGGGAACAAAAACTCTTACTTTTAATTAGGTGAAAACCACGGGGACATTTAGAGTTGGTTTTCACCAGCCTGTGCCAATATGGTATATCCAATAAAATGATTCTTTGAGGAACCTACCTGCCTCGGAATTGTGTTTGCTACGGGTGTATTACTTGGAACCCTGACACACAGTAGACTGGGAAGCACAGTGGCTTAGTGGTCAAAGAGGCTTGGCTTGTCGGCTGGAAAGCCGGCTGTTCAGTTTCGAGACCCGAGTGCCACATGACAGGGCGAGTTCCCGTCCTCACCTCAGCTCCTGCCAACCTAGCATGGCCATGCGAGTAGATAAATAGGTACCACTTCAGTGGGAAGGTCAGAGAGCGCTCCATTGTGATAGTGAGTCGAAGACTTACCTGTACACTGGCCAGAAACACAGAAATAATTTAAAAACAGCAATTTTTTAAAAAACCCACCTTAGATCAACCGCTAGAGAAAAATAAAACCAGCATTTTGAAAAGAAGGAAAAAAATGTCTGCTTTATGATAAAAGAAAAACGTTCGCTTCTTGTTAAAAGTTTTGATCGCTGAATCGCATCTCCTCCTCCCCATCTTGTCAGGATTCCAAGCAATTACCCCAAATTAAATCATGTGTCTCGAGTCAAACTTCCAAACCTTCAAAAGGATTTATTGGGAGTTAACATGCCGGCACTGCCTGGGTGTAGCCGACTCTGAGACACATAATTCATTGTCACCCTTGACCCTGGTTTTCTTCCACCCCCTGGGTGTATCATAATTCATATTCTCCAATGGGACACCTCCGTAGCCAAGAATCCTCAACCATGCTCTCCAGTTAGATTTTTGCCCAGCAGAAACTTCAGTCACCTGTTTACTATCTTTGAAGAACTATGAATGGAATGCACTTTCGGTTTGCAAGCTGCCGCACTGCTCTTTCAAACCCCTTCCCTCCCCTTCCTTTCTGTTGGCAACTCTTAAAAAGACCATAGAAATATTTTATGAGTTGACACATTTCTTTGTTCCCAGATCGGCCGCTCGACGGAGAGCATGATCGATTTTGTGGTGACCGACACCACGCCGGGCACCAACTCATCCGTGGACGGACAGACAGCCCAAAGTACTATATCCCGCTTTGCCTGCCGGGTCATCTGTGAAAGAAACCCTCCGTACACCGCCCGCATTTACGCTGCCGGTTTCGACGCTTCCCGCAACATTTTCCTTGGAGTGAGTGAGTCACCAAGCAGCTCTGTGTGCGTGCAAGTGTGTGTGTGTGTGTACAGGTAGTCCTCAACTTACAACAATTCACTTAGACCGTTCAAAGTTACAACGGCCCTGGAAATAGTGACTTATTACCATTTTTCACAGTTATGACCTTTGCAGCATCTGTTCTGACCCAACCTGTTTCCAAGAGACCCAACACAAGACAAAGACAGCAGCCCAACCTTTTGCTGTTTCATCTCTGAATTCTGTTTCTTCACAGATTAAAAGGCTGCTTCCAACTAATTAGCTCCGACAAGAAAGAGCCTTGCCAAGTTTTTGCAAGACTGCCAAAAACCAACAGATAAGAAAATAGTTTACAACACAAGAGTCTTCAAGTACCAACTGTGATGTTCACGAGGCTGAGTTTCAAAACGTCTTTGCCTTCTGCAAAGAACGTTCGCTTCACAGCTGGCTTTTATCTTCTTGAAGGAGGGGCCATTATGTTGCAGACATACTCCCGAGTCGACTGTGCCACTCCAGCTGTTCTCTTCTACGAATCATCCTGCGTGCACACGCCACTTGGCACAGGCTCCTCGGGAACCTCCTCATCGCTGCTGCCAGCTCCCACAATCTCTGAAGGCAGCAGTCCACTCTCTACTGGTCCTGGCCCCTCATCTGAGTCCTCGCTCTCCTCAGCCGTCTGCACCTGGTGCCAGCTAACCACAACAGCATCAATGATCAAAATTAAGACACTTGGTTCAACTGGTTCATATTTATGACCATTGCAGCGTCCCCGGGGGGGAACTGTCACGTGATCCCCTTTTGCGACCTTCTGAGAAGCAAAGTCAACGGGAGAGCCAGATTCACTTAACAACCGGGTTCCTAACTTATCAACTGCAGTGATCCCCTTAACAACGGTGGCACGCGAGTTTTGCCCCGTTTTACGAAACTTCCTTGCCACAGTCGCTGCATCATTTAGTGACACAGTTGTGAAGTGAATCTGGATTCCCTTATTGACTTTGCTTGTCAGACGGTCACAGAAGGGGATCACGTAACCCCGGGACACTGCAAAGGTTATAAATATGAATCAGTTGCCAAGCATCTGAGCCACGGTGGCGCAGTGGTTAGAATGCAGTACTGCAGGCAACTTCTGCGGACTGCCGGCTGCCTGCAATTTGGCAGTTCAATTCTCACCACTCTCAAGGTTGACTCAGCCTTCCGTCCTTCCGAGGTCTGTAAAATGAGGAGCCAGATTGTTGGGGGCCAGAAGCTGATTCTGTAAACTGCTTAGAGAGGGCTGTAAAGCACTGTGAAGTGGTATATAAGTCTAAGTGCTATTGCTATTGCTCTTCCTTTTCTCCTTCCTTCCTTCCTTCCTTCCTTCCTTCCTTCCTTCCTTCCTTCC
>NW_020716975.1:392366-405454 GCF_900518725.1 Notechis scutatus | reverse complement strand
AGTGCTATCTGAATTTTGATCCCGTGATTTCAGGGCTGCTACAATGGTTGTAAGTGTGAAAAATGGTCATGTCACTGTTTTCAGTCCCATTGTAACTTTGAGTGGTCGCTAAGTGAACCATTTAAGGACTACCTTTATTTTTCCATGGACCCAACAGGGTGCTTATTGCTTTTGCAACCAGCAACTGACCGAATGCACATTTAAACCCAAAATATTCTCACCTATGGCAATGAGAATGTTTGAACGTGTGTGGTAACTTCATACCGTTGCTAAACGAACAGCTGTAACTAGAGTCTGGTTGTCTTTGACTTGAGTAGGTTTGAGTGAGGGGGGGTGGGTATGGGGGGGGTGTCCACCCTGGACCTTAAAACCGGACATTGATGCCACGTCTCTCGTTGGCAGGAGAGGGCTGCGAAATGGAGGACACCCGACGGGCTCATGGATGGCTTGACCACGAACGGTGTGCTTGTGATGCACCCCGACGGCGGTTTTAGCGAAGACTCCACCCCGGGGGTCTGGCGGGAGATTTCGGTGTGCGGGAATGTCTACGCTTTGCGGGACAGTCGCTCGGCACAGCAGCGGGGAAAGCTGGTAAGTTGGCAACTCAACGGAGAAGAGTGGATTGCAAGTCAAGGTTTATCCACTGAGAGTGTCAGGATTCCAGCAGTTACCCCAATTAAATCACGAGTCTCGAGCCAAACTTCCAAAACTTCAAAAGGATTTATTAGGAGTTAACATGCCGTACGCCTGGGTGCAGCCAACTCTGAGACACATCATTCATTGTTACCTTTGACCCTGGTTTCCCCCCCATCCCTTGGGTGTATCGTAATTCATATTCTCCAATGGGACACCTCCATAGCCAAGAGTCATCAACCATGCTCTCCAGTTAGAATTTTGCGTGGCAGAAACTTCAGTCACCTAGTTACTATCTTTGAAAAACTATTTATGGAATGCACTTTTAATTTCCAAGCTGCCGCGCTGCTCTTTCAAAACCCCTTTCCCCCCCCTCCCTTTCTATTGGCAACACTAAAAAGACGATAGAAATGGATTAAAAGTCAAGATTTATCCATCAAGAGGGGGATTATAACTCAAGATGTATAAAGCTTGGGAGAAAGAGGAGATTTAAGAGAAAGAGTGCAAACAGCAAGAAAGATAATTAGGGGACTGGAAGATAGAACATATGAAAAACGGTTGCAGGAATTGGGTATCTCTAAGTTTAGTGAACAGAAGGACCAGGGGTGACATGATAATATCTTCCAATATTTGGGGGCTGCCACAAAGGAGAGGGGGTCAAGTTATTTTCCAAAGCACCTGAAGGCAGGACAAGAAGTAATGGAGGGAAACTGATCCAGGAGAGAAGCAACCTGGAATAAAGGAGAAATTTCCTAATGGTGAGAACAATTAACCCGTGGAACAGCTTGCCACCAGAAGTTTTGGGTGCTTCATCACTGGAGGCTTTTAAGAAGAGATTTGATAACCATTTGTCTGAAATGGAATAGGGTTTCCTGCCTAAGCAGGGGGTTGGACTAGAAGGCCTTCAAAGGTCCCTTCCAACACTTCTATATTCTATTTCTATATTCTTTCTTCTATTTCTTCTATTATTTCTATTTCTCCCTGCTAGGTGGAAATGGAGTCCAACATTCTGGAGGACGGCTCCCTCATTGACCTCTGCGGGGCCACGCTCCTCTGGCGCACTTCGGAAGGTCTCCTGCGCACCCCAACTTTGCAACAGCTGGAGCTGCTGCGTCAAGAGGTCAACGCTGCCCGGCCCCAGTGCCCGGTGGGCTTCAGCACCCTGGCCTTCCCGAGCCTGGCCCAACGAGGTGTGGTGGAAAAACAGCAGCCCTGGGTCTACATCAACTGTGGCCACGTCCACGGTTTTCACAACTGGGGGTTCCGTAAAGAGAAAGGGGGGCTGGAGCGCGAATGCCCCATGTGTCGGCGGCTGGGTCCTTACGTGCCTCTCTGGCTGGGCTGCGAGGCCGGGCTGTATCTGGACGCCGGACGCCCCACCCACGCCTTCTGCCCCTGCGGCCACGTCTGTTCCGCCAAGACTGTCCAGTATTGGTCACAGATCCCGCTGCCGCACGGCACCCATGCCTTCCACGCCGCCTGCCCTTTCTGCGGCACCTGGCTGACCGGCCAGCAGGGTTTCGTGCGACTCATTTTCCAGGGACCCCTCGACTAAGCCGAAGAGGGGGGGGGGGGTGGCGGCGCAGCCCGGTGTGAGGGGGGAAACAGTGGGAGAATATAAACCACAACCTCCGCTGGCCGCCGTGGACCGCTCAACCGCGTCATTTGATTGTACTGGACTTCGCATCGGCCGGACGGCCACCGCATCTCTTCCCATCCAAGCA
The DNA here is from genome assembly GCF_900518725.1 of Notechis scutatus. The sequence goes on along the minus strand of NW_020716975.1, from coordinate 403,097 downwards.
TTTTGGGGTGGGTGGGAGTGTGGGAGGGGGTGGATTCCAATTTGGGGAGACGGATTCTCCTTGGTCCTCCTCCCCGTCCTCGCCCTTCCCCATGGCCCAGTCCTTCCCTTCTTCCCACCTAGAACCAGGTCTCTGAGAAGCCGAGGTTCACACGACGGGGGACTGCCGGGTTCATTTTTTGTGGGTGGGGTGGGGTCAGGGGCTACGAAAGCCAGCCGATTATCTTCAAACAGGGTATGAATTGACAGAGAAAGCTCAACTCGAAATCCGTTGCTTGGGCATTGTAGGCGATCTGCACGCAGCCGTTGCGATTTCTTTAACCCAGGTTTAGCGTTGTTGTGTGAACCCAGCCTAGATCCGTGTTTGGATCGGTGGGGAGAGCCCAGGAGAGCTTTGCTGTTGCTAACACAGAGATATATAGATATATATATATCCATTATTCGGTGTGGGTCTCTTATTTATGTACTGTCTCCCGCCTTTATTTTGTACAACTCAAGGTGGCATACGTAAGGATCCTTCCTTGTAGCGTCCTCACCACCACCACAACTGCAAGATGAATTGGGGTAAGAGAGAAGGCTGCGCCCAAAGTCACTAAACTGCTTTTCACGCCTAAAACTCACAATCGCCTGGTTTCTAGGGCAACACCTTCGCCACCCCATCAAAACGTCTCTATTTTAATTTTCTCTTAGTCATCAGTTGGAATTGGGGAGGGGGGCCTTCTCTGGGTCTAAATTAAAACTCTCCTCTTCCAACTGAGAGGAACATTTTTTACTTTACAATGCGATGCTTCTCAACCTCCACGACTTTAATACGTGTGGACTTCAACTCCCAGGATTTTCCAGTCAGCACGGGGCCTGGGGAATTCTGGGAGTTGAAGTCCACTCTTCTCAAAGCAAGCTGACTGGGGAATTCTGGGAGTTGAAGTCTTCCCACCTTAAACATGCTGGCCGAGGAATTCTGTGAGGTGAAGTCCACCCCTTTCTCAAAGCAAGCTGGCTGGGAAAGAAGTCCACTTTTAAGCAAGCTAGTTGGGGAATTCTGGGAGTTGAAGTCCACGCATCTTAAAGCTGCCAAGGTTGATATACTCTGTTCTATTTCTCCATCCCAAAAAGGACCTTAGAAAGAAATGTGCATGTTTGGGGTATGGGTCTTGTAGGATCTCTCTGGATTCCCCTAACATGCTTCCTGTTTTGCGCTTCCAATTAACCAGGATTTTTAAGCTGGTTAAGTTATAAGTTCAGCGAAGAGGCTGTGTCAGCCCAACATAGGATATTACAAACCAGAAAGTAACTGGAGATTGAAACTAACTACTTGTTGGATAATGTGTGAAAGCTTTAGTAAGGTTTCTTGGTTATGGAGTGAGCTCAGCCAATGAGAAAAAGGGTTTTGCACAGGCCATCTCCCAAGGGGTGCACGTGCATCACCCCACCCCAAGAACCTCCAAAAGAAGAAACCAGGAAAAATGCAACATGGATCTCGCCTGAGACTTAATCCAAAGAGTTTCACCATTATCTCAAATGGTGAAGATGGGATAGAATCAAGATCACACGAAGTACTAATACGGCTTTATAAAGCCTTATTAACACCACACTTGGAAAATTGCATCCAGTTTTGGTCAGATTTATTATTAAAAAAAAAAAGATGTCGAGATTCTGGAAAGAGGGAGGGAGGGGAAACTAAAGAAGGAGGGAGGAAAGGGACATAGAGGAAAGAAAGAAAAGAGAAAAAGAAAAACAGGAAGGAAGGGACGGAGAGAAGGGGAGAGAAGGGGAAATAAAAAAGGAAAGAGGGAAGGAGGAAAGAAGGAAGAGAATGGAAGGGAGGGAGAAAGGAAAAGAAGGAAGGAGGTAAGGAGAAAGGAAAGAAAGAAGGAAAAACAGACAGGATACAAGAAGGAAGAAAGGAATGAAAGAATGGGAGGAAAGGGAAGAAGGAAAGAGAGAATGGGAGGGGAAGAGGAAGGAAAGAAAGGGAAGAAGGGAGGGGGAAAGAAAGAAGGAGAGAATGGGAAGGGAAGAGGAAGAAAAGGGAAAGGAAGAAGGGAAGGGGAAAGAAGGAAGGAGGGAGGAAAGAAGAAAAAGAGAATGGGAGGCAGGGAGGAAGGAAGGAAGAAAAGAGGGAAGGAAGGGAGGGAGGGAGGGAGAAAGCAAGAGAAAAAGAGCCAGAAAAAAGGAAGCAAGTAAGAAAGAAACGAGCCAAAAAGGAAAAAAGAAAGAAACGAAAAGGCGGATCTTCGGTCTCCCAGCAACGCAGCTATCATCCTCATTGGCTGGATGTGCGCGGGGCGGGGGCGTGGTCCGCCCGATCGCTGAGAGCCGAATGGAGGACCCGAGAATGGGGCGTGGCAGGAAGTGGGAAGTCGCGGAAGGGAGGCGAGCGGCTGCAGGTGAGGAGGAAGCCGAGGAGCGGGGCGGCGAGGGCGGTCACGTGGGCACGGGTGCGGGGAGTCTCGTGGGGACGGGAGCACGCGCGTGTAGTGTCGGTCTGCTGACCTCAACCTGCAATCGGGGCATCCTTCGAAGCCGGTGGAGATTTCAAGGAAGAGGGCGGTCGCCTGGAAAGGAACCCTCTTTGGCTTTGCAGTCCGCCTCGTGGTTTTTTTTTTTAAAAAAAGCAAGTTTCTAGTCCTCATGGTTTTGAGAGGAAGGTGGGATTAGCGGCAGACCAAGCAAGGTTGCCTCTGAATCTTGGAAGGCCCAATTTAGCATGTTGGAAGCCAATTCCTTCCCCGCCCCTAACCTGGAAATGGCTGGGAGGGAAGGAGAGGACTTTGTCCCAAAGGTGCTTCCCTCCCCCCCCCCCCCGCTTCAAGAGTGCAGCTGGATTTCCTTGTTTTTCTTTGAAGACGTTTCGCTTCTCACCCAAGAAGCTTCTTCAGCTCTGGGGAAGGGAAGAAGGATTGATACTCCTTGCAGACAAGCTGGTCATTTGCATCCTTTTTAGAGAGACGTTGAGGCCCCTTGGAGGTTGGTCTGTGTCCTCAGGGTCACCCGAGTAATGCAAATGGGTGTGGAAGGACCCATTTATCTGAGGACACAGCTGGTCATTTGCATCCTTTTAGAGGGTCGTTGAGACCACTTAGAGGTTGGTCTGTGTCCTCAGGATGCACACCTGAGTGGTGCAAATTGATTGTGGAGCCTTCTTGGGATCGTGTTGTAGACTGGAGATAGATGAGGTTGTAGATGGATAGAGGATGTTGTAGATTGGAGATAGATGATGTCGATAAGATGATGTTGCACCACTCAGGTGACCCTGAGGACACAGATAAACCTCCAGGTTACCTTAATGATAAGCTAAAAGGATGCAAACGACCAAGGGTCTGCAAGGAGTATAAATCTTTCCATTCCCCACCATCCAGTCAGAGCTCGGATGAGAAACGTCTTCAAAGAAAAAAAAAACCAGAAAGTCCAGTTGCGCTGTTAGGGGGGAAAAAAGGCACCTCTGGGACAACCATGACCTGGAGGATGGAGAATCTCCATAAACCACGAGAGGATTTTGTGTATACAAAGCGGGGCTGGAAAACTGGCCTCTATAAAGCCATAAAAATTGCCCTCCAAATGACTGCCCCTCTTCAGGAAAAAAGTTAGAATGTTAAAACATGGGTTTGCGGGGTTTCCCCCCCTTCTTTTCCAGGTTTAAAGCAACAGATGTTTTTGTCTGGCAGTTGCTGTTTGAATTCAGGAAGAATCTGAGGTATTGGGGATATGATAAGGAAAGAGAAGCCCTTCCCTCCTTCCTTCTCTTTGAGTCTCCCTCCTTCCTTCCCTCCTTTTTCTGTCTCCTTCCTTCCTTCTTCCTTTATTTATTGATTTGTATCCTGACTTTATTTTATTTATAAACTCCAGGCGGCAAACCTATCCAACACACATTCCCCTTCCTATTTCCCCCACAACAACCCTGTGAGGTGGGATGGATTGGAAGGAAGGACTGAAGGCAATGAAGTCATGCAGCTGGCTTTCATGCGTAGGGCGAGACTAAACTCGCAATCCCCTGGGTGATTGGCCCAAAGTTACCCACCCCGTTTTCATGCCTAAGGCGGGACTAGAACTCAACATCTCCCAGTGTTAGGCTCAAAGTCAGGTCACCCATCTGGTTTTCATGCCTAAGGCAGGACTAGAACTCCCTGTCTCCCAGTTTCCAACCTGGTGCCTTAACTACTAAAGTGGAGACCAAACTGTCTCTCCTTATCTTTATAATAAAGATATTTTTTAATAAGAAAGTACATACCGTGACTGGGCTGAAGGACGACGTCTCCGTTTCTCTCTTGTCCAGGTTGGCATCATGGTGGACTCTCACTACGTTTTACCCAACGACATTGGGATCGCGACCTTGGATTGCGCCGAAGCGTTTGAGCTGCTGTCCCCGGAAGAGAAACTCTATGCTCACTACTTGTCACGAGCCTGCTGGTATGGGGGACTCGTGGTCCTGTTACAAACGTCCCCGGAATCTCCCACCATTTACGTCCTCCTCTCCCGCATCTTCCGAACCCAGGACCCGAGTCAGTTGCAAGAGGTGGCCCGTTCGCTCGGCGTCACAGATGAAGAATATCAGGTAATCAATCGGAATAGAGCTGGAAGGGACCTTGGAGGTCTTCTAGTCCAACCCCTTGCTCAAACAGGAGACCCTATATCATTTCAGACAAAATGGCTGTCCAATCTCTTCTTTAAAATCAATCGGTCAATCAGAATAGGGCTGGAAGAGACTTTAGAGATCTTGTAGTCCAACCCGCTGTTTGAGCACCATTTCAGACAAGTGTCTGTCCTAAGGCAGGACTAGAACTCACTATCTCCCAGTTTCTTCTTAATATCCTCCAGTGATGAAGCACCCACAACTTCTGGTGGCAAACTGTTCCACTGATTAATAGTTCTCACGGTCAAGAAATTTCTCGTTTAATTCCAGGTTGCTTCTCTCCTTGATTAGTTTCTATCCATTGTTTCTTTTTCTGTCTTCATAGCTTTGGAAAATAGATGTAACCCCTTCTTCTTTGTGGCAGCCCCTCAAATACTGAAATGCTGCTATCGTGTCATCCCTAATTCTTTTTTCTAGAATAGCCAAACCCAATTCCTGCCACCTTTCTTCATATGTTTTAGTCTCCAGGCCTTTAAGCATCTTATTCGCTTTTTTGGCTGGTGCCTCACACTGCTGGCTCATATTTAAGGGATCGTCTGCTAGGACTCTAAGATCCCTCTCACAGTTACTGTTTTTGAGCCAGGTTTTGCCTAATCTGTATTTTTTTTAGTTTTTGAGCCAGGTTTTGCTTAAACTTGTATCTTTGGTTTTTCTTGCTTAAGTGGAAACTTTTCCTTTTTTTCCACATTAAATTTCATTTGATTGGATAGAGCCTAGTGTTCGATCCTTTTGGATCCTGAGATTGTCTTCTGAGGTATTGGCTATTCCTGTTAGCTTAGTGTCATCTGCAAATTTGATGAATTTCCCTTCTATCCCCTCATCTAAGTCATTTATGAAGGAATTGAAGAGTGCTGGACACAATTTTGTGGTAAAATACAGGAGATCGTTTTTCTTTCTTTTCCTGCTTTCGGTTGACAGCAGTTTTTGTAAAAAAATTAAGCTCTGGTTTCGTAAAAATTAAGGCAAATAAAATGGAATTCTCCCTTGCAGGCATTACTGGTTTACACGGCGGCCATTTATGCCAATATGGGCAACTACAAATCCTTCGGGGACACCAAATTTGTTCCCAGCCTTCCCAAGGTGAGCGCTGAAAAACAGTCTAATGGGTGGGATCAGCTTTTGAACTACTGCCCTGCAGCCAATCAGAAAGCTCCATGGGCCTCATTGGGCAAGGGGGCTGATAGAGGGGGCGGAGTCTTGGGAGTGGCTCCGCCCCTCTTGGGCCTTGAGCATTTTTACTTCGATTTTTTTTGTCATTTTTTTTCTCAGGTCCATTTTGATTTCATTATTTTGATTTTGTTTCAATTTTTTTTTTCTTTCATTTTTCATGTTTACTTTCTGATTTCTGATATATATTTTTTATTTTGATTTTTTTCTCACTTTCAGTTTGGCTTTCTTTTAGTTTTATTTTCATTTTTATTTTCTTTCATTATTCCTTTCCTTGTCTCTATTTGTATTTTATTTCAGTTTTTCCATTGTTTGAGTTCTTTTGTTGTCGTTTTGGTTTTCTTTTAGTTTTCATTTTTCTTTCATTATTCCTTTCTTCATCTTTTTTTAATTTTATTTCATTTTTCCATCGTTAGTTTGAGTTCCTTTGTTTTCACTTTGGTTTTCTTCTAGTTTTCATTTCATTTTCATTTTTATTTTCTTTCATTATTCCTTTCCTCACCTTTATTTGTATTTTATTTCATTCTTCCATTGTTAGTTTGAGTTCCTTTGTTTTCATTTTGCTCTAGTTTCAATTTTATTTTATTTTTCTTTCATTATTCTCTTCATTTTTCTCCTGTTTCATATTTATTTTGATTCTTTTCATTTAGATTTTTTAAAATTTTTAGCAATAGCAAGAGCTCTTAGACTTATATGCCACTTCACAGTGCTTTTACAGCCCTCTCTAAGCGGTTTACAGAGTCAGCCTCTTGCCCTCAACAATCTGGGTCCTCGTTTTACTGACCTTAGAAGGACGGAAGGCTGAGTCAACCTTGTCTCTACTTTATCTTTTTTACTTTATCTTTTGTTCCTTTTTTTTCTAGGAAAAACTGAAGAAAGTGGTGTGGGCGAGCCAGGCATTTTTGCAAAACCGGGAGGAGATGGAAGCTTTGTGGGAGAGCTGTGAGAAGCTGATGTACTCCCTGGAGCCTCTTCAGAGGCATTTAGGGCTCAGTGGGGAGGTATTGTCCTTGGGCCCATATCATGCCCATTTCTGGGGGGTGGGGATCGGCCATTTGGGCTGTAGGATGGGGCTCTGACATCTACACCTAGAGCTATCAGGGTACCTGTCCGTTTTCTTCCTTGTCTTTAGGGGGTTTCCACGTACTTCTCTGCAAATTGTTCCATGGAGGATGCGAAGCTGGCTCAGAAATTCCTGGATTCTCAGGTACCGTAGGAATTCTCCTGTAGTCCTCGACATACAATGGTTCATTTAGTGGCTGTTTGAAATTGCTGTTCTGACCAAGGCTTCCTGAGACTGTAATTAAGCACACGCTTAGTCCAAACAGGTTTTATTTCAACGCTGGGAATTATGTTCATTCTCAGCTCGTAATGAGTCCCAACAGTCCCTCGAGATAAGCATTCACCTTTATCTCCTTTGAATTGCTGTCAACAACTAAAGTGCCAAATTAACTGTAAAAAGCCAAGCGAAGTACAAACTCCACACAGAGCTTTAAGATTGAATCCAAACAGACCAAATGACTTTGCTTCCTGCAAAGGTTTTCCTACCTTTGCCTGTCCTTTATACCTTACGGGAGGGACAAACACCTCCAAGCCTTACTCCCGAGTCGCCCCTTTTGTCTTAGCTACTCTTGCCTTCTGGCAGCTCTGCGCACATGCACGCTGGGAACAAGCTCGCCTTGTCCCTGTGCCTCACTGCTGTCAGATTCTGGAGGCTCCAGAGACAGCACACAACTCCCAGATAGTCCTGGTATGTTCATTGCCTTGCGTTATTTATAAATATAATAGTGACGGGTAAAAATAAAGTACGTTTCTCCAATGCTTTATTCTTTCTTCTGTAGAACATCAGCGCATACAACACCCGGCTTTTTAAAACAGAGACCAGAGGAAAAACCTGCTACGAAGTCCGTCTAGCTTCTGTCCTGCTGGATGGTAATGGCTGGAGCGTCCCTCCATCCTTTCTTCCCACCCTTGTTTGAGTGCAATGGTGACCCCTAAACAAAGAACATTAATGACATTAATTAACTTTAAGAACATGACCCTAAGACGTGAATTCGTTCAGGTAACCTTCGACCAACCACCTGTCATTTAGGGCAATTAATTAAAATATGGTGTCATTCCTTGTCCTCATCTATTTATTTGCAACATTTTCATGCTATACCACCAGAATGTATAGGGTATTGCCAAGTAAATAACCCATCCAGTAGAGAATGAAATTATATCTGTATATATCTTTATTTACTAATAAAATATCTATATGGGCCAGCACATATAATTATTCCCATATAAATAACCTAGCTCGATTCCCGTGCTTCACTACAAAACTATGGTTGGGCTTAGTTTTTAAGGAGGAAGATAAGAGGGAAAAAGTTGTGACTCTGCCTAATCGGTATTCATCTGGCTAGTGTCCTGTCAGTGTGTGAGAGAGTTGAGGGCTGCTTGGAATCTGAAACAGTATTTGCTGTGTGAGCAAGAAAGAGCAAGGAGCCTGGGCGTGGCTTAGCTCAACTGTTGACCATCACTACTTATGTCTCTGATAGTCTGGCTCCATTACAACCATAAGTAGAGGACTATTTCTGTTCTTAAGTCAAAGAGAGAGAATATATATATATATATATTTTCATTTGGGTATTTTCCCACGTCTCTATAGTTGTGCTTTTAATGTTGTTGTGACATTTCGGCAGAATCTCACCTGCCATCATCAGGCTTGTATATTGGGTTTGTCTTTGTCGTGTATGTCAGGCTTTCGCAGCCGTTTCTTTTTAAATTTGGTGCTAGCCTCGTGCTTTATTAGAATGGTTTTTTCTTCATCCTGATTGATTGGGAGTCTCAGTCTGTGTTTATTGGTCTTGGAGTTTGCAACATATATATAACATATATAACATATATAACATATATATATGTTATAACATATATAACATATATAACATATATTTTATATATATATATATATACACAACTTTAAAAGCACAATTATAATGACGTGGGAAAATACCCGAACAAAGCTGAATAACATACATACATACATACTCAATTATACATATCCATATATCAAATACAAGCACACACATCGCAATATATATGTGTGTGTGTATATATACAGGTAATCCTTGACTTATGACTACAATTGAGCCCATTTATGTTGCTAAGTGAAAAAATTTGTTAAGTGAATTTTGCCTCATTTTACGACTTTTCTTGCTAAGTGAATCCTGCAGTTGTTAAATTAGTTACACGGTTGTTAAGTGAATCTGGCCTCCCCATTGACCTTGCTTACCAGAAGGTCGCAAAAAGGAACCCTGCAACCGTCGTAACTGAGTCCGTTGCCAAGCATCAAAATCGCAATCATGTCGATGCTGCTACGGTCGTAAGTGTGAAAAAGGATCCCAAGTCTCCTTTTCTCGGCGAGGTGATAACTAGTCAACAAATGAACTGTTGTAAGTCGAGGACCAACACATCTTTAAAACGCTGCATCCTGTCTCTTTTTCTTCAGAACCCCAACTTAATGAGACGTCGGTCAAACCGAAGCAATTCCAGTTTGAGGGTTGCACGTTTACTGTCACGCGAGGTGATTACAGCCCGATTCTGCAGAGGGTTGTGGAGAATTTGCGGAAAGCGCAGGTAAGGAACGAGTGGAACGAGGTTACCTTGTTGACCTGGGTTAGCAGCTGTCCTCCGAACAAAAGATCTCACTCTTGAAAGCTTCCATGACGTCTGCAAACAAACATGAATCCTTCCCTCATGTCTACAGAGGTTCTCACACATCCAGGTCACCGTGGTCTCAAAAGTGCTTTTTTCAAGAGGCAACTGGACTTTCTTATTTGTCTTTTTAAAAAAATATATATTTATTATTTACATATAGGTATATCGAACATAGTGTGACCATCTTGATGTTTCCTCCACCATAGACGCCAAAGTGAAAGATAAATAACATTATTACTTATACATTGCTGGTCTTGCACAATTATTTTTGACCGACATAATACATATATAATATCTCATTCCGGGTCTACTTAGCCTAGTTATTTCGTGTTCCGGCTTCCCTTTTTTTCAAGAGGCAAGTGGACTTTCTTATTTGGCTTTGAAGATGTTTTGCTTCTCATCCAAGAAGCTTCTTCAGCTCTGACTGGGTGGTGGGGAACGGAAGGATTTATACTCCTTGCCGACAGCTGGTCATTTGCATCCTTTTAAACAAAGACACTATAGAGCAGGGGTGTCCAACCTTGGCAACTTTAAGACTTTGCTGGCTGAGGAATTCTGGGAGTTGAAGTCCACAAGTCTTAAAGTTGCCAAGGTTGGACACCCCTGCTATAGAGCATTGCACACCAAAACAACTAGACTCCTGACGAATGTATCTTTTCTTTTATGTACACAGAGCATTTACACCAAGACATAATCCTTGTGTGTCCAATCACACTTGGCCAATAAAGAATTCTATTCTATTCTATTCTATTCTATTCTATTCTAGAGAGACTTTGAGGCCACTTGGAGGTTTGTCTGTGTCCTCAGGGTCACCTGAGTGCTGCAAATGGGAGTGCAGCCTTCTCGGAACAGTTGAAAGGACTGTGTTATAGACAAGGACTAGATTCAGCAGTCCATCTGCATTTAAAAGACAAAGTCCATATTTTGGACCGCTGGTATGAAACCAGGGTCAAAGAGGCCATCAATGTCAAAATTGAACAGCCCTCTCTCCACAGAGGGATACAACGCCACCTATGTCCCATCTACCACACAGTCCTTTCAGCAGTTCCAAGAAGGCCCCACGTAATTCTGTTTGGGATCAGTGTTCTTCAATTCCCAGAATACCCCACACATCAATTCTGACTAAGGCATTCTGGAAGGTGAAGTCCACACATCTTAAAATGTTTGAGGTTGGGGTGGGTGTACTTCCACTCCCAGAATTCCCCAGGCAGCTTGCTTTGAGATGGGTGGACTTCA
>NW_020716975.1:371612-388551 GCF_900518725.1 Notechis scutatus | reverse complement strand
GAATAGAATAGAATAGAATAGAATAGAATAGAATAGAATAGAATAGAATAGAATTCTGAGAGTTGAAGTTCACAAGTCTTAAACTTGCCAAGTTGGAAGACCCTTGACGTAGAGTGACAGATGCCTTCCATCATGTTTTTCTCTGCTTCCCTTCTTCCCCAATCCAGATTCGGAGTTGGTACCAAGGGGGCGAGACCTGGGACAGCAAGTTCTCCAGCGTGGCCTCGAGTTACGAAGAGTGTCGGGCAGAATGTGTGGGTCTCTACCTCTGTTTGAACAAGGATGTTCTCCGGTGAGCCGTGATGGGCTTTGGGAAGGGTGGAGAACTGAGCTGAATTGTAGTACAGAAAGAGGCAGATAAGGGGTGGTCCTTGACTTACGACCACAACCGAGCCCAATATCTATGTTGTTAAGTGAGACATCGGCTAAGTGAGTTTTTGCTTCATTTTACTACCTTCCTTCCCCCGTTTGCTCAGTGAATCACTGCAGTGGTTAAGTTACTAACACGGTTCTTAAGTGAATCTGGCTTCCCCGTTGACTGTGCTTGTCAGAACAGTGACAAGGGACACTAGAATTGTCATAAATGTGAGTCAGTTGCCAAGCGTCTCCCATTTTCATCGCATGACCATGGGGAAGCTGCAACAGTCATAAGTGTGAAAAATGGACGTAAGTCACTTTTTCAGTGCTGTTGCAATTTTGAACAGTCACTAAGTATACTACCTTTACCCATAATACCTTCCCTAGTTGAATGTTGATTTAATATAATATAATAATATAATTTCCTTTGCGAAACAGGCCAAAATAATTTTAAAACTACTAAAGTACTAAATCTTTACAAATATTTGCCTATCACTTATACAAATATTATGTATATATAAGTGACAGGCTAAATATTTACAAATATTAGCCTGTCACATATCAATAACAAAATAATTAACAGGAAAAGCAATAACAATAAGCATCTTATATAAAAGTAATAATGATGAATAATAGTTATATGGAATTAAAATAATTTTTGGAAAGTTTTTGTTGATTTAAAAAAAAATAAGATAAAATAACAAAACAGAAATATATTTGCATTTATCATCTTAACTGTTAAATAATTAATAGGAAAAGCAATAACAATAAACATCTTATATAAAAGTAATAAGAATTATGAATACTAGTCATATAGAATTAAAATAATAACTTGGAAAGTTTTTGTTGATTTCCAAAAAATAAGATAACAAAATAGAAATATATTTGCATTTATCATCTTTGTCTTGTCTTAACTGTGAAATAATTAACAGGAAAAGCAATAATAAGCATCTTATATAATAGTTATAGGGAATTAAAATAACTTGGAAAGTTTTTGTTTATATCAAAAAAATAAGATAAAATAAAAAAAATAGAAATATATTTGTGTTTATCGTCTTTCCCTCCCCCCTCTTAACTGGAGTGTTCATTTTCTTTCCGGCTTTGTCAGGATCTTTGAACTGAAAGGGGAAGATGCTGAAAATGTAATCTATATTAATTGGCTAAATATGGTCCGGGCGGGACTCCTGGCTCTGGAATTTTACACCCCTGAATCTGGGACTTGGCGCCAAGTAAGGGTCCAATTTAGGAATTGTATTTCCTTGGTGTTTCAGTGTATCCCATTTGCAAAAGACAGAAATATTGGCTTTATTATTATTACTTGATGATGATGATAACAATTTAATGCACTGTTTCTCAACCTTGGCAGCTTGAAGATGAGTGGATTTCAACTCCCAGAATTCCCCAGCCTGTCAGCTGGTGCTCCATTCAAAATCCAAGAAAGAAATACTTAGACTCCTTTAATCAGAGAAAAGATACATTTTACTGGAAATCAAGTGGTAGCACCAAAAGAATTCTGAATCTGAGAAAATGGGCGCGTAAATCACATATACAAAGTAATGGCAACGTTCACATCCCCAATAGTTCAATTGGCTCATCCATTTAAAAGTTGTGTATATCATCATGTGGGCATCTCCAGGTGGTGATGAGGCTTCTGTCCATTGACCTTGACATAGTTTGATAAAGGGTTGCAGCTGCGCATAGCATAGGATAGAAACCTAAGCAAGAATGTACACACACACCCAGCTTATACAGTTCTGGTTTGTAACACCTCCAGCTCACTTCCCATAATCATTCCCCCCTCCTCCCCCCGTTACTTAGGACAGCCGAAAGAAGCAAAGCAAAGGGAGAAAAATTTTGAAGGCTGACAAAATAGCTGGGAAAACCTCCACTAATGACAATTTGTTTTTAACTTCATGTTTCCTTTATTTGTGCATATCATTTTTGCACCCAAAGCAGAAGCACCAAGGTCTTTCCAGGTTGAATAATACCAATCTTTGTCTGAAGGGGTGCAGGGTTTCCTGCCTAAGCAGGGGGTTGGACTAGAAGACCTCCAAGGTCCCAACTCGGTAATTCTATTCTATTCAATCTTATTTTTATTTATGAATGAGTGAAACATAATGGCCCCCAATGAGCACAATGTTCTTTTTGAATTGCTAATAGTACAAAAGTTGCATTTTGGTTTCTGTTGTTATTTTTTCTTTATTGCTCATGTTATTTATCTATTTCTGTTGTGATTTTGTTCAACATTGGCTTTATCATTTACTGAGTTATGATTATTCCTCCTTCCCCCGTCCGTATTGGCTGGGCACTCTTGGGAATCAAAGTCCACCCATCTTAAAGCTTGCTAACTGGGGAATTGTGGGAATTGTTCACCCATCCTAAAGCCTGCTGGCTGGGGGATTCTGGGAGTTGATTGCCAACATTGAACCCCTAAAGGAAATCTGGAATTTGGCTTTGCTCTCTTGGAAATAGCACGCTGGTTCTACTTTTCCAGTCTTGTAAGATAGGGCAGAGCGTGCAAAGCACTTTACACCCATTACGACTCTTGTCTTCCTTCCTGACATCCCCTGGTCTCTCCTCCAGGCTCACATGCAAGCCCGCTTTGTGATTTTAAGAGTGCTGCTGGAGGCTGGCGAGGGACTGGTGTCCTTAAACCAGACCACGGGGACTGACGGCAAACCCGACGCAGTTGTCTTGCTGGATCGCACCAAAATCACCACCGTGGGAAAACCAGCTCTGGAAGGTTTTCTCCGGAAGTTGCAAGTAAGTGATTTTTGGGTGGGGGGGGGGGGGGGGGGGGGGGGGCGCCCGGGGGCTTCCCTCCCTTAGCAATGGAAAATCTGCTTTCTAATTTTATAACAAGGGAGCCAGTGTCAGGGTTCTGGCAATTCATGAGCCTCAAGCCAAGCTTCGAAAGAATTCAAAAGATTTATTAAGAGCGACATGCCGGCATTGACCTAAATGAAACCAACTCTGGCATATGTAATTTACAGTCACCGGTGACCCTGTTTTCTCCCTCCCTCTGGGTGTATCATAAATCATAGATCGTGGCATCCGTCCCTCTCCATTCCTGGCCAATAAATGGGGAAGAAATGGAGGTAGTGGCAGATTTTATTTTCCTGGACTCCACTGCAGATGGGGACTGCAGGCAAGGAATTAAAAGACGCTTGCTCCTAGGGGAGGAAAGCTATGGCAAATCCAGACAGCCTCCTCAAAAGCAGAGACAAATCCCCCTGCCAATAAAAGGGCGTAGAATCAAGGCTGTGGTTCCCCCAGTGGCAATGTATGGCTGGGAAAGTTGGACCATAAGGAAGGCTGAGCGCCAAAGAATGGAGGCCTTTGAACCCTGGGGCTGGAGAAGACTCCTGCGAGCCCCTTGGACAGCAAGGCCATCCAACCGGTCAGTCCTAGAGGAGATCCACCCTGACTGCTCTTTAGAAGGCCGGATCCTGGAGAGGAAACTCAAAGACTTTGGCCACCTCATGAGAAGGAAGGACTCGCTGGAGAAGAGCCGAATGCTGGGAACGATGGAGGGCAACAGAAGAAGAAGAAGGGGATGACAGAGAAGGAGGTGGCTGGAGGGAATCCCTGAAGCAGTCGGCGTGAGCTTCAATGGACTCCAGAAGATGGTAGAGGACAGGAAGGCCTGGAGGAACGTTGTCCATGGGGTCGCGATGGGTCAGACACGACTTCACAACTAACGACCACACACTAAAAGGTATAATTCTAGCAGGAGTATTTTCCCTTTCTTTACAGATCCTGAAATCGACCGCCGACGTTGAAGGGGGCCGCAAGCTTTATGAAGCCTATTCAGCCGTGACAGACAACAAACCAGAATGCTTTCTAACCCTACGTGAAACGGTCCTTTTGCGCAAGGAAGCACGGAAGCTCTTCGTCCAAGCCAACACCCGGCTGGAAGGTAGGAAGGGCAGGATTTGAACCTGGCTTACTATCCCTCATGGTGTCCAACATCACTGATTTCACTTGCTGTGTAAAAACCTCAAAGCTCTTCCCAGAGATTTCCCTTCGTAAAGGGGATTTAGCGCTGATCTCCGTTCAGGAAGGGACACCTGGTCGCAATTCAGCCACTTGGCTCGCATTTACAACGGTCACAGCATCCTATGGAGGGTGTGTGTGTGTGTGTGTGTGTCACTTGATTGCCAGTTGCGACCTTCCCAGTGGTGCAGTGGTTAGAGTGCAGTACTGCAGGCTCCTTCTGCTGCCTGCCGGCTGCCTGCAATTTGGCAGTTCGAATCTCACCAGGCTCCAGGTTGACTCAGCCTCCCGTCCTTTGAAGCCGGTAAAATGAGGACCCAGATTGTTGGGGGCAACAATCCTAAACTGCTTAGAAAGGGCTGTAAAATACTGTGAAGTGGTATATAAATCTAAGTCCTTCCTCCCTTCCCCTCCCTTCCTTCCTTCCCAGTGATTAGTACTGCAGGCTAACTGCACACTGCCAACAGTTTCATCCTGACCAGCTCAAGGTTGACTCAGCCTTCCGTCCTTCCAAGATTGGTAAAATTGAGGACCCCAAATTGTGGGGGGTAATATGCTGACTCTGTAAACCACTTAGAGAGGGCTGTAAAAGCACTGTAAAGTGGTATATAAGTCTAAGTCAGTCCTTCCTTCCTTCCTTCCTTCCTTCCTTCCTTCCTTCCTTCCTTCCTTCCTTCCTTCCTTCCTTCCTTCCCTCCCTCCCTCCCTCCCTCCCTCCCTCCCAGTGATTAGTACTCCAGGCTAACTCTGCACACTAATAACAGTTTGATCCTGACCAGCTCAAGGTTGACTCAGCCTTCTGTCCTTCCGAGAAAGGTAAAATGAGGACCCCAAATTGTTGGGGGCCATAGGCTGACTCTATAAACCGCTTAGAGAGGGCTGTAAAAACACTGTAAAGCGGTATGTAAGTCTTAAGTGCTATTGCCATCCACATTTAACATTGTCCCCCGATAAAATTTTGGCGTCCCGCAACCAAGGAGAAAGGACGATTGGCGGAATTGAAATCTAATCAGAGAACCGGGGAACGGAATAAATTTTGCAATTTTTGCCCGCTGACTCGGTCTCCCCCTTCCTTGCCCAGGTGGCAAAGTCCGACTGACTCAGTACGAAGCCAGCGCCGCGGGGCTGATCCGCTCCTTCTCCGAACGCTTCTCCGAAGACGCCGAGATCCTCGAAAGGGAATTGCTGGAGCTCACTCACGCCGATGCTCGTTTTTGGGAAAGTTAAGGCTGTAGGACGGGCAGGAGGGTGGGCGGGCCTGGGTCTTCTCCCCTCCCGACTCCCCCTTCCCAGCGAGCCCTCCTGGCGTGTGCGGTTCTCTCCGAATCACTTTCATTAATGGGAGAATTGCCGTGCTGGCGATATATCGTGCCGTCACATTAGGAATCGAATAAAGCTGACTTTTCTAAAGTTTGTTGGCTTCCGTTTGATTTGCCCTTCCCACCCATCAGTGGTGGGATTCAATTTTTTTTTACTACTGGTTCTGTAGGTGTGGCGTGATTGGTGTTGGCATGGTTTGGTGGGCATGGCAGGGGAAGGATACTGCAAAATCCCCATTCCCTTCCCGCCCCACTAACCTGCTTTCCAGCTCCGTTCTCCTGTGCAGGGCAACCAAAGAAGACCCAGCCAACCAGCTGTGAGTGTGGCTTGGTGGGTGTGGTGTTCTGTGGGTGGGGCTTGGCTTGGTGGGCGTGACAGAAGGATACTGCAAAATCCCCATTCCCTCCCCACTAACCTGCTTTCCAGCTCCGTTCTCCTGGACAGGACAACCAAAGAAGAACCAGCCAATCAGCTGGGACTCGGGAGGCGGAGAATAGATATGGGGGTGCGGCCAGTCAGAGGCGGGATTTGCCGGTTCTCTGAAGCACTCAAAATTTCCGCTAATGGTTCTCCAGAACCGGCTGAATATCACATCTGCCACCAACTCAGCGGTGGCCACAATTCGTGTCCTGCTGGGGTTCCGGCGGTTGGGAATTTGGTAGCACTGGGAGGAAAGGCCTTGAAAACCGAGGGGAAGGGGAAGAGCAGGCTGGGGGAGGCAGAATCTTGATCCAAGGGTTGCCTACTCTTTTGTGAAAATGCCTTGTCATAAGGACAGAGAACGTGGGCAAGATACAGAGATCATAACTCTCTTATTTCTTCCTGGCCTAGACAGTGGGGTGAGGTTCACCCCAAATGCTTTCAAAGGTTTGGTGTGGGGGTAAGAAGGCTCAGTGACTGCATTCGCAGGTTTTAAGGTTTTTAAACTTTGTTTCACAATCTTGGCAACTTTAAGACAGGTGGACTTCAACTCCCAGAATAGCATAAAATCAGAATTAGAATAGAATAGAGAATAGAATTAGAATAGAATTCTTTATTGGCCAAGTTTGATGGGACACACAAGGAATTTGTCTCTGGTGGTTAAGCTCTCAGTGTAGATAAGAAAAAATAAAAATGCATTATAAGAATTGTAATTGTAATTATAAGATACAACACTTAGAGATAGGTTACTATAAGCAACCAAATCATCCATAGGTTACTAATATGCAATCAAAACATACTAGGAAAACAAGACAATATAAATTGTAAAGATACAAGCAACATGGTTATAGTTATAAATGGGAAGAGACGGTAATAGGAAGGATGAGAATAATAATAGTATATTATAAGAATTATAATTAATATATAATTAATATTATTATAAGAATAATAATAGAAGAACAGAATAGAAAATAGAAATAAGAGTAGAATAGAGAATAGAATTAGAATAGAATACATTATTGTCACTTTGTACACTAATTGGCATACATTAAAATGAAATTTCGTTGTATACAGTTCTCAAAGGATCACCACCTTCAATTTACACTACAAAAACATGACAAAATAAATAAATACAAAATTATGCATATACCCACACATAAACACACTCTAGTCCGAATATACGTGTACATGGCAAGGAAAACGAATCCTGTGAATTTACTTCAACTCCCAGAATCCTTGCGCGTCGGCCGACTGAGGAACTCTGGGAATTGAAGTCCACACTTCTGAAACTTCCCCAGCTTGGGAAAGAACGCCCCGGGTGTCAAACCGCCCCTCCTCTGCCTCGGCAACCTCCTTTTCCCCCCATCCCCGCCCTCCCTTCCCCAAATCCCGGGCGCGCTCCGCTGGGATGGACACGGATGGCGAACCCACCCTTTCCCACAGGCCCCTTTCCACCGGGGTTTCGTGAGGGGGCGGTCCTTCATTCGGGCCCCGCCCCTACCCGGAACGAAGCTGGAGGTCGCGCCACGTCGCGCGTAGACGCAGCCCGAGGGGGCGCGGCGAGAGAAGTGAGGGGCGCATGCGCGCTCGGACAATCCCGGGAGCTCGCGCCTGGGGAAGCGCAGAACAGTTGGAGGTCGGTGAGGTGTTTGCACTCGTGCAGAGCGCGATCGCGGGAAAAGAGGGTCGTGTGAACGTGCCAACCCGAGTTCTGGGTGCGATCTGAGCCCCGAAGGGCCGGGGTCGTTGGAAGAACCCCAACACCCCCCCCCCAAGATCAGCACCGGGGTCGTTTGGACACCCTCCCCCCAAATCAGCCCCGGGGAAGGCGAGGGTCTCCCTCTTGCACCGTTCCCATGTGGCTGCCTGCCCTGCTGGGTCCTTGGGCCGTGCTGCTGGCCCTGTCTGCCGGCCGCTGCCGTGGGCTCTCCTTCCACCTGCCCCCGCTGAGCCGCAAGTGCTTGAAAGAGGAGTTGCACCGGGATGTAATGGTCACCGGAGAATATGAAGTGTCCGAAGCTCCTGCACCGGGCATCCGAACAGACTTAAAGGTAAGAGGCATCCCCTTCCTCCTCCTCCTCTCCGCCCCCTTTGCACAAAGGGGGCCTCCAACCCTTAATGCACTCTGCACTCTGCAAACTGGAGCTGACTTGGTTTTGCACTCTGTGTATGCTCAGGGGTTCTCTTGTTCTGCCCGCAGGTGACCGACTCAGCCGGACACCTGCTCTACTCCAAAGAGGAAGCCAAGAAGGGGAAATTCGCTTTCACCACCGAGGATTACGAAATCTACGAGATTTGCTTTCAGAGTCACGGACAGCCAGGTAAGAGTCAGGGTGTGGGGCATCCACCTGCCTGACTACAGGTCCCATCGTCCCCATCAAGGGCCTTCCTGCAGCTGGGCAATGGGTCTTTTGGGAAGAGAGAGAGGTACAGTAGGTTATATGTTGCTTTTGACTCCCAAGCACAAACTTTTAATTACTTCGTTGTGAGTTTTCCCAAAATTTGTGTGATTTTTTTTTTAAACGGTCAGTTAAAGCAAACACTAAATCTTGCAGCCCCATAAATCACCCCAAAGCTAAGATTAAAAAGTCAAACTACTGTAACATGTTGCGCAAAGGCAAAAATGGAAGAAATGTTTAACTGACGTGGTTTAATGGGGTTTGCCACAGTAGTTACTAAATTTACTTAGATCATTTAAAATATCTTCGCTCATGTTGACCAAAAGCACTTTAACTTTAGATTTATTTTTGGAGGTTTCTTATTTTGCTTCAGGACTGAAAGAAGTTTCAGAGAAAACTGAACCCCATTTTTATTACTGTTGTTATAGTTTGTCATACAGTCAGCCAGATGCTTATACTTAAGGGCGTTTTTCATCCATCTATCAAATCTTTCCCTAGGACCTTTTGATATTTGTTGTTGAATAATATTAAAGGTCTGGCCACACTCACAAAATGTCAGCTGTGTTTGCAATTGACTGATGGGGATTTTGTCAATGCCAGTGGTGTTCAAGTGTGCTCCAGATGTTTTGGATTGCACCCACGGCACCTATCACTGTTGATTCTATCTTTGCTTTCTTTAGCCACATTTGCACTAAACCAGGGTCCCCAAACTTGGCCAACTTTAAGACTTGTGGACTTCAACTCCCAGAATTCTCCAGCCAGCTATGTTGGCTGGAGAATTCTGGGAGTTGAAGTCCACAAGTCTTAAAGTTGCCAAGGTTGGAGACCTGTTCTAGATACAAGTCTTTGTATTTTGGGATTTTATCCAGCTTTTTTCTTTATTTGTGTTTATTAATTTATTATTACCATTATTGCATTTAGCTAACCTCACTTAATACACTAGAACATAGAAAATATTAAGAATATTAAGAACATACTTTATTATTATAATCTATGGTTCATGGCACAGTCAGCCAGATTGGATCTGGCCTTTTTAATCCACTTATTGAGTCCTGATATTGCTATTAATATAATTAATAAGAACATACAAAGCTGCTGTAGGCTTTCTTAGCTTGGCTTTGCTATGTTTAGTAAAATCACATATTACAATTTGTAAACCATGATTGGCGACTTAGTACGCCGTGGGAACCCAGCCATTTCAAATAGAATGAATCCTGGTTTAGGCGGGTGCGGGATCAACCTTGCCTGTAGCTAACTGGATTTTTCTCCTTGTGTTTTTCATCCTATACACAAACCTTTCCTTTTATTTTTTTTCAGGGAACTTTCGGCTGCCGGACCAACTGATCACCCTCAATGTTAAACATGGGGTAGAAGCCATGAATTATGAAAATGTAAGTCAAATTTTTGTAGCTGTGAATATTCTTAAGTTCAGATTGTGCTGTGGCCGGTTCAGAGGCTGCATTCAAAACACAGATTTAACATGGTTGCTCAATTAACTCATTTTCTAGGTTTGCAAAGCGCAAACCTAATTTATGGTGCAGCCCACCATAAAATAACCTAACAAGCAAAAGCCAATAGGGGGAAACGGATTTGCTTATGACCCACAAAGTTCACTTAACAACTGCAAGGATTCGCTTAACAACCATGGTGAAAAATGTCATGAAATTGGGCAGGACTTCCTTAATCGCTTTGCTTAGCAAATGAAATTCTGATTCCCAATTATGGACGTAACTCGATAAGCTGGATAAGCTCATTTATGGAAAAAAAACACATTATGGAAATATTCTTTGTGGACTACTAACTTGATTAAGTGTGTGGTGTGACGATAGCCACTCATGGTGGCGCTACTTAACTTTTCACTTCTCCCTGTTGGCACCTGGGAGGGATCAGGATGACATCACAAGCCTGATGATGTCACTGCAGACGTGAGGTCACTCGGCCCTCTTCCCCGCCAAGCTCTATGGTTCTTTTCCAACTCTTCTGCCAGGTCGCAAAAGCGGAGAAGTTGAAACCGTTGGAGATCGACCTCCGTCGCCTGGAGGACCTTTCCGAATCCATTGTCAAGGATTTTGCCTTCATGAAAAAACGGGAAGAGGAGATGCGCGATACCAAGGGGGGGGGCGGGGTTTTTAAATGGGGGGGGGGGGGTTTGACCCCTGCTTTTCTGGACAGCTGACCCCAAGAAAAATGGCAGAACGTTCCATCTTCTGGATCAGCTGCCCCTTGCTTCCAACCTTCTCTAATTCTTCTGAACTCCCAGGGAAGCCAAAACTCAGTGTTCCTTAGCCTTAGCCACTGTGTGGACTTCAATTCCCAGAATCCCCCAGCCAGCGAGGTGAACAAGCAAGGTGTTAGGGTTCCAGCGATAGCCCTAATTAAAGCATGAACCTCGAGCCAAACTTCAGAAAAAAACTCAAAAGATTTATTAGGAGCAACATGCTGGCATTAAACTACTTAGGGCTGTAAAGCACTATAAAGCGTATATAAGTCTAAGTCCTATTGTTATTAACCTAAATGAAACCAACTCTGGCATACGTAATTCGCAGTCACTTATGGCCCTGTTTCCCTTCTCCCCCCTGGGTGTATCATAAATCAGATTCTCCAATGAAGCACATAGGCTGGGTGTCATCAATCACATTCTCCAATAAAGGATTTTCCCGGCCAGAAGATCCAGTCGCCTAGCTACAATCTTTTTAAGATAATGGTGGTATGTACTTCTGGTTTTACTGCTGATTCCCATTCCCCCTTGTTTATGGCAACTTGAAAACAGGCATAGGAATGTTTTACAAGTTGACATGAGGAGATTCAAGCTATGATGTCAATATGAGCCACCTGCCAGTTCTTCTAACAAGGTCTAGATTAGAGATTCTCAATTTTGGCCGCTTGAAGATGTGCACATTTCATCTCCCAGAATCCCCCAACCAGCAAAGTATTGACTTAGATTGACAATTTGGGGTTAACAAACAAGGAGATTCCGACTAGACTTCAGTCATTGTCAATATGAGCCATTAACCAGTTGTTCAAGCAGGCTAGATCAGAGTTTCTCAATCTTGGCTAGGGAATTCTGGGAGTTTAGGTCTATTCATCTGAAGCATGCTGGCTGGCAAATTCTGAGAGTTGAAATCCATCCATCTTAAGCATGCTGGCTGGGAAATTCTGGGAATTGAAGCCCACCCATATTAAAGTATTCTGTCTGGGGAATTCTGGGAGTTTGAAGTCTACATATCTTCCAGCTTCCAAAGTTGAGAACTACTGAGTTGTCAAGAGAGATGGATTGGTTTAACTCACTTAACAATCCCATTACTTAGCAACAGAAGTTCGTAGTCCAAGGACTACCTCTATAGTCAAATTTAGTATTTTGGGTGAGTTTCCTAGTGAAGGCTTTGCAAAGAAACTGGTGAAGCCAATGATGATTTGGAATAATGTGAGAATCTAGTTTGCTGCGTTCAGGACCAGAAGTTGGGGGGTGGTCTTGGTCGGGGGTCCCAAACTTGGCCAGTTTAAGATTTGCGGACATCAACTCTCATAATTCCTCAGCCAGCCATGTTTAGTCCCCAAAGTCGGCCACTTTTAATACTTGTGGACTTCAACTCCCAGAATTCCTCAGTGTTCTGTCCTAGACTTCCCAAGATCATGAAGCAGACTCCTCATCCTGATAAAACCCCTTTTATTTAGGTTAAAGAGAATCCCTCTCCAGCAAAGTCCCGGCAAATGGTCTTTTCACGAGATTTTTACAACAACAGACCTTTATCAGGAACAGATCTTCACCCTAATGAATTGAACTAATTGCCACCACTCTCCTTGCTCCTTTTATTCCTATGGGAGAGGCCATTCACTGTCCACCTGTGCCCTTACTCCTGAGTCAACCCTTATTCCTTAACTATTCCCTTCTTCTGGCAGCTCTGCACATGCTCACACTGGGAACAGGCTCCAGCTGTTCTTCTGCCTCACTGATCTCTGTCTCTGAAGGCAGCTGATAACTGTCAGACATCTCTGGCCCCATCTCTGCCTCAGACAAAGAGCACTCATCAGAGCCTTCCCCAGACTCCAGGACTGGCCCATGTTCCACCTCAACTGCCTCACTGTCCGAGTCTGCCACCAGCTCTGCTGGCCACTGGCGGGCCACAACTCCCATCCAGTCATGTTGGCTAGGGAATTCTGGGAATTGAAGTCCACAAGTCTTAAAGTCACCATGGTCTTAGTAACTGCCATCACTATGTTGTTGATCCTTCCTCTGCTTTCTTTTTGCAGAATCCACCAGCACTCGAGTTTTCTACTTTAGCATTTTCTCCATGCTGTGCCTGGTCAGCTTAGCATCATGGCAGGTGTTCTACCTACGACGGTTTTTCAAGGCCAAAAAGCTCATCGAGTGACGGAGACCCAATCCAGGATCCCTGGTCTCCTTACCTGATTGTGCCAAGATCTCAGGACAAACCACTTTTATCCCCTCACTGGCCCACTGATCTCAATGGTGGGGGGTCAACACAGAAATTGGACCAGATCTATTTCGGGGCAACAGATTGGTTTGAAAAAACGGCCCGGCCTCTCTGTTTTGGGTGTGTTTCTTTTCTCTTGGACTCATCTGGGTGATTTTTCTCACCTTTTCTTTGGGATGGGGTTGGAGGGCGGGCATCCAATCTGACTGTTACACAATTTGAGCACACTGGATAATATTTGGAAGTAATAAATCTTGGTTCCTAGACTGGTGGCTGTTGGTGGGGAGAACTCATTTGAAACTCAAGCTGGGAAGAAAATTCTTCAAGGTCAGAACTCATCTCCCTAGCTCATTGTTTTTCCAACTTTAACATGCTTGGACTTCAGCTCCCAGAATTCCCCCAGGCTGCCTGGGGAATTGTGGGACTTGAAGTCCAGACATCTTAAAGTTGCTAAGATAAATACTGCTTTAAGCAGTAATGCCATTGGATTTAATTCTGGCTTAGGATGTTGTGTGAGCCTAGCAGTATACGGTGTATAAACCATGGCTTGATGGCTTTGTGGTTTATGATTAAGTGTGAACTCAGCCAGTTGTCAGAGCTGGCTTATTAGCAAGCCTTGGTTCCCATCCTGTGGTTTGAGAGAGCAAATTATTATTTTATGCCACGGGGTGTGTTTATACAAATATGTGAATATGAGCTGTTGGATTTGAAAAATAAAAAGGGGTCACTGTTGCAGAGTTGATTACCAATCAGGCATTGAAGATTGCATTGAAACAACACACCCATCCAAGTCCCTGCTTGCTGTGCTGGGACTACAACATACCTAATTCCCAACCAGGGTTGATACAGGTAGCTCTCGACTTAACAACAGCCCATTAAGTGACTCAAGTTACAACAGCACTGAAAAAAGTAATTTATGACTCATTTTCAGACGTTTTCAACATCCCCACAGTCATGTGACCAAAATAGTCTCTTGGCAACGGACTCATTACTGTCCCATAGTCCTGTTGATCCCCTTTTGTGACCTGACAAGCGAAATCAATAGGGAACCCAAATTCATTTAACAACTGGGTGACTAATTTCCCAACTATAGTGATTCAATTAACAACAGTGGCAGGACAAGTTTTAAAATGAGAAATTCATTTAACTGTCTCACTTAGCAACCATAAATTTTGGGGCTCAGTTCTGGTTGTAAGTCGACTACCAATATTTGTTACCCAGGATGAGAAAGAAATGGGAGTCAAGTTGTTCCCATATCTCAAAGGAGCTCAGCTGGAGAAATCTGAGCTCTACCAGGAGGAGGAAAGAAGGCACTCTGTGCATGGACAGAAGCCCCCTTTTTATTATTATTCCATTGTTGAAGAATTTGCCATAAAGATGAGCAGATGGATTCCCGGAAGGAGATATGTAGCATATGCACCAAACACAGCATGTTTCTATTGACTTCATTCTTTGTGTGGCTGGTTTTGTGGGTCCTCCGATAATTGTGCAAATTGAGAAAAAAGGCTGGAAATGCAACTAATTACTTGCAAAGCTTTATTTTTAAGGGGCTAACCCCTTGCTAGCTGTGAATCCCAGGACTGACCCTGTGTGTGAATCACTATATCACCCCCCAATAAATGTTGGGCTATCCCAAACCCAAAACGATCAGAATAAATAATCTCTCCACTGTGGACTAAATTCATAATATCCCTTATTTCAATAGCTGGCAGAGAAGACGAAAGGAAAATTTCAAGTCGGTCTCGGAAACTTGCCGGCGTGGGTCACTCTAACTTTTGGAAGTTTATGAGCGCGCTGAGAGGGACTCATTTTCGCGTTGCACCCATTGCCCGTCGTGGGGTTTCCAAGATAACGGGCTTCGCAGGCAGGGACTCTTTTTTGCGGTACACCTATTGCCCACCGTGGGGTTACCATAGCAATGGGCTTTGCGGCCTTGCAGGGACGACTTGCAGGGCCATGGCGATGGCGGCGTCTACAGGAGGTGCCGGCGACGGGTAAACAAACACCCTGGAAGCAACGGCATCTAGCCAGAAATATAGCGACCACAGCCTTTCAGGGCGGGAAAATGTGGGGGACGAAAAAAGGAGCGGTTTGTCCTTCATTCCTCCTCCTGGGTCACCTTTTAGGGGGAGGGATCCATTTATATGGAAGGCGGAGTGCATGGAAAGGAGAATATTTGGGAATTTAGCTCTGGATTGAAACTACCTTTTCCAACCTTTGGCAATTTGAAGATCGGTGGACCAACTCCCAGCCTGCATATTTTAAGGTGGATGGACTTCAACTCCCAGAATCCCCCATGTAGCAATTGAAGTCTTCCTATCTTAAAGGCACGCTGGCTGGGGAATTCTGGGAAATGAAGTCTACAAGCTACCAAGGTTGTGAAACGCTGATTTGCCATGTTAATTTGCCATATATATATATTTCTTTTCAACTTTTTTTCCTGTGGTTGCCAACAGTGTTCGCACCAGTTCCAAATGGCTGGATGCCTACTATGATCCAGTAGCCAATTTGCACACTTTTTCCTCATGTGTCAGTAAGTCTGAGCTCCTTTCCCCCCCTTCTCTTTCCTCTTTTTTTGGGGAGGGGTGGTAGAAGTTGTGGGTGCTCCAACATTGGAGGTTTTCAAGAAGAGACTGGGCTGTCCGGAATGGTATAGAGAATCTCCTGCTTGAATAAGGGATTGGACTAAATGATCTCTGTGGTCCCTTGTAGCCCTATGATTCCATGTGTCTAAACTGGCAGTGCGAGCTGTTTTTAGTGTCACAATGAAGGTTCTGGCTTAGAAACCAGGAGACAGTGATTTTTAAAACTCACTCTGTCTCATAGCCCAATCAATCTCACAGGGTTGTTGTGGAGAAAATAGGAAAAGGAAAAAGTATTAAACATGCTTGTTCCCTTGAGTTTTAAATATTCAGAAAGGGTGGGATAATGGAATGGAACATAGAATAGAATGGGAAACAATAGAAATAATAGATTAGAATGGAAAAGAAAGCAAAAGAAAAGAACTAACCTCAGAGAGCACCAAGGCTGCATAATTCAACCCTCAGCTCTGGAACATATTCCAAGATTCCCTCTGTCAGTTCTTGGTAGGCTTTGATAATAAAATTGTCCTCTCATTGACTGTTTATTTTCTTCCAGCTCTGGCTGACCTACATGGGGATGGAGACGACAAGGTAAAGAAAATGCCCCTACCAGAGAGAAAAAATGCCTAGCCAACTTTCCTCATTTCCACCCCGGATATAAATCCGCAGCCATTTTTAGTGCTTAGTGGGCACTAAACGGTTCAAAATGAAGGACTACCTGTACTTTTTGGGGGGTCCATCATAACTTTAAACAGTCATTAACCACCCGGTCATAAGCGGAGGACTATCTGTATCCACTTGGTGATGATTTAAAGAAGTCAATCATGTTATCTCTCTTACCTGCAGCTAGTGGTGGGCAATTTTGGCTCGACGGGCCATGAGATGAAACTAAAGGTCTACCAGGGTACCACCCTTTTGAGTGAAAACACCCTGCCGGATTTACCCACAAGCGTGGTTTCCTTTCTGATGGAGCTACACGAGCCCTGCACGCCAGCCCTGGCTGTGGCTTCTGGGCCGTATATCTACGTCTACAAGAATCTGCGTCCCTACTTCAAATTTACTCTGCCACTGATGGAGCCCAACCCAATGGAGAAAGTGGTCTGGGACCAGGCAAAGGAGGTGAGGAGAGGGAAGAAACAGGTTTTAAATGAGAGCATTTGAGTGGCACAAAAATGCCAAGTTTTGAATCTTATGGTCCTGCTCTTTGGGGAGGTAGGGGTATCTTTTTTCTCCTTCTTAAAAGTGTCTGTTGATCACTTATGTGCTGGCATCTCTTGATCCATGAGTGAGCCAGCTTGGTCTAGTGGTTAAGATATCAGGATAAAAACAAGGAGGTGTCAGTTCTAGTCCTGCCTTAGCCATGAAAGGTGACTTTGGGCCAGTTACTAGGGGATGGTGAGTTCTAGTCTTGCTTTAGGCATGAACACCA
>NW_020716975.1:356276-368306 GCF_900518725.1 Notechis scutatus | reverse complement strand
GTGGACTTCAATTCCCAGAATTCCCCAGCTAGCATGCTTTAAGATGTCTGGATTTCAACTCCCAGAATTCCCCAACCAGCGTCCCTTAAGATGGCTGGATTTCAACTCCCAGAATTCCCCAGCCAACATACTTTAAAATTTCTGACTGGTGGGGGAATTCTGGAAGTTGGAAGTCGACCGGTCTTAAACTACCAAGGTTGGACCTCCCTCTTTTATGAGGAGCCAAGACCTTCCTTCCCAAACCCACTTCCTTCTCCCTCCACACAAACCCCCCCCCCCCGAACCTGGTTACACAATTAACCCACTCTCGAGATCCCTACCATCTCTTAAATCCAGTTTTGTATCAACCCAACAGGCCAGGTTAGAAGAAAACAACAACCCTGAATTAACACTAATCCAGTTTAACAGGCTGTACGAAGGTAACCACTGAAGGCTAAAATGACCTGGTTGGATGCAGTGTGAGAATTCAGATATTGCGTCCAGTCCTTGTGGGTTTCACGGGCAGAAGTCCAACCATGACCCAGGTCTCTCTTTTCCCCTTGTAGGTGGCCATACCAAGTGTGCCCGCCTTTCTGGACATCGCAGGCCAGTTTGACGTGGAATACTATCTCACCGTGGCGTGTCGGAACGGTAGCGTTTACATTCTTCGCAGGTATGTGGTCCCACCAGTGGCAAAGGGGCTGTTCTGCAGCAGACAGTAGGTGAAAGCCCATTCAAGCCAATGCTCAGAGCATCCCATAATAAGCATGACATTTCATAATTGGTGTAAGCTGGCCATATTGTGTGAGATTGTGGCAGACTGGGAAAAGAATGGAAGGGAAAGCGGACAATAAATCAAGAGTTTCACCACCTCAGCAGCTTGAAGATGGTTGGACTTCAATTCCCAGAATTCCCTAGCCAGCCATGGAATTCTGGGAGTTGAAGTCCACCAGTCTTGAAACATGCTGGCTGAGGAATTCTGGGAGTTGAAGTCCAGGCATCTTTTAAAGTTTGTTGGCTGGGGAATGATGGGAATTGATGTCCAGATATCTCAAAGCATGCTGGCTGGAGAATTCTTGGAGTCAAAACCCATGTAAAGCATGCTGTTGGAGAATTCTGGGAGTTGAAGTCCAGACATCTTTTAAAGTTTGTTGGCTGGAGAATGATGGGAATTGTTGTCCAGATATCTTAAAGCATGCTGGCTGGAGAATTCCATGCGTCTTTAAAGTTGCAAAGTTTGAGAAACTTTCGCTTCTAGCCTCCTTGTCGATTGATGAGAGGTGCTTGGATAGATTTTTTTTTTTTTTTTTTTGCATTTTCTGCCCAATTGGAACCGTGCCCCCTGTTCTATTCGGGTCTTCGGGCTGAATTTTTTCCTGTTTTTTTTTTCTCCTCCACGTAGGGATTCCAAACGGCCCAAATATTGCATCGAACTGAGCTCCCAGGCTGTGGGTTTGGTTCGAGTCCAGAAGAACATCATGGTGGCTTGTTCAGATGAGACGCTACGAGGCTACAACCAGAAGGTTAGGGGTAGCGAGTTGTGCCCGTAGGCAAGTTGTTGCTGCAAGGGTGCATGTTTGCGCTGAGCTTGGCGGCTCTCTTAGTCCGGCGTACCGTGTGAAAAGCAAATCAAATCTCCCATCCGAACTTATCCAGAATTTATAGCAGCTCGATTCCCTTGTGATTTAATTTAATTTTTCCTCAAAAAAATTAGAGTACAAACTTTAAACAGGAAAAATGTTCACAAAGACGAAACAAAACATTAAAAAGGGGACATATACCTATGCAAAAAACAGATATACGTATATTGTGCTCCCTAGTTGAATCCTGATAGATGTATTACAACAATAAGTTTCCACCACCACTACCCTTGCAAAACAGGCTCACAATTGATAAACTTCTACACCTCTGTTTGCAGCTATGCAGCAGCTAGATTTCCAAGAAATAAATCCAGATAGTCCTCAATTTATGACCAGTCGCTAGTGAGGATTTTAAGTTATGGTGGGCCTTTAAAAAGCTGTTAAAGACCCATCCTCGAAGTTATGACTGAGACAGACACACACACACACCTGCGGTCGTGTAATGGTCTGTGGGGCACTTGGCAACCGGCTTACCTTTTTCAACTAGTTGTAGCCTCCCTCAGTCACATCACCACAATTTAATAGTTTCCTTGCCAGTTTCCTATCCTTTTCTGCCCATTTTCTAGGGAGGGAAAAAAAAACCAAACACACACACACCATTCAGGAGAATGGATTAACTGAAGGACTGCATGGACTGGCTTTTCCACTCTTGCTGTAAAATTGAGTGCACTGGTGGGTGGCTCAATTTACGACCACGACTCAACCGATGTCTCACTTAACGGCAGAAATCCGGGCTCCGTTGTGGTGGCGAAGTCCAAAGACTGCCTGTTATATTCTCCCACAAAGCCTTGAACGAGCCTGCAGAGGGCAGCGTCGCTCTGCCCAAACTCTTCCCGGAAGCCAAGGAATATAGAGTAGCAGAGTGAGAAGGGGCCTCGGAGGTCATCTAGTCCTAGCAGGAGACCCTATGATTTTCTGACATTTCCCCACCCCCACCCCCACCCCATCTTCTCGTTCCAGGGAAAGAAGCTCTGGACAGTGACGTTGTCAGCGGCCCCCGTCACTTTGGGCCTCATGGATGAGAAATTGCAAAGCTTCCAGGCTGTGTTGGTGTCGCTGGCAAACAGGGAAATCCATGTTTTCCGGGACAAAAACCTTGTCAATGTCATCCAGGTGCCGGTAAGAGTCCAAATTTTGTGGGAATATTTGTCAAAATCCTGTCAAGCTAATGCTAATCCCCACTTCCTGTGCTTCAGCCTAGCCTTCCTTCCATCTCTTTGCTCATTTCAGGAATTAACATTACAGGTTGTCCGAACCAGGCCTCAAATTTATATACCGCTACTCATGAGCAGTATACTCCTTGACTCCTCATTTAGTGACCGTTTGAAGTTACCACTGAAAAAATGACTGGCAACCGTTTTTCCACTCTCAAAAGACAGTTGTAGCATCCCCTGTGGTGCCTGGATCAAAATTCAGACCCTTGGCCGCTGACTCGTATTTACGACGGGTCCCGGAGGTCACACGATCCCCTTTTGCGACCTATTAACAAGCAAAGTTAATGGGGAAGCCAGATTCACTTAACAACCTGTTGCTAACTGAACAATGGCAAGTGAGTCACTTAAGGACTGTGGCAAGGAAGTTGGTGAAATAGGGCCCAACCCATTGAACAGATGTCTTCATTTAGCGACAGAAATGTTGAGCTCAGTTGTGGTCGTAACAGGTTGGCTTAGCGATCTTCCGATTCACTTAACCACCGTGGTGATTCGCTTAATGACCACCAGAAAAAACAAAGGGTGCATTTGAATTGTATCGGGATTGTATTTACCCCAAATTGAAAGAGTGATTAAAATACTGATAGAGGGAAAGATAATTGGAAAAATATTTGAATGTGCAGAAATGAATAGATTGACACTAGAAATTAAGGAAAAAGAAGAAACTGAATATTACATGGTATGGAATATGTTCTATCAATGGATAGAGAATAGAACAACCTAAAAAAAAGATTTGATGTATTTATAAAGCAATTAGAGAAATTTAAGCAAAGTGATAATGTGTGATATTATTATGTATATGTGTCAGAGTATATTTATGAACTGGAATAGAGCATGGTAACAAGGTCAGCCAATGAACAGGCAAAGCAACTAAGTCAGCCAATGAGGACAGTTTGGAAACTGAAACTAGAAATAGTCTAGGCTGAAAACTGAAACTAAAAGTAGCTTAGGCGTGGCTCTATATTAAGTTCTGCAACTCGGAAGCTGTGTAGAGCTTTGAGTCTGTCCATTGAAGATGAAATTAATTTGACTGGAGCTCTGCTCTGAATTTGCAACATATTTCTGTTTGAGTTTGCTCCATGTTGGAGAAATCTACAACTGGTTTGTAAAATCTACTTATTATGTTTATAAAGATGTTAAATGAAGCATCAGCCATCTGCGTTTATTTTTCTGGTGCTGAATTATCGCTGCAAAACTCAATAATATGGGAATATATATGGGAACATTGATGTATTGTTAGATTTGATAAGAAGACTTTCATTTATAATGCTTAATTGAAATAGGTACCCAAGTCGACGCACAATTGAAATGGAATGGTTTGTGGTGTGTGTGTGTGTGTGTGTGTATTTGTTTTCTTAAGAGGATTTATATATATAAAACAAAACAAAACAAAACAAGGTTGCGAAACCGGTTCCAACGTGTGAGGTCCCGTTTCATGAATATCGCAAGTGATGGCAGGCTCCACGACGGTCGTAAAGCAAGGATTACCGAGAAAGCGTCTCACACATACAATGGCCAGCTTCGGCTCGGGAGGCTCCGGCACAAATACCCCCTCTCGAGGTTTCTGATTTCGCTCCCTCATTGCTGACCAATTTTACTTTTGTTTCTTTCCCAATTCTTGGCAGGACGTCGTCACCAGCATCGCTTTCGGCCACTACGGACGAGAGGACAACACCCTCATCATGACAACCAAAGGTGTGAATGTAAACAAGCTAGGTTTGGGATCCGATCCGGGTTGCTCGCCGGGACTGGAGCTCTTGCCTTCCGAGCTCTCGGACTTGTACTGGAGAATGTCTCTCTCGCCAGAATGTAGATGCTGTTGGCCAAAGATAGTCTCTCATTTGTTCCTTGGCGTGGTTAAGCTGGCTGCTTAAGCCTTTTTGTCACGCATGGGAGCAGAACAGCTAGCCTTCCTTTAACAGATTTCTCTAACAGAGTTGGAAGGGACCTTGTAGGTCATCTAGTCCAACCCCCCACGCCCAAGCAGGAGACCCTACACCATTTCTGACAGAGGGCAGTCCAGTCTCTTCTTGAAAGCCTCCAGGGATGAAGCTCCCACAACTTCCAAAGGCAACTTCTGTTCCATGGGTTGACTGTTCTCACTGTCAGGAAATATCTCCTTATTTCCAGGTTGAATCTCTCCTTGATCAATTTCCACCCATTGTTCCTTGTCTGGCCTTTAGGTGCCTTGGAAAATAGCTTGACCCCTTCCTCCTCTCTGGGGCATCCCCTCAAATATTAGAACACTGCTGTCCTGTCTCCCCTGGTCCTTCTCTTCCCTAGACTAGCCAAGCCCAGTTCCTGCAACTGTTCATCCTATGTTTTAGCCTCCAGTCCCCTCATCATCCTGGTTGCTCTTCATTGCACTCTTTCTAGAGTCTCAACATCAGTCTCTGTGCTGCCTTGCATCCATCCATCCATCCATCCCACTTCCAACTTTTCTATTGTCTCCAGGTGGGGGTCTCATCATCAAGATCTTGAAACGCAACAGCACTTTCCATAAGGGGGATGCCACAGCCGGTGCTCCTGTGACCCAGAGCACCAAACTCAACGTGCCCAAGAAAACAAAACTCTACGTGGACCAGACGCTGCGGGAACGAGAGTGTGGAGTGGGTAAGCAGAACGGGCCAGGAATCCAGTGCACCGTCTCTCAGGTCTATTCTCTACCTTAAAATACTGTTTGGATCTTGACAGGAGAGCAAGCTTGGCATCGAGGGGAAGATGCTAGACTAGAAACTGGGAAATGCTGAGTTCTAATCCCATGTTATGCATGAAAGCTGTTGTGGTTTGCCAGCAACCTGTGCAGAATTGGACAGTGGGGAAGAACAGGGACCAGTCCAGGAGTCTGGGGAGGGCTCGGATGAGGGTCCTGCGTCCGATACAGAGATGGGGCCTGGATCATCTGGGAGTTATGTACTGATTCTAGTCTGGCAACAGTGAGGCAGAGGAACAAGGGGAGCCTGTTCCCAGTAAGCGTGTGCGCAGAACTGCCAGAAGGCAAGAGCAGCTAAGACAAAAGGGGCAACTCAGGAGTAAGGCTTGGAGGTGATTGCCCCTCCCATAAGGTATAAAGGACAGGCAAAAGTAGAGAAACCTTTGCAGGAAGCAAAGTCATTCGCTCTGTTCGGATTAAACCTTGAAGCTATGCGTGGAGTTTGTACTCCATTTGGCTTTTTACAGTTAATTTGACACTACTTGTTGGCAGCAATTCAAAGGAGATAAAGGTGAGTGCTTATCTCGAGGGACTATTTGGGACTCATTTCGGGCTGGGAATGAACATAATTCCCAGCGTTGAAATAAAACGAGCTGTTCGGACTAAGCGTGTGCTTAATTACGGTTTCAGGAAGCCTTGGTCAGAACAAAAGCTCCTGACAATCACCAGGAGACGGGGAGTTCTAGTCCCACCTTACGCATGAAAGCCAGTTTGATGACTTTGGGCCAATCACCAGGAGACACTGAACAGCGCTGACAAGAGTGACTTATGACCATTTTTCACCCTTTGTGACAGTTTTTCAGTCTCCTGGGGTCACGCAATCTCCTTTTGCAACTTTCTGACCAGCATAATCAACCGCTGTGTTACTAACTTAACAACTGCAGTGTTTCGCTTAATAACTCTGGCAAGAAAGGTCATAAAAATGGGACAAAAGTCACTTAACAAATGTCTCCCTTAGCAACAGAAATTTTGAGCTCAGTTGTGGTGGTATGTCATGGTAAGAGGGGGTAAAATCGAAGGGCTCCTTTGCTTGCCTTCCGTTCATCCTCCTCTCTTCTTCCCTTTCCCAGCCATGCACCAAGTCTTTCAGACGGACCTCAGACGCATCCGTCTCACGGCGGCCCGTGCTTACGTCCGGGCGCTGGAGTGCAGTATGGCCCCCATCTCTGAGTCCCTGCAGGAGCCGCTCAAGCTGAACGCCGTGGTGAGTAAACCATTCCAAGACCAGGGAGGAGCTCATGAATGCCCTGGGCTTCAAATGCATCCTAATATTATCAACATTATCCGGGTTTTATGCCTTTGCTTCCATTTGTGTGGCTGGGGAATTCTGGGAGTTGAAGTCCAATGCTTCTTAAAATGTGCTCTTAGAACAATGTTTCTTGAATCTTAGATTCAGATTCAGATTAGATTCAGATTAACAGAGTTGGAAGGTACTTTGTAGGTCATCTAGACCAGGGGTCTCCAACCTTGGCAACTTTAAGCCTGGAGAACTTCAACTCCCAGAATTCCCCAGCCAGCATGCTTTAAGATGCATGGATTTCAACTCCCAGAAGCTTTGCTGCCTGGGGAATTCTGGGAGTTGAAGTCCTCCAGCCTTAAAGTTGCCAAGGTTGGAGACCCCTGGTCTAGACCAACCCCCCCAAGCAGGAGAGACCCTAGATACCCGTGATGCCGAACCTATGGCACGCAAGCCAGAGGTGGCACGCAGAGCCCTCTCAGTGGGTGCACGCGCCATCACCAGCTGCTGTTCTGGTTTCTGGTCAGCTGGACTTGGCAGGCATTGGAGCGCTGGAAAATAGCCTGAAAACCCTTTTTCTGGGCCATTTTCCAGCTGCTTTTCTGGCCCCTTTTCAGGCCTTTTCAGGCTGTTTTTGAGCCATTTTCAGACTATTTTTAGGCCGTATTTCGGGCAAAAAGAAGCCTGAATACCAAACCAAAAACAGCCAAAAACACCCTGAAAATGCCCTGAAAAATGGCATGAAAATGGCCCAAAAAGGCCTGAAAACTGCCCAGAAAACAGCCAAGAAAGGCTGTTTTGACAATGGCCCTCCAAATGGCTTGAAAACGGCCCCCAAAATGGCCACAAACTAGGCCTGCGCGCACCGGCCAGCTGGTCTTCAGTTTTCCGGCGCTCTGGCACATTCCAGTTTGGGCACTTGGTGCCAAAAAGGTTCACCATCACTGCTATATATCATTAAGCTTAGCCACTTCAACTCCCAAAATTCACCAGCCAGCCCTTCCCCTGCCTCCTGGAGAGATTTCACACGCTGGCTGCTTAAGGCTAATTCTTATTTATTTTAAGCAATTAAGTTTAAAGGAATTCAACTTCCAGAGTTCCCCAGCCAGCATGCTTTGAGATGGGTGGACTTCCAATCCCCGCATGCTGGCTAGGGAATTCTGAGCATTGAGCTCCACTCATCTTAAAAACATGCTGGTAGGGGAATTCTGGGAATGGAAGTCGATCCATCTTAAACCAAGCCAGCTAGGGAATTATAACTTAAAGTTGCCACAGTTAAGAAATACCGGGTTTAGATGGTTTTGGTTGCTAGAGGTAAAAAAGATTTGTAAAAAGAGATTAAAAAAATATGTAAAAAGATTTCCAAAAGAAAATATCCATTTAGAACAATTGAAAATATATTCCCCCTCTCTCTGGCACTTCCAGAGTTGATCTTTTGGGCTTAGGAAGAGAAGCTCTCCATTTCGGGGGGTCTCTCTCCTTGCCCCATGTCCTTTGTCCTCATTTCATGCTTCCTCCTCCTCTTCTTTTCCTCCCCCTCCAGGTGCAGGGCATGGGCCCCACTTTCAAACTGTGTCTTAATCTCCAGAACATGTCCGAGAATCGCGCGATAGCAAATCTCCTCGTTTGCTTCATTTACGACGAAAACCATTATTCTGTCGAACGTCCGTTCTTCAAGGTAACACTGCACCCTTCTCTGTTTCCCCCCCCCCCTTCATTTTCCTGGTTGGAGCCGTCCGGGAAGTTTGCAAATGGCAATCATGTGACCCCAGGATACTGCAACTGTCATGAATATACACCCTAGTTGCCAAGCACCTGAATTTTGATCACAGGACAGTAAGGAGGTTGCGACAGTCTTGAACGCAAAAGGACCAGTTGTAAGTAACTTCTTGAGTGCCATTGAAATTTGGGATGAACAGATCAGACATCCAGCCCTTATCAATGGAGACTGAGTGGAGCAAGTGGACAGTTTTAAGTTTAAGTTACCCTAAAAGAGGACCTGACCTGGGGTGCTCACATTACAGCCCAGGTCAAAAGGGCCCAGCAGAGATTATACTACCTGAGACTTCTCAGAAAACAACAACTGAATGGAAAACTGCTGGTGACCTTCTACCGCTGCACCAGAGAGAGTATCTTAACTCACTGCATCTCTGTAGGGTTTGCCAATTGCACAGGGGCAGATAGGACAGCACTCCAGAAGGTGAACGTTATTGCCCAGAGGATCCTGGGTTGCCCTCTCCCCTCTTTGGAAGAGCTTTAGAGCTCCCGCTGCCTTAAGAAAGTTCAGAACATCCTCAAAGATCCATCTCATCCTGGGAACCCTTTTTCTGAACTATTACCATCTGGCAGATGGTACAGGATAATAAAAACAAGGACAAATAGGCTGAAAAACAGCTTCTATCCCAGGGCAGTAGCTCTTTTGAATTCTGCTGTAGAGTGCAGGGTTGGTGCGGTGTCAGGGGTTTCCGGTTCAATGTGTGAAGGGTGAAGGATGTGTGTTTGTGTTTATTTTCATGGTCATGATGTGCACTGAAGATGGTGTTAGATTTCGTTGTATGAGGTGCAATGACAATAAACTAAACTAAACTAAACTAAGTAAATGGTGGTAAGTCGAGGATTACCTGTATGTCTCAGTACAATACAGGTAGTCCTTGACTTATTAACAGTTCATTTAGTGACCATTCAAAGCTACACCATCATTGAAAAAGGGACTTATGACCATTTTTCACACTTCACGACTGTTTGCAGCATCCCTATGGTCACATGATCCAAATTCAGGTGCTTGGTAACTGGCTCATACTTACAACGGTCACAGTGTCCCTGGGTCCCGGGATCCCCTTTTGCAACCTCTTGACAAGCAAAGTCAGTGAGGAAATCCAGATGCACTTAACAAACTGTGTTACTAACTTAACAAATGTAATGATTTGCTTAACAACCGTAGCAAGAAATGTCGTAAAATGGGGCAAGCTCACTTAACAAATGCTTCACTTAGCAACAGAAATTTTGGGCTCAATTGTAAATTGAGAACTACCTGTAATTTGATTCAGGGCGCAGGATATGCTGGACTTCAAATCACCCAGGTCGACTTTAGTCTGTCTTCTGTAAGCTCCAGATCCAGGTGTTGACTATACAGGTAGTCCTCGGTGTTAACGACCGCAGTTGAGCCTGCAACTGTCATAAATACGAGCCAATGGCCAAGTGTGAGAAATGGTCATAAGTCACTTTTTTTCAGTGCTGCTGTAACTTCGAACAGTCGCTAAATGAATGTCGAGGAGTATCTGTATTTATTTCCCCTTTTTTCAATTTTCCTTTCAGGCTCCGATGTTGATCCCGGGACTGAATTATCGTTTAGCCACCTTTGTTGAGTGTCTCAGCGACCAAGCGATCTCGGATGTTATCAAGGTTGGTGACCTTAAGTTGGTTTTTCCCACTGTTCAAGCCCCCAATCCTTTAGTTTAATGCAAGGGTCTTCAAACTTGACAAGTTTAAGGCTTGTGGACTTCAGCTCCTCCAGAATTCCCCCTCCTCCAGTCATGTTAGCTCAGGAATTCTGGGAGTTGAAGTCCACGAGTCTTAAACTTGCCAAGTTTGAAGACCCTTAGTTTAATGAAACTGATAGCAGTCTTCCAATACTTGAGGGGCTGCCCCAAAGAAGAATAGGTCAAGCTATTCTCCAAAGCCCCAGAAGGCAGGACGAGAAACAATGAATGGAAACTAATCAAGGAGAGAAGCAACCTAGAACTAGGGAGGAATTTCCTGACAGTGAGAACAACGAACCAGTGGAACAACTTGCCTCCAGAAATTGTGAATGCTGAAAACAGTGGAAGATTTTAAGAATAGATTTGTTTGGAATGGTTGCAAAAGGTGATCACATGACCTTGGGACACACAGCAGGATCGAACTGCAGGCAGTTGGGCAGAGTTAGCCGGCAACATTGCGTTCTAACCGTCGCAACACCACGCTAACCCGCCAATCACCCTTTCTCCCCCATTCCCCATTTTGCTGTTTGGAGAAATCTGGTATGTTTACCTCGGTACCCCAATTCCCACTGTGGGATCCCACCTGTCTTTCTGTCTTCCAAAACATTGCGGGGTTCCCTTCCTCCAAAGGAAGCAATTCCATACCCCCCTCCCCCCAATTTGGCCTTCAGCTGGGTCTTCTCTCTTTCCCCTGCAGGTGTTTGTGCTCAAGGAGGGCAGCAGCCAGCCGCTGCTCACAGCCCACATTAGCATGCCCGTGAGCGAAGGCTTGGCAGCGACGTGAACCACCTTCTGAGGGGAGACCCGAGCTCATCCATCTCGGCGCAGTCTTTCTTGACCGGCGTGGCGCGGCGACTGGAAACTGGGGAGAGAGAGAGAGAGGAACCGCAATGCTGGAACGAATAGCTTCTTCTCAAATGTAGGAAGAAGATTCCCCGTGTGCTGCTAAGGAGCAACGAGCCACACACAGGGAGAAACCAGGTTAGAATTAGCTACCAAACGGCAGTGTGAGGCTAGGAGGCCAAAACAGCTCAATAAATTATATTTATCCTGCAGCCTAAAAGAAAAGGAGCCGTCCCTGTTTT
Source organism: Notechis scutatus (assembly GCF_900518725.1). The sequence continues at coordinate 356,962 of NW_020716975.1, read as the reverse complement.
AACAGGAACAAACGGTTCTGCAAGGGGAAAAAAAAATCCCTTGAACTGTACTTTCCTGGACTTGGTTTAGGACAGGGGTGTCCAAACTTCAACCACTTTTAAGACCCATGGACTTCCAACATCCCAGAATTCCCCAGCCAGACATTCAGTGTCAGAGCTTTGGCTTGGAGCCTGGTTGATATCCCTCCATCAAACCACCGGGGAAAGGAGGTATCAGACTGTTCTGACCCAGGCTTAGCCGAACCAAGAAACAGACTCCTTATCCCGAAAAACCTCTCTTTATTTAGTCACTGTGAATTCATGGCATTCACACACAGAAAAGTCCCGGCAATAATCCTTCAAAGGATTAATTGCAATTTATCAGTCCTTGGATAATTGCCAGGCCCAGAGCTTCCAGTCACAAAGCTGTAAATTAATTCCTGGCAAGGAGTCTCTGAGGCACGAACTAAGCAAATCTTCATAATAATAAGCGAACTATTGTCTCCTGCAACCACCACTCCCCTTTTGCCTCTATTTATTCCCCAAAGAGGAGCCATTCGGCGTCCACGTGTGCCCCTCCTCCTGAGTTGGCCCCTGTTCCTCAGTTGTTCTCCTCTACTGACAGCTCTGTGCATACACACATCTGGAACAGGCTCCAGCTGTTCTTCTTCCCCACTTATCTCCAACTCCAAAGGCAGCTGGGAAAT
>NW_020716975.1:333778-351276 GCF_900518725.1 Notechis scutatus | reverse complement strand
CAAGTCTTAAAGTTGCCAAGGTTGGACACCCCTGCACTAGACCAAAGAGGCACTTCCAATTCCATTCTCTTTTTCCCACCAATCAGTGAAAACTCAACCCACCTCTTCTCCCCAGTGTTTTCCCCACGAGTTCTGGATAATCCAGTATGATCCACTCCAGGTACCGCGTCGGATTTTACCTGCAACCCAAAAAGCACACCTGTAAACCGTAACAACCTGGTCATGGGTGCTCATTGCCTCCTAACCCCTCCCAAGAAAGCTATCGTGTTTTTGAAGGTCCATCTTTGCTAAATTGGACTAAAACATGAGCCTCTCAGCAACTTTGTTAGCTGCTCCCCAAATCCTAAGAGAACCTGAATTTGGAACTTGAATTTAGGTAGCTGCAAAACTTCAGCCTAATTTGGCGCGTTAAAACTTTCACCTTGTTCTAGGTTTGCACCGGACTTTGGATCCCGGTTAACGGGTTCACTCTCGTTAATAAAACTTTGTTTCAGGCAACAGAACCTCGTTCGCTTATTGCATGCCATCATCAACTAAGCAATTGTAGGCAGTCCCGGGTTTATGACCATTCTTGGAAGCAGAATTTCGGTTGCGAAGCAAATGTCTATGGAGATTCCTCGTCATCCAGGCCCTGGTTGTCTCAAAGGTGCTTTTTTCCCCCCCAGAGGCAACCGGATTTTCTGGATTTTCTTTGAAGACGTTTCGCTTCTCATCCAAGAAGCTTCTTCGTCTCCGAAGAGTTCAAGAAGCTTCTTGGGTGGGAAGCGAAACGTCTTCAGAGAAAAACCAAGAAGTCCAGTTGCCTCTTGAAGGAAAAGATAAAAGCACCTTTGGGTGTTGCTAAGCAAAGTGATTTTTAAGCAAATCTAGCTTTTCTCGTGAATTTTGCTTATGAGGCCGGCTGGGCAACTCACAATTGGCGATCGCTTGACCCTGGGACTCCGCAGCCTCTGTAAATCCACGCCAGTTGAATTTTGATCACATGAACTGGGGGGGGCGTGCTGCAATGGTCATAAGTATGAGGACCAGCCTTGCCACTTTTTTCTGTGCCAGTCTGACTTTGAATGGTCCTTAAACAAACAGTTGTAAGACAAGGACTTACTTCTGAGATTCACTCAGTAAGCTAAACATTCTCTCTCTCTCTTTTTTCCCCTCTGTCTTTCTCTTTCTTCTCTGTCTTGGTTTCTCTCTCTCTCTCTCTTCTCTGTCTCTTTCTTTCTCTCTGTCTCTCTATCTCCGTGTCTCTCTCTCTTCTCTGTCTCTTTCTCTCTCTCTCTCTTCTCTGTCTCTGTCTCTCTTTGTCTCTTTCTCTCTGCCTCTGCTTCTCTCTTTCTTCTCTTTCTCTCTGTCTCTGTCTCTCTCTTCTCTCTGTCTCTCTCTCTCTCCGTGTCTCTCTTTCTTCTCTGTCTCTTTCTCTCTCTCTTTCTTCTCTGTGCCTGTCTCTCTTTGTCTCTGTCTCTCTGCCTCTGCTTCTCTCTTCTCTTTCTCTCTGTCTCTGTGTCTCTCTCTTTCTCTCTGTCTCTCTCTTGCACATACTGATGTTCCTCAATTTACGACTGTAATGGAGCCCAAAATTACGATTGTTGATGCAGCTGTTAAGCAGGTCCACTACATGACCGCATATTGATTTTAGAATTGTTTTAGTGGAAATCATTAGACAACTGTGGTCATTAAGCGAACACTGTGTTGTTAAACAAATCCATTTTATTCGATGGCAAAACCTGTTGAAAATTCAGTGATTTTGAAGATGGGATTCTGCAAATCGCCATAAATGCAATCCAGTCGCCAAGCTCCCACAGTGAGATCCTGTGACTATTGGGGGGAGGGGGGGGCATCAGAACTTTGATATCGCATCAGGAGTACCTTCTGGTGGCCCTGACATAACTTCAGACAGTCGCTAAGCGACCGGTCATTGAACGAGGACTACCTGTATGGACTAAATCGGATTAAGATTCTAAGGTTAGGATGTTGGGTGATTGCAACCCTTCACAAACAACCCAACTGCCTTCAAATTGGTGTGATGACCCATCTCAAAACTGGCGGGATACTGAATGGGAGAATCAAGCCAGGATCCATGAACCCCAACAAGCAAGGAAACACAGCTTACCTTCACCGAAGCCAACAATTAGGACCGCGTGGTCAAGCCAGTTAGGGTCACAGCTCACCTTGGACCTCTGAATGATGCCCTTTCGGTAATGCTGCCCCACGGAGAGAATCCAAACAGACCACAATTAGCCATAGATGGATGGTCATTAAATCTCGGTTACCCCTCTAGGTCTCTTTGTTTCTCTAAGTCTTCCGGAATTAGTTCCAGTGGCCAAATTCACACGTTTCATCTGTATTTTGACCATTTTTTTTCTTCTTTTCCTGCAATTGAGCCACAAACTAACCCCGTGGCCTAGGTTTCTGCAATACAGGTAGTCCTCTACTTACGACCACAATGGAGCCCCAGATTTCCGGCGCTAAGCAAAACAGCGGTTAAGTGAATTTTACCCCATTTTTACAACCTTTCTCCCCACAGATCCCTGCAATTGTTAAGTTAGTCACACGGTTGTTAAGCGGATCCATCGTAAACATGAGTCCGTTGCCAAGGATCCGAATTCTAATCATGGGGAAGCTGGAAATGTCATAAATGTGAAAAGCGGTCGTAAATCCTTTTTTTTTTCAGTGATGTAACTTGGGTCACTAAATGAGCTGTTGTAACTGGAGGACTACCCGTATACAGGAGCTGGTCTGAGTTCAAATTAACTCAAGTTAGGGAAAATTCAGCCACAAAAGAACCTCGGCAGCGAATCGGGAAGGATGTCAGTTAATGAAAACGTTCCTTTTTTCCCCCCGAATTTTACCCCCGTTCTCACCTGCATGTTTTTTTGGTTTATCAAAGCTGTCACGGGACCCTGGGTGGCCACCACATTAGCAATATCTGGGAGAAAAAAACATCACAAATTAACATTTGGAAGTTTGGATAAGCAACAACCTAGAACAGCAAAATCAGGATTTTGGAGCGAAATTCATTTCCCCTCCCAAGTACAGGTTGTCCTGGACTTACAACGGCCCGTTTAGTGACCAAAAAAGGGACTTGTGGCCGTTTTTCACACTTAACGACCGTTGCAACATCCCCATGGTCAGGTGATCAAAATTCGCTTGGCAACGGGCTCATATTTATGGCGGTTGCGGTGTCCCAGAGTGCGTCATGGGATCAACTCCCATCAAGTCCCAGGGGGAAGTGTGATAGCAACTGCAGTGATTCACTTTAACAGCTGAGGAAGGAAAGGTCGTAAAACGGGGCAAGCCCCACTTTTAACAAAGGTCTTAATTAGCAACGTAAATTTTGGGCTCATTTGTGGTCATAAGTCCAGGTAGTCCTCGACTTACAACCATTGTCATTGCCAAGCCAGGCGGACGTGACATGAGTCACACCACCACCTTTTTTACCTCTTTGCCAAAGCGGTGAAGCAAATCAGCCTGGTTGTTAAGTGAACCACCCAGTTGTTAAGTAAACCCGGTTGTAAATAAATGCCGGTTGAATTTGGATCACGTGACGGTGGGAATCCTACAACTCTTGTAAATGTGAGGATTGTTTGCAAGCCACTGTTTTCAGTGCCGTTGTAACTTTCAGTGGTCACTAAATGAACGGTTGTAAGACAATTACCATCCTCTTTTAACGGCCCCATAATCCCCTTGAGGGGTGGAGTCCAAACAACTGAAAGGAGCTAACAAGAGTATTTGAATGGCCGGATGCCCTTCCTGTCGCCAGTGTGGAGTTTTGTTCAGCAGAAATATTTTCAGCGTGCCCAGAGAGAGAGAAATATCTACCTCTACCTAGGATTGAACTCACAGCTTCCTGATTGTGAGACGAGAGATCCAGCTCTAGGCCACAGCACCACAATGGTTGTAACACAATGACTTACCTGTATTAAGCCACAATGTTGTTTGGGGGTTTCGGGGGGGGGACGGGGACACATATCATATAACTGCACCTCTCGCATTTAAATGGGTTGAACATGTAAAAAGAGACTGTCTACTTGCAAATAATGTTTTTATTCTTGCTCCAATTTTTCCAAATGCAAAAAGACACAACCCTACATTAAAAAAAAAAAAAAGAATCTTGAGTCAACCTGCTAATTTTTTTCAGGTGCCTCAAGAGGCTTATAATTCAGACGTCTCAGTCCAGCCCTTATCCAAAGACTTACATTTCTCATCCCTTGGAAGTATGCTGTAACCATCAATCTTGGTTAGTTTTCGCTTCTTGAATTTCTGGCAGCGGTGGTTTTCCCCAATGTAAGGGTAAAGTGTGCTTGGTGACAATCCACCTGGAAAAGAAACCGAGGATGGTTCACGAAAGTGGGTGGAGGAGAAAGACTTTTTAAAAAGTTTTATTACCGTTACCATTTTGGATTTTTCCTAACATCGGCAGTTAAGTAACTGCCTTGAAACTGTTTTAATGACCAGGCAGATAATTCGCTAACCACCTGCTGCACAAAATCCAGCCTTCAGCCTACAAGCAAGCCGAGTTGATCATCAAATAACAAAATATGAGAAGAGCTGCAGGAATTGGGTGTGTCTATTTTAATGAAAAGAAGGACAAGAGGTGACTTGATAGCAGAAGTTCAATATTTGAGGGGATACCCCAAAGAAGAAGGGGGTCAATCTATTCTCCAAAGCACCAGAAGGCAAGGCAAGAAGCAACGGATGGAAGCGAATCAAGGAGAGAAGCAACCTCGAATTATGGAGAAACTTCCTGACAGGAAGAACTATTAATCGGTGGAACAACTTTCCTCCAGAAGTTGGAGATATAATTGGAGGTTTTTAAGAAGAGGTTGGACAGCCATTTGCCTGAAATGGTATAGGGTTTACTGCTTGAGCTGAAGGTTGGACTAGAAGACCTCCAAGGTCCCTTCCAACTCTGTCATTCTGTAATTCCAAAGCAACTAAGGACAGGCCAAGAAGCAATGGATGGAAATGAATCAAATAGAGAAGCAACTTAGAACTAAGGAGAAATTTCTTGACAGAGAGAACAATTAATCGATGGAACAACTTGCCTCCAGAAGTTGGGCTCCATCACTGGAGGCTTTTAAGAAGAAATTAGACACCCATTTGTCTGAAATGGTATACGGTCTCCTGCTCGAGCAGGGGGTTGGTCTAGATGACCTCCGAGATCTCATCCAACTCTGTTATTCTCTTATCTCTGCCTCTCGGTTCACAACTCACTCACCTGCTCGCTCAGAGCCCACCTTGATGGGTTGTTGTGAGGCTCCAACATGGGTTGAGCCATCACAGCCCAGGCTCCAGCGAGGGGGAAAGAGTTGTGTGAACTCACTTAAAAGCTACCACAAAAGAATGCAACAAACTGGGATGTCCACATACTGTTGTTGACGACGTACTGAAACGCGTCCCAGACATAGCCCCCTAGGCAGCCTCCTCGGGAATGGTATGTGCAGTCGGTGACTTCTAGAATGAAAGAGAGAGAGAGAAAGATTATTTCGAAGAAGATTGTCGGACAGCGATGGAAGATGCTTGCCTTCCTCCAGTTCCCAAATCAGTCAGCCCTCTCTGCCACCCAACCTGTCCCCACTTCCCAATCTGAGTTTGCAGAAGACCATTGAGGGAACTACCCAATATTCCTCAATCTTGGCAAAGTTAATATGCATGGAGTTCAACTCCCAGAATCCCCCAGACAGCCTGCTTTAAGATGCATGGACTTCAACTCCCAGAGTTCCCCAGCCAGCCTGCTTTAAGATGCATGGACTTCAACTCCCAGAGTCCCCCAGCTGGCAGGCTTTAAGGGGTGGACATCATATCCCAGAATTCCCCAGACAGCCTGCTTTAAGATGCATGGATTTCAACTCCTAAAATTCCCCAGCCAGCATGATTTGAGATGCATGGACTTCAATTCCGAGAATTCCTCAGCCGGCAGGCTTTAAGATGGGTTGGACTTCCAACTCCCTTAATTCTCCAACTGGCATGCTTTAAGGGGCGGACATCATGTCCCAGAATTCCCCAATCAGTCTGCTTTAAGAGGGATGGTCTTCAACTCCCAAAATTCCCTGGCCAGCAAGGAATTCTGGGAGTTGAAGTCCACCCATCTTAAAATTGCTGGGATTGAGAACCCACTTGAATGAACCTTCCTTTGTCACCTACCTTCCCGTCATCGGACATACCTTGCACGGAGAGGCTGCAGTTAACATTTCGGTGAATCTTCCACAACGCCTCTATGTTGGAGACGGCCGCAAAGGCCCAACAGGATGCGCACTCTCCCTGGGGAAGAGATCGGAAACATTAAACTAGGATCTGGCCCATGTCCTCCCATTTCTAACCGCAGCTCTGGTATCCTAGGGCTGTTAACGGTGCAGGAAAATTCACCCTGCAGCATCAGTTGCATATAGCAGGTGTTGCAAATTTCACAGAAGAAAGGAAAAGCCATTCTTTATAGTTGCCGAGAGAATTGCATGAACTAGTCCGGGACACCACTAGCCTTCATCCTGGCCCTAGTCCAGCATTCTTTTAAGGTGGGTGGACTTCAACTCCCAGAATTCCCCAGTCAGCATTCTTTTAAGAGATCAGCTTGCTGGGAAATTCTGGGAGTTGATCTGGGGGATTCTGGGGATCGAAGTCCACCCCACTTAAACTGTCTAAAGTTGCAAAAATAACTACTCCAAGGACTTCGATTTAGTGGTTCAGGACAATGTCACTCAACAAGGCAGGACAAATCCATCTTTCCCCCTTCAACATCATCAAGGCTGGAAGATCTCCCTAAAATTTATGCTCTGCGTAAGTCACATCTATCACCACCAAAAGTCCCTGCTGGTTGAGAAGACGGAAATCGGCGTCCGATGTGACATGAGTTTGCGGAAGATAAGTTGGCAGCTCTCTCTGTCCACGCTCACCTGGTCCTTCACTGGAGACAAGCCCTTTTTTCTCCAGTCGCAGAATCGGGGTGCCCCCGTGAAGCTACGGGGCGGCTCCATCGGCCCAAACGGCACAGCCTTTGAAACCGGGTTTCCAAACTTCTTCGCAAACTCACTTTCTGCGTAGGGAAGAAAAGACATTCCGTATTATCCGCCTGTGGCTTGGGCTTATGACTCCAGTCTTCTCTAACCAGCCTGTGTCGTGAGGGCGGGGGATGAGGGGTATTGTAGTGGAGGAAGCATCCGGGAGGAGGTTGCAGAGTTTGGGCAACCTGGTTAATTTACTAACTTTCACTTTGCCAAAAGCGCTGAAGCTTAAAAAGGAGCCTAAGCATGAAAACTAAGATCGTGAGCCCTCTCAATTCCTGGCCAATAGATGGGGAAGAAATGGAGGTAGTGGCAGATTTTATTTTCCTGGGCTCCACTGCAGATGGGGACTGCAGGCAAGGAATTAAAAGACGCTTGCTCCTAGGGAAGGAAAGCTATGGCAAATCCAGACAGCCTCCTCAAAAGCAGAGACAAATCCCCCTGCCAACAAAGGGGCGTAGAGTCAAGGCTGTGGTTCCCCCAGTGGCAATGTATGGCTGGGAAAGTTGGACCATAAGGAAGGCTGAGCGCCAGAGAATGGAGGCCTTTGAACTCTGGGGCTGGAGCACACTCCAGCGAGTCCCTTGGACTGCAAGGCCATCCAACCGGTCAGTCCTAGAGGAGATCCACCCTGACTGCTCTTTAGAAGGCCGGATCCTGGAGAGGAAACTCAAAGACTTTGGCCACCTCATGAGAAGGAAGGACTCGCTGGAGAAGAGCCGAATGCTGGGAACGATGGAGGGCAACAGAAGAAGAAGAAGAAGGGGATGACAGAGAAGGAGGTGGCTGGAGGGAGTCCCTGAAGCAGTCGGCGTGAGCTTCAATGGACTCCGGGGATGGTAGAGGACAGGAAGGCCTGGAGGAACGTTGTCCATGGGGTCGCGATGCATTGGACACAACTTCGCAGCTAACAACAACAAGAAGTGTGAAAAATGGTCATGTCACTTTTTTTCCAATTCTGATTTAGGTTTGAACAGTCCCTAAATGCACTGATGTAAGACAAGGACTACCTGTTGATGCTGAAGACTTTCCCAGTTGGCCATCTGCCTAGCTGCCCTTCAGCAATTCACACCGGCCAAACATTTATTAAACAGACCAAGGAGAGGTGACCCACCGCAGGCGTGGGGTGGGAAAACCTGCCTTCTTTTTTATTAAGTTTTCTATTTTTACTCTTCCCCAAGAGGGAGACGTCCGTGTGGAATTTTCAGCCTCGGCTGCCAAAATAATTTGGCCGGCCTTGGGTGTTGTGTACCTACACACACACACACACACACAAAAGGAGTAGGAAGAAAGACGGGAGGGGCGGGGAAAGCCAATTCTTTTGATCCTGCGCGATAGCCTTGCGAGACTCGGGCAAAATTCCCCAGGAATTCAACTTTCTTGGACCGTTGGCTTGGTATTCCACCGAGTGCCAGCCAAATTGTCCCCCCTTCCAAGCTCATCCCTTCAACCGGGGTGAATAAAACACACTGCTTAAACACACAACGCTTGCAGTGCCCAAACAAAAGGACCATTGTGTGACCTGGCCGTCCCAAGCTGTTTCCTGCGAGCCACTGAGATAAGGGCAGCTTCCTACAACACGCTTCACTGTTTCAGTTTAACAAAATTACAGAGTTGGAAGTGGACCTTAGAGGTCTTCTAGTCCAACCCCCTAATCAGGCAGGAAACCCGATGTCATTTCAGGCAGGTGACTGTCCAGTCTTTTCTTATAAACTTCCAGTGGTCAAGCACCTACAAGCCATTCCACGGGTTAATTGTTCTCACTGTCAGGAAAGGTCTCCCTTAGTTCTAAGTTGCTTCTTTGCTTTGTTTAGTTTATTGTCTCGACTTCTGGTGCTTTGCAAAACAGAAAACTGGACAAGAAGCCCAGCTGCTTTTTGAAAAAATAAAGAGAGAGATTTAGCCATTGTGTCGATGCAACACGGCTGAAACTCCGTTGGTTAGATCTGCAACGGAGGTTGGATTCTGTGGTGGGCTCGTCTCTAAAACATCCTGCTTACCACAGTTGACACGGAGGCTCGCCCCCTTCTGCAGGACGGGAACGCTCAGCTCACCACCAGCCCACCACAAAGACAACTCGGGGTCTTTGTTTGCACAGGCGGTTCAACAGCAACACTTTCCAATGTGGAAACCAGGGCTGCGCGGTTTATTCAACTCATTTCACTTTATTGGGCCGCTGGCTGCTTTGGGAATGTCCCCTCCCTTCTGCCTCTTGGGCACCGCCTCCCCATCATAGAATCCTAGACCTGGAACGGACCTTGGTTTGGACTAGAACAGTGGTCGCCAACCAGTGGGCCCGGGACCATTGGTGGTCCGTGAGAAAATTTTGGTGGTCTGCAGAGAGAAAGCACCCCCCGAAAGCAATTAATCCAGACTGCACAGGAACACAAGGCTGCGCTGCCCACATGGCCCGCGGGAACACAAGGCTTGCGTCGCTTGCATTGTGAACAACACGAGGTAGTGAGGGGAGGGGGGAAAGGACGGAGGGGGGAATTTGCCCCACTCGCCTGGCCTGGCCACTGGGCTGCTTCTTTCCACTTCTTTCTTCTTCTGCATGCAAGGAAAGCAGCAGAAGTCTTTCTTTCCCCCCCCCAAACTCTGCCAGAAATGAGTCTTTGGGACCCTACAAGGCCTCCTGCACCAAGAGGCTGCACCGGCAAAGACTCATTTCTGTTGGAGTTTGGGGGAGAGAAAGAAAGACTTCTGCTGCTTCTGCTGTTTTCCTTGCATGAAGCCAAAAGTCTCTCTCTTTCTCTACCCCTGAGAACGGAGCTGGAGATGGTATCCTGCGATCCCAAATAAAAAACGATCGATCAGTAGGAAATCGGGGTGGGGAATTTTCCTCCAGACTTTTTTGGGGATTTCCCAGGGTCTCTGGTCCGCAGGATTTAAAATTATGGGTTTGGTGGTCCCTGAGGTCCAAAAGGTTGCCGACCCCTGGACTAGATGACCTACAAGGTCCCTTCCAACTCTGTTTATTGCGTGACAGGTTGTCCCTGACTCAACAATCATGATGATGCCCCAAATTTTCATTGATAAGCGAAGCATTTCTTAAGCTACTTTTGCCCCATTTTACAACCTTTCTCGTCGCCGTCGTTCAGCGTATCCCTGCAGCGGTTAACTTGGCCACCTGGTTGTTAAGCGAATCCGGCTTCCCCATTGACTTGGCTTGTCAGACGTTCGTGACCTCGGGACACTGTCATAACTATGCGTCAGTGGCCAAGGGTCTGAATTTTGATCACGTCACCGTGGGGATGCCACAACAGTCGTAAGAGTGGAAAATGGACGTAAGTCACTTTTTCCAGTACTGTTGTAACTTTGAACAGTCACAAAATAGATACAGTGTTAGAAGGGACCTTGTAGGTCATCTAATCCAACCCCCCCACGCCCCCCACGCCCAAGCAGGAGAAACTACACCACTTCTGACAGGTTGTAATTCAATCTCTTCGTGAAAGACTGTAGACTAGGTGAAACCAGGTTTAATAGCGGTAACTATGAGAGGGATCTTGGAGTCTTAGTGGACAACCAGCTAAATATGAGCCAACAGTGTGCAGCAGCAGCCAAAAGAGCTAATGCAATCCTAAATTGTATTAACAGAGGGATACAATCAAGATCAAGGGAGGTACTAATACCACTCTATAAAGCCTTAGTAAGACCACACCTAGAGTACTGCATCCAGTTTTGGTCACCACACTATAAAAAAGATGTTGAGGCTCTAGAAAAAGTACAGAGAAGAGCAACCAGGATGATGAGGGGACTGGAGACTAAAACATTTGAAGAACGGTTGCAGGAACTGGGCCTGGCTAGTCTAGGGAAGAGAAGAACCAGGGGAGACAGAAGAGCATCTTCCAATATTTGAGGGGCTGCCCCAGAGAGGAGGAAGGGGGTCAAGCTATTTTTTAAAGCACCCAAAGGCCAAACAAGGAATAATGGACGGAAACTGAAGAAGGAGAAATTCAACCTGGAAATAAGGAGAAACTTTCTGACAGTGAGAACAATCAACCAATGGAACAGAAGTTGCCGTTGGAAGTTGTGGGAGTTCCATCCCTGGAGGCTTTCAATGAGAGATTGGACTCCCATCTGTCAGAAATGGTATAGGGTTTCCCGCTTGGGCAGGGGGTTGGAATAGATGACCTACAAGGTCCCTTCCAACTCTATAAATCTATAATATCTAAGCAATCAACCCATGGAACAGAAGTTGCCTTCAGAAATTGTGGGAGCTTCATCCCTGGAGGCTTTCAAGAAGAGATTGGACTGCCATTTGTCAGAAATGGTATTGGGTCTCAGCACTTGGGCAGAGGGTTGGACTAGATGACCTATAAGGTCCCTTCCAACTCTGGTTATCTGTTATCTGAAAGCTTCCAGTCATGAAGCTCCCACAACTTCTGAAGGCAACTTCTGTTCCACTGGTTGTTTGCAAAACGAACGGCTGTAGGTCGTATTCTGCATTCTGTTATTCAGCATCCTTGAATAATCGCCCGCATTGATCAAACATTTCATTTCCCTTCCATCTTACCTGTCAAGTCACTGAAAGGGGTAATCCCATATTGTGCAGTCCCCAGTTCAGTGTCCTGCAAGACCTGGCTCGTTTCCATGTTCTGTACGAAGACCTTGAAGCGGTAAATCATCTCTAGGATGAAGAAATCAAAGGGACAGGAAACAGAAAGCCCCATTTAAGTTACAAACGTGGAACGCTTAGCTGATGTTAGACCCTGCTTTGTCTGCTTCTCCCCTTCCTGGGTAGCTGTGGTTTTAATATTTTTAGATTGGGAAGTCAGGTAACCATTCTAGAAGGAGAGAATTGCAAAGTCTTGTAGCCAAATCCTTTTCGTGTCCCTGTTGTTTTAACACCTCAGGAGTCAAAATAATTTTATTTTAGCTCATGGAGTGCACTGAAATGCTTCTACATTTGCAGCTGGACAGATGAAAATTAACACAGCCAAAATTTAATACTTTTGGAAAGGTGTTTTTCAACCCTGGCAACTTGAAGATGTGTGGTGTGGACTTTGACTCCCACAATTCCCCACCTGGCCTGCTTTAAGATGGGTGGACATCAATCCCAGAATTCCCCAGCCAGCAGTTTGGCTGGGGAATTCTGGGAGTTGAAGTCTGAATCTTCCAGCTTCCAAGATTGAGAAACATACTGCTCTAGAGAGCATCCACTTGGTGGTCTCAGATCTGCTTCTCTTCTTATTCAAGTTGCATTCACACATACTAAAAACATGGCTAGGTTCAACCTCTTCTGCGATTTTTCAGAATCCCATTTATTGGGCTAGGTTTAAGATGCAGGGTGCAGAGGGAGAAGCACAAAATTCATATATATTGCTTACCTTCTTGGCTGTTGTAGGTTTTGCCAAACTTCGCCATAAAATCCTGGAACTTCCCAGCCAGTTCCATCTGGAACAAACAACAGCACATTAAAAAGTTAACCCACTTCAGAATAAAAATATTGCAAAGACAAATTTCCACTTGCAGCCCAATTTTTGTTTTCTACCAACACAATGCTGTCCGTAGCTGTTCCGTCCATGTTATCCTTGTTAACTCTCTTTTATATATTTAGGAAAATTTAAAAAAAGGAAAGATCAGTTGAATGCAATTCCTGAAGCATTTCTTTCCTTGGCCAAAGAAGTTTCTATTTTTCTACTTTATTTTCAGGCTGCTTGAGAATTTATTTATTTTTTTAGATTTTTCTCAAAGAGGTTTTCTGAAGCTGGTGGCAAACTTACAGTAGCTTTCCCCGTTATTCTATCAACTTTGTAGCAGTCTGCATTTTCCAGTCTGCAAAAATATATAATTTCTCTCCCCCAATAATATGGAGAATAATAATTTCTCTCCCCAGAATAATATGGAGAATCACCGGAAAGCTGGGGAGAAAATTAAAGACTTTGATCGATAATTTATCAAGCACCTCTATGGGTCCAAGACAGATGTAGAACTGGAACCAAGAAGAAATTTCCTGACAATGAGAACAATTAATGAGGACCCAGATTGTTGGGGGCAATAGGCTGACTCTGTAAAACCGCTTAGAGAGAGCACTATAAAGCGGTATATAAGTCTTAAGTGCTATTGCTAGGTGCTAGTCAGTAGAACCACTTGCCTCCACAAGTTGTGGGTGCCATATCAGTGGAGGTTTCTAGCAAAAGATTGGACAGCCATTTGTCTGAAATGGGATGGGGTCTCCTGCTTGAGCAGGGGGTTGGACTAGAAGACCTCCAAGGTCCCTCCCAACTCTTTTGTTCTTCTGTTTTTCTGTTAGGGGCTGGAGGCTAAACCACACAACGAATGGTTAAGAGCACTAGGTATGTCTAGTGAAAAGAAGGACTGGGGGTGACATGATAGCAATATTCCAGTATTTGAGGGGCTGCCCCAAAGAAGAGGAGGGTCAAGCTATTCTCCAAAACACCTGAGGGCGGGACGAGAAGCAACGGATGGAAAGTCAGTAAGGAGAGAACCAACCTAGAACTAAGAAGGAATTTCCTGGCATTGAGAAAAATTAAGGCGTGGAACAGCTTGCTCCATCACTGGAGGCTTTCAAGAAGAGATTGGACAACCATTTGTCTGAAATTATGTAGGTTCTCCTGCTTTGAGCAGGGGGTTGGACTAGATGACCTACAAGGTCCCTTCCAATTCTTCCGTTCTGTTATTTTCTGCACAGCAAATGATTAAGCTGTTATCTAAAGGCAAGTTGCAACAATGATCAGAGATGCGGGGAGGGGGGGGGGAGGAATTTATAGCCATTTTCCTCCCTTTTTTCGACAGCCCCATTCCCTTCCCCTGTGTGTGGGGGGGTCTCCTCACCGTGCCCGGATCTGAAGGAAGGGTAAAGTTGGCCCGAAGAGCAGGCATGCATGCCACCCATAGCGTCAAGCCAGCGGCGAGTTTGGCCAGCCCCATCGCTGGTGCGTCTTGTCGCATCTGGGGTTTGTGGTGAAAGTATCGACAAGGGATGGAAAGAGAGATGAAGACCTGGGGGAGGGCATGGAGGGGGAAACCACAGCGACAGGAAAGCGAGGTGTGAATTTGAGCCCTCCCTGTCAAAAGCATGCAGACTGTTTTTCTCTCTTTAAAAAAAAAAACAACCAACAACTTGGAACTTTTGCAGTCATGGCTAAATAAATCGATCGGAGCATGAACAACAAAATATTTATCGTTACAAATTCTCAGTCATCCAGATAGCGTTGTCGTTGCAACTGGACTCATTTTTTTATGATTTAGTTTGAGGCGTTTGGCTGCTCTTCCGTAGAATATAGAATAACAGAGTTGGAAGGGACCTCGGAGGTCATCTAGTCCAGTGGTCACCAACCAGTGGGCCGGGGAGCACTGGTGGTCTGTGAGAAAATGTTGGTGGTCCGCAGAGAAATATCACCTCCAAAGCAATTAATGCAGGCTGCGCGAGAACACAAGGCTTGCGACGCTTGCATTGCGAACAACACGAGGTAGTGAGGGGAGGGGAGAAAGGGCGGAGGGGGGGGTTGAACTTGCCCCACTCGCCTGGCCTGGCCACTGGGCTGCTTCTTTCCACTTCTTTCTTCTTCTGCTTTTGGCTGCATGCAAGGAAAGCAGCAAAAGTCTTTCTTTCTCTCCCCCAAACTCCAACAGAAATGAGTCTTTGCCGGCGCAGCCTCTTGGAGCAGGAGGCCTTGCAGGGTCCCAAAGTCTCATTTCTGGTGGAGTTTGGGGGAGAGAAAGAAAGACTTTGGCTGCTTCTGCTGTTTTCCTTGCATGAAGCCAAAAGTCTCTCTCTCTCTCCCCCCCTGAGAACGGAGCTGGAGACGGTATCCTGCAATCCCAAATAAAGAACGACCGATCAGTAGGAAAACGGGGTGGGGGATTTTCCTGCAGACTTTTTGGGGGGATTTTCCCAGGGTCTCTGGTCCGCGGGATTATGAGTTTGGTGGTCCCTGAGGTCCAAAAGGTTGTCGACCCCTGTTCTAATCCAATCTCTGCTTGAGCAGCAGACCCTATATCATTTCCCTGGACAACAAATGGTTGGCCCATCGCTTTTTGAAAGCTTAACTACTTTTGGAGGAAGCTGTTCCAGTGGAGAATTTCTCCTTCGTTCCAGGTTGCTTCTCTCCTTGGTAAGTTTCCATCCGTTGCTTCTTGTCCTGCCTTCAGGGGCTTTGGAGAATAGCTTGACACCCCCCACTTCTTCGGGGAAGCCCCTCAAATATTGGGAGGCTCCTATCGTGTCTCCTCTTCATTAGACTAGACCCGCCCAATTCTAGCAACCGTTGTTTGTATGTTTTAGCTTCCATCCCCGGAGGTTTTTTTTAAAAAAAAAATCGCCTGAACATCCATTTGACCAGGATGGTAAACAGGGCAAGGGATGGCGGGGTGTGTGTGTGTGTGAGTTGGACTAGAAGACCTCCAAGGTTCCCTTCCATCCCTAGGGTTCTGTACTCCCTGTTCTCAAACACAAGCACAAACAATTCGCCTTGGCTGCAACGGGCTGCACATTCCTACCTGGGCGAGGTTCCCAAAAGATCAAAAGGGCCAGAGAACGGCCCCACCAACGCTCCGGCCTGAATCGGGGCTGGGCTTTTTTTGTGGTTTGTTTTAATCTTCAAAGGGGGATGCCCCCCATCCCTGGGCCCGCTAGCTCACCGATGCGCCCCTCCGCCTGGAAAAGCCTTTTGATGTGAAGACCTTGGGTGCAGGTGTTGGAAGGCGCTGTTTGTGAACCGCTAATCTCCTCGCCGCCGGCAGTGAGTGGCCCCACGGCTGCCTGGCCTTTTTCCACCCTCCCTCCCCATAGGAACATTCCTCCCCACGGACCTGGGGTGGGGTGGGGGGCTATTTATAGCGGATGGACAAGGGGTCTCTATTAGAGGAGGAAGGTCAGGCCAGAGGGGGGCAAGGGAGGAGGAGGAGGAGGAGGAGGGGGACCTGCAGGATTTCTTCTCCAGGGTTTACTCCCTGAATTTCAGAAAGGAAGGGCACAAGAACAGAGTTGGAAGGGACCTTGGAGGTCTTCTAGTCCAGCCTCCTGCTCAAGCAGGAAAGCCTGTTCCATTTCAAACACATTTTCCTTTCTTCTCTATCTTTTTCTTCCTTCCATCCCTTCCTCAATCCCTCTTTTATTTCTTTCCTTCTTCCCTCCCTCCTTCCCTTATGTCCTTCCCTGCTTCCCTTCCTCCCTCCCTTCCTCAATCCTTCCTTTTTTTCTTTCCTTCTTCCCTCCCTCCTTCCCCTTTGTCCTTCCCTGCTTCCCTCCCTCCATCCCTTCCTCAATCCCTCTTTTTTTCTTTCCTTCTTCCCTCCCCTCCTTCCCTTTTTCCCTTCCCTTCCTCCCTCAATCCTTCCTTTTCTTCTTTCCTCCTCCCTTCATTCTCTGTCATTCTCTATACATTCCCCCATGTGCTGATGCTTCCTTCAGGGCAAAGTCTGTGGAGATTCTCAGTCTCCCAGGTCCTGGTTGTCCTAAAGGTGCTTTTTTCAAGAGGCAACTGGACTTCCTTCTTTTTTTTCTTTCAAAGATGTTTCGCTTCTCATCCAAGAAGCTTCTTCATCTCCTTCCATTCCCCACCAACTTGTCAGAACTGAAGAAACTCCTTGGATGAGAAGTGAAACGTCTTCACAGTTACAGAGGTGCAGACAGTTATAGAGGTGCATGTGACAGACTCAATAATTCCTTCTACAGAGGAATGATTGAGTCTGTCATCTGCACCTCTACAACTGTCTGGTTCGGTTCTGCAACCCAACAAGACAGACACAGACTTCAAAGAGTGATTAGGACTGCAGAAAAAACAATGGCTACCAACCTGCCTTCCATGGAGGACCTGTATACTGCACGAGTCAAAAAGGGGGCTGTGAAAATACCTACAGACTCCTCACATCCTGGACATAAACTGTTTCAACTCCCTCCCTCAAAACACTATAGGGCACTGCACACCAGAACAACTAGACTCAAGGGGAGTTTTTTCCCCGAACACCATCACTCTGCTAAACAAATAATTCCCTCAATACGGTTTAACTATTTACAAAATCTGAACTACTATTACTATGACTCTTCTCATCACTCCTTATCACCCATCCCCTCCCACTTGTGACTGTATGACTGTAACTTTGTCACTTGTATCCTTATGATTTATATTGACTGTTTCCTAATATGATTTAATTGCTTATTGTACCCTATGACTATTATTAAGTATTGTACCTGATGATTCTTGACTCTGGACGAATGTCTCTTTTCTTTTATGTACACTGAGAGCATTTGCACCAAGACAAATTCCTTGTATGTCCAATCACACTTGGCCAATTAAGAATCCTATTCTATTCTATTCTATTCTATTCTATTCTATTCTATTCTATTCTATTCTATTTCTATTTCTATTTCTATTTCTATTTCTATTTCTATTTCTATTCTCTTATGATTCTTGACAAGTATACTTTATTATTTTCTTTATGTACACTGAGAGCATTTGCACCAAGACAAACTCCTTGTGTGTCCAAACACACTTGGCCAATTAAGAATCCTATTCTATTCTATTCTATTCTATT
>NW_020716975.1:320356-333678 GCF_900518725.1 Notechis scutatus | reverse complement strand
TCTATTTCTATTTCTATTTCTATTCTATTTCTATTTCTATTCTATTTTTATTCTATTTCTATTCTCTTATGATTCTTGACAAGTATACTTTATTATTTTCTTTATGTACACTGAGAGTGAATGCACCAAGACAATTCCTTGTGTGTCCAGTCACACGTGGCCAATAAAGAATTCTATTTCTATTTCTATTTTTATTTTTGTAATCCTATTCTATTATTTCTATCCTCTATATTCTATTCTATTCTTATTCTTTCTTATTCTATTCTATTCCAAAGAAGAAGGGAAAAGGAAGTCCAGTTGCACCTTTGAGGCAAGGTTTACTCTGCGCTCTGCTCAAGCTCAGGAGCACCTTCTCCACCTCCCTTCACCCCTCCCCCACCCCCCAATCCCAATCAGTCTTTCCCCCAAATCCAACCGCTCACCCTTGAGTGCCTGGCAAATCCCCGGGCACGAAATCCTTATCTTGGTCCTTGCAAGCAGGGGGCCACTGTTTGGAGGGATGGACGAGGGGAAGGAGGGAGGGAGGGAGGGAGATAGAGAGGGAGGGTCCCAAGGGGGTGGCAAGAATGCCTGGCTTTGCCCCCGGGTGGACCGTAGCGCTGGCACCCGACTCTCCTTCTGCAGTTGCTGTCCTCGGGGGATGAGGAGCCTGAAAAATGCCAAGGTCACCGCCGGCCTGGAGGAGAGACAGATAAAAGTCGGTTCCCAGCGTCCCTTCGCATCGCCCCCTTCAGAAGGCAACCCCCAAGCGTTGCTTGCTTTCGGTGCCCACCTGTGCCCATTCTAACAGCCTGGTGCCATGTTCATCCTGTTCTTCCTCCACCTCTTGCTGGCCGGGGTGCCCTCCGTTGGCACCTCTGGCTTCCGGGAGGGAGACCCCACAGGGCAGAAGCCCCCTGAGTTTTCTGCCCTGACTCTCAACGAAAGGTAAGGCTTTCCAGTGGCCCCCTGCCCAAATGTCGGGGAGCCCAGAGAACGGCAGGGCGGTTGAGGGGCTGGTTGGGAGGAGCTGGGTTCAAATCCCCACCTGGCCTTCGCAGTCCTGCAAAGATCTGTTGCAAAGATCTAATTGCAAAGACAGAGACACCCCACACCTCTCTCCTTGAGTGAGGAGGTGAGCCACGTAGTCTGAACTGGGCAGGGGAGAATTGGGGAGGGGGTAAATACCACGGATCAGCTCATCGAGGGTTTTTGGGGGAGAAGCAAGGAGGTTGGGACAGATCTGCTTTTTGGGAGGGGGGGCGGAATTTCTTGGGAATGTTTGGAAACTGGGAGGATGTTGAGATGGCAACGTAATGATGAATAAAAGGAGAGGGGGATGAAAGGTGCAAGAAGGCAGGTAACTTTTCCAAAGGATTTTTGAGGGGCTGGGGGAATTTGGGAGCTGCCAGACTATACCTCCCACCAGGCACAGGTGGGGAAACTAAGCCCCTGAGGGCGACCATTTGGAAAGGCTGCTGGGAGAGGTGGTCCCCGTGCCCTTCCCTTTTTCCTGTGCCTCTTTTTGATTCCACCACCCCGTTGCCGGGTTTCTAAAAAGCTCTTTGCTCCTGCATCTCTCCGCCAGGATGCAGGAAATTAAAATTAACTGTTAACATTGTACTTTACTCATTCGTGCCTCTTTTACAATTTTTATCTTCTGGTTTTATGTTTTCCTGTTTTGTCTGTACGCTGCCCAATGTCCCTCTGTGAGGGAGATGGGTGGTTTCAAAATTTGATGGATGGATCAGTAAATGATGGATGGAGATACAGATGAGATAAAGATAGATAGATAGATAGATAGATAGATAGATAGATAGATAGATAGATAGATAGATCCCGATATAGATAGGTGGATGAATGGATAGATAGATAGATAGATAGATAGATAGATAGATAGATAGATAGATAGATAGATAGATAGATAGATAGATAGATAGATAGATAGATAGATAGATAGATGATAGATAGATAGATAGATAGATATTGATGGATGAATGGAAATATAAAAGATAGTTGGATAGATAACAATGGATGAATGGAGGGATGGGTGGAAATATAAAAGAGACACACAGATAGATAGATAGCGATGGATGTATAGATGATGGATGGATGGATAGAAATATAAAAGATGGATAGATGATGAATGTATAGATGATGGATTGATAGAAGATAGCTAGATAGATTCATCATCATCATCATCTGGAGCAGGATGGATGGATGGAAGAAAGGAAGGATGGAGAAATGATGGACAGATATGGATGGATGGGCGGACGGACAAGTGGGTGGACGGACGGACAGACAAATACATAGGCAGATAGATAGCTATCCTCATTTATTCCTTTCTGCCTTCGAGGCAGGAACACCTTATTTAGCAGCTTCCAGGAGAAAATTGGGGGCCCCAACTTCTCCCCCTCTTTTCCATTACCCCACATTTCGCTCCATCCCTGCGGCTGAGCTCGTGTCCGACTGTATCCCCCTCACAGCTGTCGGGAGCACATCCTCCAGCGAGCAAGGACGGTGATGTGCCAGCTGCTGCGATTAGACCACCCACCCCGGCTGACAGCCAGCGTGACTCGCCAGGTGCAGGAAGACTGGGCCAAAGAGGGAAGGAGGTCTTTGGACCCCTCCATCGGAGGACAGCATCTCGGTAAGTGTCCTTCTGCGCCCTCCTTGCTTCTCTGTCTGACATCTCCCCTTCCCCGAGACCTCCAGTGAGATTCAGAAGGGAGGATAAAACATACAATGGACGGTTGCAGGAACTGGGCCTGGCTAGTCTAGTGCAGAGAAGGACCAGGGGAGACAGGATAGCGGTCTTCCAATATCTGAGGGGCTGCCACAGAGAGGAGGAAGGGGGTCAAGCTATTTTCTAAAGCATCTGAAAGCCAGACAAGGAATAATGGATGGAAACTGAACAAGGAGAGATTCAACCTGGAAATAAAGAGGAATTTTCTGACAGTGAGAACAGTCAACCCATGGAACAGAAGTTGCCTTTGGAAGTTGTGGGAGCTTCATCCCTGGAGGCTTTCAAGAAGAGACTGGACTGCCCTCTGTCAGAAATGGTGTAGGGTCTCCTGCTTGGGTGGGGGGTTGGACTAGATGACCTACAAGGTCCCTTCCGACTCAGTTAACCTGTATCTATCTGTATCCTGTGCCAGGGTTCACTTCTAAATTTCAGAGACAATGGGTTCACACACTTCCCCAGGTCTCCAAAAGTCTTAACCAAGGGTCTTCAAACTTGGCAAGTTTAATGACTTGTGGACTTCAACTCCCAGAATTCCTGAGCTAACATGACTTCTGAAGAATTCTGGAGGAGTTGAAGTCCACGAGCCTTAAAGCTGTCAAGTTTGAAGACCCCTGGAATAGAATATACTGTAGAATAGGAATAGAAGTTGGAATAGGAATAGAGTTTAGAGTAGAATAGAACAAGGGTCTTCAAACTTGGCAACTTTTAAGACTTGTGGACTTCAACTCCCAGAATTCCTGAGCTAACACGACTCGAAGAATTCTGGAGGAGTTGAAGTCCACAAGCCTCAAAGCTGTCAGTTTGAAGTTGGAAGACCAGCTGTATAAATCTTGTATCCAAGTGGGATTAAACCAAGCATGGTGAGCTACAGGTAGTCCTTGACTTAACAACAGTTCAATTAGTGACCATTCCAAATTACAACGGCACTGAAAACAGTGACTTAGGACCGTTTTTCACACTTACGACTGTTGTAGCCTCCCCAGGGTCACATGATCCAAATTCGGACGATTGGCCACTGCTTCGTATTTATGACGGTTGCAGTGCCCTGGGGGGTCACATGATCCCCTTTTGTGACCTTCTCACAAGCAAAGTCCATAGGGGAAGCCAGATTAATTTAACAACTGCATCACTCACTTATCAACTGCAGTGATTCACTTAACAACGGTGGCAAGAAAGGTGGGGAAAGGGGGCAAAATTCATGTTCTGTTTAGCCACAGAAACGTTGGGCTTAACCCACCAGCGTTCGTAAGTCGAGGACTACCTGTATTTCACGACTCCCAACTACTGGACAATGCAAGCCCAGGAAAGGCGACAAAATTCAGTCCCAAGGCAGTTAAGCATGTCGTAAGGACGTTGAGTCACAAGAGTGCGCATGGGCTTACCAAGAGCGCCCTTTCTCATACCAGAGAATTGCCTACACTTTGCTGGCTGTTTGCTTGAGGATTTAAAAATCATTGCCATTCATCACTCACCACAGCCATCCGTTCTGTTTACGTCAAATAGTTGGTACGAAATGCTCACTTCTGCTTTTTCACTGCATAACGGATCCAGCTTTCGCGTCTATCCGGTTTTTAAGCTGCAATTCAGCCTGGGAAAATCTTCTTTTTTAAAAAAAAAATCCATGTTGCGCAAGCTGTGTGGCCTTGCACTCCCAGAATTCCCCAGTCAGCAAGTTCGCTGCAGAGAATTCTGGGAGTAGAAGTCCACAGAGCTGGAACTGCTCCGATGAGGAAATCTGAAGATGGCAGAACCGCGTTTCCCAGGGTTCCTGGCCAGTTTGGTTTCTAGCAAGGAAACTCTGGGAAATTGCCGTCTTGACCATATCTATGGCGATCAGGGTTTGTGATGATCTCAGCAGGTATCGCTAGGGAAGCGGAGAAAATCCTTGCCACTTTGCATTTGAAACCGGAGATTTCAACACAATAATTCTAAGGAATTTCCTTGGCAATCTATAGAAAACTTAGTTTGGCCATCCATAAAATGAATTGAAAAGCAGCGGTTGATGCTTGCAGTCAGAAAAATCAAATGCACAGGTATAGAATAGGTGGTTCCTGGCTCAAGATCATTTATTATTTATTTATTTGTTTGTTTATCAATCATGTTTTTATACTGCCAATCTCACCTGTGACTCTGGGCAGTTTACAATGAAAATGTATTATTACAAAATTGACTAAAAGAAGCTCATACAAGGTTAAGCGCCCCAAAGGGAATCTTATGATTGAAAACCGAAAACTGTGATTAAAATGAAAAACTTCTAACGTGCATACACATGACATTTGTTTCTGAGCATTTGGAATTTGAAAACCCCTCCTACTTAATAATAAATAATAATAAATTCCTTACGGGGCATTTGGAACAGGAATGAACAGTTTACAACTTTTCTCGCTGTAGGAATTTGTACATCTTGAAACGGATCAGTCAACAAGAGATAACATCTGAACCTAATATTTTGACGAAAATATTTAAATCACATACTTTAGTCAAATTAAAGCCAACTACATACAGTACATAATTCATACAAGCTGTCCTTCTCATCCTTGGCTAGTCCTAAGGCGTATTTAACTGTGAAAGGGATCCTGGTGGATCACCCCTCCAGGATGAGTGCCAAAAGAAGCCAACGCAATCCTAGGCTGCATCAACAGAGGGATAGCATCAAGATCACAAGAAGTGTTAATAACTTTTATCATGCTTTGGTTAAGACCACACTTGGAACATTGCATCCAGTTTCGGGAAGCACGATACAAAAAAAGATGGAAAGAACGCAGAGAAAAGCAACAAAGATAATTCGGGGACTGGAGACTAAAATATATGAAGAACGGTTGCTGGAATTGGGTCTGTCTAGTTTAATGGAAAGGAGGACTAGGGGGGGACACGAGTGAATAATTGAGGGGCTGCTACAAAGAAGAGAGATTCTCCAGAGCACCTGAAGGCAAGACAAGAAGCAATGGATGGAAACTAAGCAAGGGGAGATCTAACCTAGAACTAAGGAGAAATTTCCTGATGGGTAAGAACAGTTAATCCTGCTCCAACAGTCCTGAAGGTTTTTAAGAAGAGACTGGACAGCCATTTGTCTGAATTGGGATGAGGTCCCTTCCAACTCCGTTAGTCTGTTATTTCCTGACAGGGAGAACAATTAACCAGTGGAATGAATTGCCTCCCGAAATTCTGGGTGCTCCAACACTGGAGGTTTTTAAGAAGAAACTGGACAGCCAATTTGTCCAAAAGGATATACAGATTCTCCTACTCAAGAGAGATGGAGGGTTGGACTAGAAGACCTCCAAGGTCCCTTCCAATGCTGTTCTATGAAACTCACCAATTGTAAATCATGCTGGCTGGGGAATTCTGAGCACTGAAGACGTCTGCCCATCTTAAAAGTAGCCAAGATCGAGATACCCTGCCCTGCTAGACTCTACATTAGATTCACCCCTCTTGGAAAACCCAAACATTGCATGGATCCCAAACCTTGTCTAATAAATTCCCTGGACAATCTGACATTGTATAGGAAACTCTGTGAATTCTTTTAGCTCTCGCCTGGATAGGGTGCCTTATTTATCCTCGCTCTGTGTTTATTGCCAATCCTCAGGGTTATTCTTATTTCAGAAACAATTTTTTTTTACTCCCTGCTGGCTTTGAAGGAGAACAGCTGGTTAGAGAAATTAAAAAAACAACAACCCTTGCCTGGTGTTATCTGTACCAAAAAAAAAAGGACATTTCTAATTCAATATCTTTTCTAGCACAAAGATTACACCCAGCGCACACCTGCGGCTCTCTTTTTCTCTCGCTGTCGGCTTCAAGGATTTACTCCTCCGGATAGCTTCAAGTGAAACGAGAACCATTTAAATTCCTCTCTTCCAAATAAACATAGCTCGTCCTCAACCTTACGACCACAAACCGAGCCCCAAATTTCTGCTGCTCGGGGTAGGCCTTTGTTTTGCCCCGTTGGATCACCTGTCTTCGCCCAGTAGTTAAGGGAATCCCAGCAGTTGTTAAGCAAGTCACACAGTCATTAAATGAATCGGAATTCTCCTTTGCTTGGCAGAAGGTCGCGAAAGGGGCATCCCATGCCCCCCCTGTCATAAATATGAGTCAGTTGTCAAGCACCTGAATTTCGATTAGGCAACCATGGGGATGCTGCAACTGTCATAAGTAATACACCAATAAGACCAAGGAGCTGATAGTGGACTATAGAAGGAACAGATCAGACCTCCAGCCCTTGCTTATCCATGGAGACCGAGTGGAGCAAGTGGCCAGTTTGAAGTTTCTGGGTGTTACCCTAAAAGAGGACCTGACCTGGGGGTCCACATTGCAGCTCTGGTCAAAAGGGCCCAGCAGAGATTATCCTACCTGAGGCTTCTCAGAAAACAACAACTGAATGGAAAACTGCTGGTGACCTTCTACCGCCGCACCAGAGAGAGTATCTTAACTCACTGCACCTCTGTAGGGTTTGCCAATTGCACAGGGGCAGATAGGACAGCACTCCAGAGGGTGAACATCATTGCCCAGAGGATCACGGGTTGCCCTCTCCCCTCTTTGGAAGAGCTTTATAGCTCCCACTGCCTTAAGAAAGTTCAAAGCATCCCCAAAGATCCATCTCATCCTGGGCACCCTTTTTTTGAACTCTTACCACCTGGCAGACGGTGCAGGATAATAAAAACAAGGACCAATAGGCTGAAAAACAGCTTCTATCCCAGGACAGTAACTCTATTAAATTTTACTGTATAGTTCAATATGAATGCAATATCAGGGGATTTCAATTCAATGTGGAGGGTGAAGGATGTGTGGTTGTCTTCATGGTCAAGATGTACACTGAAGTTGGTGTTTGATTTCGTTGCAATAACAATAAACTAAACTAAACTAAACTAAACTAAGTGTGAAAAATGGTCCTAGGTTGTTGTTTTTCAGGGTGGTTGTCACTTTGACTGTCACTAAACGAGCCATCGTAAGTCAAAGACTACAAATTGCTTATCTACCTTTTTTTTTTTTTGATCCTCAGATATAACCTCCAATCAGACATTGGTGAGCCGAAGAGGAGGCTGCTTACAGATTTCGCAACGCGTCACCCTGGATGGTAATGCGATAAATCATATGTTAATATCACAATATTATTAATATGTCAATCCAAGATGTTTAGCGGGCTCTTTAAAAAAAAAAAGTGGGCGAATCTTTCTGCCAAAGAAAAAAATATCCTCTTCCTTTTTAAGAAAGCAGAGGGGGTGAATTCAGCCGGTTCTGACAGGTTCTGAAGAACCGGTAGCGGAAATGTTGAGTAGTTTGGAGAACCGGCCAATGCCGTCTTTGACTGGCCCCGCCAACCCCATCTCTTCTCTGCCTCCCATTGAGTCCCAGCTGATTGGCTGGGTCTCCTTTGGTTGCCCTGCACAGGAAAACAGAGCTGGAAAGCAGGTTAGTGGGGTGAGGAGGGAATGGGGATTTTGCAGTAACCGTCCCCTGCCACACCCACCAAGCCATGCCCACCAAACCATGCCACACCAATCATGCCACGCCCACAGAACCGGTAGTAAAAAAATTTGAATCCCACCACTGTAAGAAAGTAAAAAAATTTTTAACCCTGGTTTGTTGCCTGAATTGGTCAGGTTGAATAAACTAAGGAACTATCGACTAGGTTTGTAATAACATGTTCATTCTGCTAAAATCAGGGGTCTTCAAACTTGACAGCTTTAAGACTTGTGGATTTAACACTCCCACAATTCCTCCTCCAGTCAGGTTAGCTCAGGAATTCTGGGAGTTGAAGTCCACAAGTCTTAAACTTGCCAAGTTTGAAGACCCTTGTGCTAAAGCATAGTTTAAGCCAAGGTTGGACACCCCTGGTTTAAGTCCTGGTTTTGTTAACTAGGCCATGAGTCAGGGTAGTGTGTTATGACAGGTTGAAAAAGCAGGTTAAAAATAAAAAAAAAAATACATTAGATTAGAAATAGGTTAGAAAAGCAGGAAAGATGGTATGTTTAAAAAATAGATTAAAAAGTAAAAAATACAGTCAGCTAAAAATGGATTAAAGTATAAAAAGAAATACCATGGGTTATAAAATAGATTGAAAAATAATAAAAAAACACAGGTGGTTCAAAATAGGTTAAAATTTTAAAAAAATGCAGCAGGTTAAGAATGGACTAAAAAAGAAAAAATATTTTGGGTTAAAAATGGGTTGGAAGTAAAAAAAAATATAGAGGATTAAAAGCTAGGTTAGAAAGTAAAAAATACAATGAGTTAAAAATAGGCTAAATATAAAAAAAAATATTGGGTTAAAAAATAGTAGTAAAAAAATACAATGGGTTAAAAAACTGGTTAAAAGGTGAAAAATATGGCAGGTTAAAAAATAGGTAACTATGCTCCCTAGTGGCTAAGGTCGCACATTAATTCTGTCTTGATGCAAATGCTACAGAGAGCCGTTTTCCCATTGAACTAAACTGAATTTAGAAACTAAGCTTAGGGCAGAAATGAAGAATTTCAGAATAGCGGCGCTGGAAGGGACCTTAGAGGTCTTCTAGTCCATCCCCCTGCTCAAGCAGGTGAGAGCCTTACAGGATTTGAACAATTATTCTCTCTCTCAGAGGTGGTTGTTTATTGGGGGAACAGGACAAGAGAGTGTAACAGGCCATGCTTTCAGTTGTAGCAAACCCAGGTAGAATATCAATCTAATATACACTGCTCAAAAAAATAAAGGGAACACTTAAACAACACAATGTAACTCCAAGTCAGTCACACTTCTGTGAAATCAAACTGTCCACTTAGGTAGCAACACTGATTGACAATCCATTTCGCATGCTGTTGTGCAAATGGAATAGACAACAGGTGGAAAGCATAGGCAGTTAGCAAGACATCCCCAATAAAGGAGTGGCTCTGCAGGTGGTGACCACGGACCACTTCTCAGTTCCTATGCTTTCTGGCTGATGGTTTGGTCACTTTTGAATGCTGGCGGTGCTTTCACTCTAGTGGTAGCATGAGTCTACAACCCACACAAGTGGCTCAGGTAGTACAGCTCATCCAGGTTGGCACATCAATGCGAGCTGTGGCAAGAAGGTTTGCTGTGTCTGTCAGCGTAGTGTCCAGAGTATGGAGGCGCTACCAGGAGACAGGCCAGTACATCAGGAGACGTGGAGGAGGCCGTAGGAGGGCAACAACCCAGCATCAGGACCGCTACCTCCGCCTTTGTACAAGGAGGGACAGGAGGAGCACTGCCAGAACCCTGCAAAATGACCTCCAAACAAGTTGACTGTCCAGTCTCTTCTTAAAATTGAAATATTGTGTAAGTGACGTGTGTGCATCCTTTCATTTTCTCTCCTTCTCCTTCTCTCCCTCCCCCTCCCTCCCTCTTTCTCCCTCTCCCTCTCTCCCCTTTCTGTCCCCCTCCCCCCTCCTCTCTCCCTCCCTCTCCCTTTCTCTCCTCCCCTATCCCACTCACCCAGATCTTGGCTGGCAGAGTTGGGTGCTGAGCCCCACTTCCTTCATCTTCACCGAATGTCTGGGCTGCCATTGCCGCCGAATCAAAGAAGAGTCGCAGCTGGATCTCTGGAGTCTGGCTTGTGGCCTCCCCCAAGGCCAGGTGGATGCCCAACAGGTAAAGCTGGGGCGGAGATGCCGGGCGGTTCCTGGCGCAAGAGTCCAGGCAGACCCAGGAGGGTGGGGTCTAAAAGGATAATTGAAACTCCACTCAGCCGTGTGTGGCCTACAGGTAGTCCTCGACTTACAAGCCCCATTGGGCCCCAACATTTCCGTTGCTAAGCGGGACAAGTTGCTAAGCGAATGTTGGCCCCGTTTTACGACTTGTCCTCGCCGCGATTGTTAAGGAAATCTCGCGGCGGGTGTTAACGAATCACGTGGTTCGTTAAGTGGATCTGACATGCCCATTGAGTTTGGAAGGCCGCCACAAAGGAGATCTCCCGGGAATACTGCCACCGTCATAACTATGAATCACTTGCCAAGCATCCAAATTTGGATCACATCAACAAGGAGATGCCGGAACAGTCGTAAGGGTGCAAAACAGTAGTAGGCAGTGGTGGGATTCAACGTTTTTTAACTACCGGTTCTGTGGGCGTGGCCTGGGAGGGCATGGCTTAGTGGGCGTGGCTTGGTGGGCGTGGCAGGGGAAGGATATACTGCGAAATCCCCATTCCCTCTCCACCCCACTAACCTGCTTTCCAGCTCCATTCTCCTGTGCAGGGCAACCAAAGGAGACCCAGCCAATCAGCTGGGACTTGGGAGGCGGAGAATAGATATGGGGGCGGGGCCAGTCAGAGGCGGGATTGGCCGGTTTTCCGAACTACTCAACATTTCCACTACTGGTTCTTCCAAACCAGCTGAATACCAACCTCTGGTAGTAGCTCGCTTGTTTCAGTGCTGTTGTAACTTCACTCAACGACCGGTTATAAGTGAAGGATTGCCTGTAGAGGTCCCAGGGCTCAAGTGGCCTAGGGGAGACCCCCAAATTCACTCCCCTTTTTCTTCCTCCCGCCAGAGACGCTGCTGTCGGCCCCGCAAGGCCCTGCTCCCCTTTCTCTTCCTCAAAGAGGACGGCTCCTTGAACCTCCAGACCGTTCGCCTGGCCCACGACTGTCACTGCCGACCCTGAGCCGACCCCGAGACCCTCGCCCAGCCCCCCCCTCCCCCCAGGAGTAATCCACAACAAGGAGGGGGAGCACCGACGGTCCCTCTCTTTGCAGAGAGAACATCGCTGCGGAGGGGAGGAAAAACAAACTTTAAACGTTGCTTTCACCATGTTTAAATGCACCAAAGTATTCCCTGCTCCCCCCACTCCATTTGCAAAAACCGCTGCACCGCTGCACCGCTACTACACAAAGCCGCTCGGGGCAAGGTTCTACTAGCTATGGGTGGCACAAGGCATCCTGGGAGTTGTGGTTTGGACAAGGCAGGTGGGGCGGGGTGGCAGCTTAGCCCAAACCTCCCGCTTCCTGCAAATGGCGGTCGTGGAGTTTGGATCCCTTGATGGAACAAGGACATTTTGAGCCAGGGAGCCTTTTCTCCAGCTGTTCCTACATCTGTACCAGCAGCTCAATGCAGACCCAGCTCTCACTTTTATAAGCCATCATTTGCTAAAGCAGTGTTTCTCCTCCTGGGCAATTTCAAGACCGGTGGACTTCAGATCCCAGAATTCCCCAGCCAGCAGGCTTTAAGGTGGGTGGACTTCAGTTCCCAGAATTCCCCAGGCAGCAGGCTTTAAGAGGAGTGGATTTCAACCTCTGGAATTCCCCAGGCAGCAAGATTTAAGATGGATGGACTTTGGTTCCCAGAATTCCCCAGGCAGCATGCTTTAAAATGAGTGGACTTGAGGATTTCCCCAGGCAGCATGCTTTAAGATGGGTGGACTTCAACTCCCAGAATTCCCCAGCCAGCAGGTTTAAGATGGGTGGACTTCAGGTCCCAGAATTCCCCAAGCAGCATGTCTGATTGGGGAATTCTGGGAGTTGAAGTCCACACGTCTTAAATTTCCCAAGGTTGAGAAACACTGTGCTGGGCCATCATTTGCATCCACCGCACTGGCAAACCACAGTTGACAAAGTCCTCTTGGCGAAGTTCTGTGGTCTCTTATCAAGCTAGAAAAAGCTACTTTTTATGCCACTACAAAATTACCGCTGTGCATTTCTGCAGACACAGCTGCTCTGAAATACCCAAGCACAGAGCAGGCCTGGAAGCTAGCAAATATCATGGTAACATTGATTTAAAACGCAGCCATTGAGATGCCATTGTCCTGCTGGCCGAAGGGAAAGAAACAGAATTGTAAATAGCCTGTGTGTTTTTGTGGGTTGTTTTTTTAATATATTTTTTTTTAATCACTCTTCACGGATTTGCAATAAAAACGCACCAACTATTTTAGTACAACTTGGCGTCTTCGGTTTGAGGAACGGTGGGCAGACTGCACTGCAATCATATTTAAGGGGGGTTAAAAAATGTAAAGCAGCACCAAATCTGTTGGTTTTTTGGGGGGGACCACTCAGCTCCTTGAATGGCAGAACTGGGGTTCAGACTATACAGGTAGTCCTCGACTTACGACTGCGATGGAGCCCCAAATTTCAAGTGAGGTATTTGTTAAGTGAGTTTTTCCCCTTTCTTGCCACAGTTGTTAAGTGAATTACTCCAGTGGATAAATTAGTCACCTGGTTGTTAAGTGAAGGAGGGAGGAAAGGAAGGGGGAGGGAGGGGGACGGAGGAGAAGGAGGGATGGATTGAGGGAAGAAGGTGGGACTAGAACTCGCACCCCTTGGCATGCCATTGCCTCCTTCCTGGGGCTGAGAGAGAGCGGCTGGCCAGAGACCACCCAACCTAAGGTGGGACTAGAACTCACGCCCCTCGTTTCTTAGCCTGATGCCTTTTACCCTGCCGTCGATACGCACTAAAACCCACCGTTAAGCATTATGAAGGTACTACATGAACCCAATTGGGGGGGGGGGGGGGGGGGGCTGGCAAGACCCTCCCCTCCCTGAGTCAAGGAAGCATCTTCACGTGCCCAGGCGAGTCATGTGAGCGCATCACGTTTCCACCCGGGGCCAAAAATGCAGGGTTTCATAACAGGCTGATGAAAAGGGGACGAAAGAGTTGACTCAATTTCCCCCATTTCCTCTACGGC
>NW_020716975.1:287568-301395 GCF_900518725.1 Notechis scutatus | reverse complement strand
TTGGACTAGATGACCTACAAGGTCCCTTCCAACTCTGTCAATCCGTTAGTAAATGGTGTAGGGTCTCCTGCTTGGGAAGGGGGTTGGACTAGATGACCTACAAGGTCCCTTCCAACTCTGTTAATCTGTACCTGAAAATCTCTTAGCCAGGAAGTCCCCCCCAGACGTCAGAAGGATCCCTTCTCCTTCCCGATTCAAATCTAAACCCCTTCCCCCCCCCCTTTTTTTATCCCCCCTCCTCCTCCTCCTCCTCCTCCAGGAGACGGACCAGTTGGAAGCCGAGCAATCGGGTCTCCGGAAAGAAATTGCCGAATTGCAAAAACAGAAAGACCGCCTGGAATTAGTCCTGGAAGCCCACCGTCCCGTCTGCAAAATCCCGGAAGAATCCTCCGGCGATGAGGACGGGAGCTGCCTCCGCCCCCGGCAGGCCTCCCCTCCCTCCCAGCTCCCGCCGGACAAGCAGGACTCTCCCCCGGGGCCCCGGCGTGGCTCTCGCCGGACGGCCCTGGTGCCCCCTAGCATCACCTTGCCCCCCAGCGGCCTGCTGGAGCCCGAATCCCTGCACACCCCCACTCTGATGTCCACCCCGTCTTTCACCCCCTTCACCCCCAGCCTGGTCTTCACCTACCCGGCCCCGGGGGACCCCGACGGGCCCTCGGTCTCCGGGTTTCCGGCCGAGGCCTGCTCCTCTGCCCACCGAAGGAGCAGCAGCGGGGACCACTCCTCGGATTCCCTCAACTCTCCAACCTTGCTGGCACTTTGAGGAAACGAGCTCGGTTTGGGCTTGTCTCGAACCTTGTCCCTCTGGTTTTTTTGGGGGGGGGTTAT
Organism: Notechis scutatus; assembly: GCF_900518725.1. The sequence goes on along the minus strand of NW_020716975.1, from coordinate 300,567 downwards.
TTTGGCTATAATTCCCCTTTGGCTTCACTTTTGTGACCGACCGTCGTTAAAACAGGACTCCTGCTTGACTCCACGCAGGTGTCAAAATTCAGAGCAGCCAAGGAGCTTCTGTTCTTTGGGCAGGAAAAACCCGAATTCCAACCAGGAATTATATGGTCTTTCGCAAAAAAAAACAAAAACACTAAAGTAGATTCTCTTACGCACGCCTCACATTTATAAGGCCCAAGTTGCTAGTCCTCAAGACTGACCGGACAAGTCTTTATTTTTTATTTTTTTTATTTTGACATCCTCTTTCTGGAAAACAAACAGGAGTTTTGGGGTCCTTCCATCACGTTCAAGAAATACACACACAAAAAATCACCCTTTTAAAGTCATTTTTCACTTGATAGGGTCTCCCTATTTTTCACTTTATAGGGTCTCCTGCTTGGGGGGGGGTGGGTTGGACTAGATGACCTACAAGGTCCCTTCCAACTCTGATTATCTGTTATACCTGCCTGATTTTTGAAAGCAAGAAAAGAAATTTTAAGACATAAATATAGATTTATTTTTCTACGATGACCTACAGCTGCCAGGATGACGTGGGACATTTATTGTCCAGAACTGAAGCTGGTTGGATATATCTTATATTACTATAAACAATGCAAGTTTTCTTCTTTCTTTTTTCCTGATGCCTCATGAAACTTACATTACAAGGGAGGTTTGGACAAAAGTTGTGGATGGTTTTGTGCCGCTTTTTTGATGCTGCTGGTTCTTGGTTACTTGTGCAAAAAAAGGGGGGGGAAAGGAATCGATACAAAAATACAAAAAAAATGGTCATTTTTTGGGGTGTCTTCAAACCTCCAAGAATTAATCTGAGTTTAGTGGGACATTTAAATACAAATAAAGAACAGCAAGCACAGAAGAACTGTACCATCAGAGATCAGGGTGGGATAAATTTATCTATTTGTATTCTGTAAACTTTTGTTATTACTATTATTTTGAAAACATGTTGAAAAATAAGCTTAGGATACCTACAAGGACTTCACAGTGCTGGAGACAATACCAGTTGTTTTAGATGGGCTGGGTATTTTTTCTCTCCTTCTGGCTTACTTTTTCTTGAAAATAAACCATACTGCTGCTAGACCTCATGAACTCTGTGGTTTGGCCAAGAATACCTATCTTAGGATAATGGTTTTGACAAAGCTTGAATAACAAAGGGAAAGACGACGTGGAAGATTCTCCAGTGAACTGCATCTAATCATGGTTACGTTTTCAACTTACGACTGCATTCTCCAGGTCTAAGCTAAGGCAGCGGTCCAATAAGCCACACAGCCCGATTTTATGACCCGGTTCCTGCCGTTGTTAAATGAATCAGGCAGTCGTTAAGCGAATCCAGCTTTCCCGGTTGATTTCACTGGTGAGAAACCGGCCGGAAAGGTTGCAAATGAACTGCATTGAACCAAACTTATTCGGCCCAATGCGATTCGACACCCAAGGAATCTGCCGGCGATCATGTGACTCTGCAAACACTGCAACCATCATAAATACACGCCAATTGCGCCGAGATTTGGATCATGTGACGACTACGGGGACCTCGCCACGGTCGTAAACATCGCCTTTTGCAAGTGCCGTCATAGCTTCAAAGACTTGCCAAACGGATGGTTGCAAATCGAGGACTACCTGATAACATTCCCATTTTGCAAAGCCCAATCGGATCGCCGCTTTGCTTCCGCTGACTTCGCCTAAAACTTCATGAGGACTAGCTGCGTGCGGAGCTGCCTGCCATACATTTCTGACACTTTTAACGCCAAATCAGGCTGAACAAGATTGAGTGTTCTGTAACCCGTTGCAACTTCGCTTCCCGAAACCGTAAAAGGAGATTTCAAACTTACCTTGGACCAGAGAAGCAAGCAATAAATAAATAAATAAATAAAAGAGAGAGTATTTTGGCTCATTCGTCCACAAGAGAAACGAACATTTTCCAAGAAAAATCCCTGCCAGGAACCAACGCCGTAATCCCGAGTCGAAAATTTTTGTTTACAGCCAGGGTTAAGTTCCAGCGTTGCCAAAAAGCACGTTTTCCCATCTCTTGCACGCCTTTTTTTCCCAATGTGTGTGTGTTGGCCGGCCTTTGGGAGAAAATGTTTATTTGGAAAAATGGGATTAATTAAAAACAAACTCTATTGCAGCAGCAGGAGTGTGTTGTTTTTTTTTTTGTGTGTGTGTGTAAGAGTGTTTTCAGCCCAGAGCGATCAAGCCCAGGGCGATAGCAGAGGGTGGTTTTCTTGGGGGCCAGCCAAGGAAACAAAGTAAATTGATGGATAAAAGCCAGAAATTTTACAGAAACTTTTTATCGGCTCAGCGTTCCCGGTTTCTGGCTGCATTCACACCACCAGTTTCCCCCGAGTAGGTAAAAAAAATGTGTGTGAGTTCAGATTTGGGGTGAGAAGGAGCCAAGCCGTTGGCATAATTTACAATTTGTGTGTTGTTTTGCAAAGCCGGGGAAGGATGATTTCGGTCCCTGGGTGGAACAGGTTGTGTGAATGCGAACTTTCACAGGTCAAGGGAAAAGAAAACCACATACACAAACACACTTTCTGCTGCATTTAATCTGCCTCTCCTCCTTTTGCAAGTCAGATTAACCGTTTTCATTTTGATCTAACGATGTCAATAGTCCCAAAGGCAGACCAAGGAATCTCTGCATTTCGGTCACATTGACGGTAAAGGTTTCCTTTATCAGAAACCAGGATCCGGCCACCTGCTTCCTGGCTTGGAGTCCTTTTGTCTCCATCCAGGCTGGGCAGGAAGTGTCCGGTTGGTGGCCCCATTCAGTTGTGATTTTTGCAAATATCCGTGATTCTTGTCCTTGCAATCCTCCAGAGGCAGCTCTTGTGCTGAATAACACATCTTGGGCTGGAGCAAAAAGAGATTTTGAACAAACCAGGATTGTTGGGCTTGCCTTGGGATGGTGTGTGTGTGTGTGTGATTCTTGGAATTGCTGGCTGTTTCCACCCACTCGTAACCCTCAACACTGCTGTTGTGTTCGCTAAATAGGCGATGCCCAAACCGAACCCTATTTTAATTCGTACAGAATGAAATGAAGTTGAAAGGGACCTTAGAGGTCATCTGTCTCAACCCCCCCCGCCCATTTGCAAGGATCTTACATTCCGGGGACAGCCAGCAGTTCTCCCATGTTCACTGGGGAAGAAACCCTGCTCCCACCAGCAATTTCCCCCCATGCCATCCGAAATCAACTTCCTTACAATTTCGCACCATCAGCACATCTATACCATGGCAGCTTTAAGACGGCTGGTGGGCTTCAACTCCCAGAATTCCCCAGCCAGTGGATGGGTGGCCTGTTTTTTCCTTATCCAATAGAAGCAAAAAGTCCAGAAAAAAAGTCCCATTCGGTTCTTACCATGAGGTGATTTATTTTCCCCCTAAGGTCCAACTTCCACCCGCTTCTGCTGGCTAGGGAATTCTGGAAGTTGGGTAACCCTCTCCTTCTCTTAAATCTGCCAAGGTTGGACATGCATAGTATAAGGTCTCCTGTTTGAGTTCGAACCCTGTTCTTCTATTCTTCCTGCTGTACAGAATAGAATGCAGAATAAGAGAGTTGGAAGGGGCCTTGGAGGTCATCCAGTCCAACCCCCTGCTCAAGCAAGAAACCGTATACCATTTCAGTCCAATCTCTTCTTAAGAACCTCCAGTGATGGAGCATCTGCAACTTCTTGGTGGCAAGTTGTTCCACCGATTAATTGTGCTCACGGTCAGGAAATTCCTCCTTAATTCCAAGTTGCTTCTCTCCTTGGTTAGTTCCCATCCACTGTTTCTTGTCCTGCCTTCAAAATGCTCTGGAGAATAGCTTGACTCCCTCTTCTTTGGGGCAGCCCCTGAGATATTGGAACCCTGCTATCATGCCTCCCCTAGTCCTTCTTTTCATTAAACTAGACAAAACCCAGTTCCAGCCACCGTTCTTTATACGTTTTAGCCTCCGGTCCTCTAATCCTCTTGGTTGTTCTTCCCTGCACTCTTTCCAGAATCTCAACATCTTTTTTACACTGTGGGGATCAAAACTGGAAGCACTATTCCAAGTGTGGCCTTATTACCAAGGTATTCTAAAGTGGTATTAACACTTCACGTGGTCTTGATTCAATCCCTCTGTTTATGCAGCCTAGAACTGTGTTGGCTTTTTTGGCAGCTGCAGCACACGGCTGGCTCATATTTAAATGATTGTCCACTAGGACTCCAAAACCCATCTCAAAGTTTATTGCTATTGAACCAGACCTGTGGATTTGGTTTTACTTCCCTAAATGTTCATCAAGAATCTCCGTCCAGGGGAATAAAGGCAAATCCCACCCACCCAGAAATGCTCCCTTCAAAGTTGTTGTTTTACAGAGATTTATTGACATTCACGCTTTCAAGAGGAAGAATCCTGACCTTCGTTTTTTTCCTTTCTCAAAAAGATTAAGAGGCCCCTTTTCCCTTTTGTCCTTCCCGGGATTCCAGGCGTTATCAATTCAACCAGATGTTGTTTCCTCTTTAAAATATATATTTATATCCTGCCACCCAGCTGCGCTCAAGAGCTTGGGGGAAAATAATTGGCAGTACAACAGGGGTGTAATCAGGATTTTTGGGAAAAGGCCGTACTCTGACTGGCAAAACCATCGTATTATTTAATTTTGGTTTAAAAAGGGAAAAAAAACAGACCTCTTTTACGGACACAAGCATTCTGCAACTACAGGTAGCTCTCGACTCGCAATGGTTTGTTTAGTGATCGTTCGAAGTTATAACGGCATTGGAAAAAAGTTGACTTATGACCGTTTTTCACACTTATGACTGTTGCAACATTCCTGTGGTCAAAATTCAGATGCTTGGCAAATAGACTCATATTTATGACGGGGTGGAACAAAAGTCCAAGAGGGAAGCCAGATTCACTTAACAACCATGGTGGCCAAAGATCGTAAAATGGGATGAAAACTCCCTTAACGCATGTCTCATTTAGCAACGGAAATCCTCCAGCCCTTCCCTTTGCCCTGTCTGGGGTGAACGGGGAGGTGAGGGGGGGGGTGTCACACAACCATCTGCGACCAGAGTAATAAACCCCACACCATAATTTGCACTCACATTCCATTTTGGCACACGCAAAAATCAAGTGGCAACGAGTTCCTCAGACCACTCTCCTTTGAAGCTCCCCCTTTGGGGTCCAAAGCTGGATTTTAGAAATATTGCTCATCGGAAAGGGGGGGAAAGGGGGACACCCACCCCCTGCATATATTCTATCGAAATTCAAAGCCCCCTCCCCTTACGCTTCCCTGGGTAGAAGGGGAAGGGGGAAAAAACCAAGGCGCAGGACTTCGAAAAAGTGCAGCAACCCATTTCACGGCCTGCTAAACTCGGTTTAGCGAAGGCCCAGCCAACATTGTGCGCCCAAATTCTTAAAACTGGGGTATCTTTCAATCACAAAAAGGCACCCATAAAATTCCTATTTTTCCCCGTCCCCGTTTCGAATTCAAGCCTTGGCATTGTTAGGAAGAAACTGGTTCAAACCTTTCAGCCAGGGAATAATACATTTTGAAATAGTTTGGCAATTTTTGTCCCCCCAATACTGGTGGGTGAATAAGTGGGATCCACCCACAACAATACACCCTAAATTTGCACCTCCTGCCCTCCAGCTCTGTTCCAATCCTGCCGTGCAGCGGCTGTCACTCAACACGGCTGCAGTTTTTATAATATTTTGCCCCCAGGGGTTAACTTTTCCGTAGCTTAACCTGTTGGGTTGTTTTATGTACGATCCCACCATCGTAATCCCAAAAATTCAGAACAAAGGATGGATGCAGTCATCTTTAAAAGTCCTTTTTGGAGTCAGGGATCCCCAGGGATCTCTTGGTGGGATCTGTTCCTTTTTTTGCAGGAATTAAAACAGGGAGTCAAAAACAGTGGAGAGAAATGTCCCAAGGAATCACACACCCCTTTCCCCCCCCCCCCCCCCCCCCCCAGATCCTATCCAAATTCAGGCTATAACTAGATTCGTGAACGCCGGTTCCGGGCAGCGAGAATAAAACTAACAAAATGGGGATTCTTTTCCTTGCAAAGTTCCCAGCAAATTGGCAAACTTGTCCGTCAGATTCCGAGCTCCATTTTGCCCGCAGGAAAATCTGCAGGCAGATTTCTCCTCTTTCCTTTCGCCTTTGCCCAACAACCACCCTGCAGGGTAGGCCGTCCCCGAGGACATGCCGAGAATTTTCTGATCTGGATGCGAGGAAGTCGGAAAGGCGTGCAAAGAAAACTCACAATCCCAACGGCCTTTTGTGTTTCCCGCCTGGTTGAGGGGAAAGGCTACCAAGCAGACCAAGGGGTGCCTTTTGAAAGACTCCTGTGAGACCCCCAAACCTTGCTACTCTCACTCAAGGGGGGGGGGGGAAACAAGGGGGAATTTAGCCACAAAAAGTCCTCATCCTATTCGAGAAGGAGGCCACGATTTTTGCTTCTTGGACCATCCTGCTTTTCCTGTCCAGCTGCCCTCAAAGGAGCTTTTCCGGCACCTGGCCTGACCCATCCAAGCGTGGTGGCGGGTTCGAACTATCCCCAGAAGAGATCCCTTTTTTTGGGAGGGGGGATGTAAAATCAGAACCCCGTGGAGGTAAGCAGCCTGCCGTGCCAGCCTTCCCAAACAAGCCTTCTAAATTTAAAATCCCCGCTGCGGAGTCCTGTGTGATCCAGAAGCTGGCTGCGTTTGTGCTGCAACTCTGGCCAGCCCAGCCTTGGGATCCTGGTTAAATACAGGGAAAGCGGGGGTTGGCTTGCCTCGCCTTCCTGCCTGCCTTCCATCCTTTCCCTGCCTCCCTTCTTCCTCTCCGCGGGGTTCCCACGCTCCAGGCTGCCATCCGTCCGGTGCAGCATCCTCCTCCTCCTCCTCCTCCTCACTCGTCGGGCGAGCAAGCGGGGTGCGGCTGGTCGGGGCTGCCCACGCTGCCCGTGCTGGAGCTGCCGTCGCCCAGATCGCGGGGTCCGCAAGGCAGGCTGAGCTCCGACGAGCCTCCGCCCGGGCTGGGGCTGGCATCGGGTCGGGCGGCGGCGGCGGCGGCGGTGGCAGCGGCGGCGGCGCAATCCTCCAGCGCCAAGCAGAGCTCCTTCAGCTCCAGGTTGTCCTGCGCCAGCCGCTCCTGCAGCCCTTCCAAGCCGGCCAGCTTGCGCAGGCAGCCGGCCACCTCGTCGCGCAGGACTTGCGCTGCGTGGTGCCCGAAGAGCTGCCAGTGCCGGGCCAGGCGCTTGGCTTTCAGCCGGTCCTCGTCCAGGAAGCAACAGAGGTCGCGCAGCTCGCGGTTCTCCGCCTGCAGCCGCCCGTTGACGGCTTTCAGCTCGCGGATCTCGCGCAGGTGCTCCTGCAGCTGCCGGTTCACGCCCTGGATCAGCCGGCCGCGTTGCACCAGCGCCGCCAGCTTCTCGGCCTCCTCCCGGCGCAAGCGGCGCACCAGCTCCTCCTTGCTGCAGCCGGCCAAGTCCGCCTCGCTGGCCGGAGCATCGGACGGCGGAGGAGGAGGAGGAGGAGGCGGAGGAGGCGGCGGTGGGCTGGAGGACCGGCCGACCGGGGGCGGCGGCGGCGGCGGCGGCGGCGGCGCCGGGAACATCGCTCGCTCAGCTCCGGTCGGTGCAAAGCGGCGCGGGGGGAAGCAACCGGTTAGCCCGCCCGTGCAGCGGCATCTTTGCAAGGCTTGGACGCCGGGAGGAGCGAGCCGCGCTTTTGCAGCGGGACCTCCCTCTTCCTCCTCCTCCGCCGCCGCCGCCGGGATTAACGGGACGGATGCCCGGGCGCGCTGCACCTCCGCCGGCCGGGAGCAGGTGCAGCAAAGGGAGAAGGGCGCCTGCGCGGCGGAGGGCGGGAGTGAAAGGGGAGGAGGGAGACGGGGAGGGGGGGCTGGGAAAGGATGCCCTGTCGGTGCAAAGTGGGTGGGTGGGGGAGCGGGAGCGCGCGGGCGCGTGCACGGGAACGGACCGGCGGGGGGGGGGGGGGAAGGGGGGGGGGGGGGGGGGGGGTTGTTGTTTTTTAATCCCCCAAGCCGGGAAAAATTGGGGAGAGGATGGGTGGGTGGAGGGAAAACGGAGCAGGCTTGCACCCTTTCCCCGCTTGCAATCCGGATTAAGGAGTCTCTTGCACCCACCCACCCAGCCTGGGCCACCCACTCACCCCCGGCAGCCTTCTGTAGCTTGGCAAGGGGCGCGCGTGCATTGGAGGAGGAATTGTGGTTAGGGGGCGTGGGTGGGTGGGGTTTGTACCCTTTCCCCACTTGCAATCCGGATTAAGGGTTCTCCTGCACCCACCCACCCAGCCTGGGACCACCACCACCCCAGCAGCCTTCTGTAGCTTGGCAAGGCACGAGCAAGCGGTGGTTCCCGCGCAAGGATGCGGAATTGGGATTGGGGGCGTGGGCGAAACGGAGCTGACTTGCACCCTTTTTCCGCTTGCAATCCGGATTAAGGAGTCTCCTGCACCCACCCACCCAGGGACCACCACCACCCCCGGCAGCCTTCTGTAGCTTGGCAAGGGGCGCGCGTGCATTGGAGGCGGAATTGGGGTTAGGGGGCGTGGGTGGGTGGGGAAACGGCTTGCACCCGTTCCCCGCTTGCAATCCGGATTAAGGGTTTTCCTGCACCCATCCACCCACCCACTCACTCCGGGGGCTGGGACCCTCTCCCCCTTCCAGCAGCCTTCTGCAGCTTGGCAAGACCCGGGCAAATAAAATTGGGAAGACGGTGGGTGGGGTGCGTGGGTGGGTGGATTGGGGGAGAAAATGGAGCAAGCTTGCACCCTTTCCCCGCTTGCAATCCGGATTAGGGAGTTCTCCTGCACCCATCCACCCACTCCGGGGTCTGGGATCCCCGGGCAGCCTTCTGCAGCTTGGCAAGACGCGGACAAACCGACTCCATCCGCGCTCCCGCGGCGGGATGCGGAATTGGGGCAGGGGGCGTGAGGGTGGGGATCATGGAGTGGCGGTTTGGCGTAGGACGCTTGCCGGGATGGGAGGGTTGGAGGAATCGGTGCAAAAGTACGATCGGGGGTGTCGGATTCAATTTGCGTGGGAAGGAAGAGCTGGCAACCCCGGTGGGTCGTGTGAATGCGGGCAAGCCTTGCTTGAAGACACGGGATGGGCTCAATCGGTGAGGAAACATCGAGGGCTCGTGATTTCTAGGCTTGGGTCTCCGAAAGGGGCTGGAGAAAGGGTCGAGGTTGCCCCGTTCTGCGGTTTGTGTCTTGGCCCCTGGTGCAGCAGGCTTGGGTCATGTGAACTCTGCCAATGGGTGAAAGGAGGAGGTTGCAGGAACCCATTGCCTCTGTCTGGCTCCAGAGAAGTAATTTCCTTTGCATTTCTGTGGGAAACCGGCTCTGAATCATTTGGCTGGCTCACAGACACATCCTGTCTGGCAACTTTTGTGTTAAAGTGAGCATTGTCTTAGTTTGCAGGATAAGATCCCAGACCTTGATTTCTTAAAACCCAGGGGTGGTTAGACCATCACAAACCAGGTTTAACTTGATGGGCGAGTGGGTCCAGAACTAATTTCCCCCTTAAATCTAATTTTCTATTGGTCTGTTTGCAGGGGGATAAACCGAATTCCTCTTTAGGATTGCTTTGTCAAACGCTGTTCCCTCCATACCACCAAAAAAAAGGATTTAAAAGCCAAACTAAAAAAAAAAAAAGATTTAAAAGCCAAACTTTTAAAAACTTCAGTTTTATTTTTCCCTCTGCAAATCTTTTCCTTCTTGCCTTTATCAAACTGCAGCCCCAAAGCAGGGACCTTCTTTTGACTTAAACCTGATTATAAAAGGTAAATAAAATCTCAAAGAGGTAGTGATCTATTCTTTTATACCAGAATAAATCCAGTTTGCTATCCTGGCTTGAAACCGAAGGACAATATGGCTGATTCCCACCATGGTTAGCCAAACTATAGTTTAACCTTGTTAAATTACAGGTAAACCTCGACTTACAACAGTTCATTGAGTTCAAAGTTAGAACGGCACTGAAAAAGGGACACAGCCATTTTTCACACTACAACACCATTGTAGCACCCCCATAGTCACGTGGTCAAAATTCAGCCACTTAGCAATTGATTCATATTTATGACAGTTGCACTGTCCTGGGGTTATATGATCCCCTTTTGCAACCTTCTGACAACCAAAGTCAATGGAGAAGACAGATTCACTTAACAACCGAGTTACTAATTTAATAAGTGATTCACTTAACAACTGCAGAAAGAAATAGCGATAGCCCTTAGACTTATATACCGCTTCACAGTGCTTTACAACTCTCTATTAAGAATCAGCCTCTTGCCCGCAACAATCTGGGTCCTCATTTTAACGACGGAAGGATGGAAGGTGAATCAATCGAGCTGGTCAGAACTGAACTGCTGACTGGGCAGAATTAGCCCACATTCTAACTGGGAAGGAAAAGGAAGGAAGATAGCAATAGCATTTAGATTATATACCGCTTCCCAGTGCTTTCCAGCCCTCTCTAAGCGGTGTACAGAGTCAGCCTCTTGCCCCCAACAATCTGGGTCCTCATTTTAATGACCTCAGAAGGACGGAAGGCTGAGTCAATCTCAAACTCGACAGGATTGAACTGCTGACAGTGGGCAGAGTTAGCCTGCATTCTAACCACTGGGAAAGAGAAGGAAGGAAGGACTTATATACCGCTTTACAGCCCTCTCTAAGCGGTTTACAGAGTCCGCCTCTTGCCCCCAACAATCGGTCCTCATTTTAACAACCTCAGAAGGACGGAAGGCTGAGTCAACCTCAAACTGGTCAGGATTGAACTGCTGGCAGTGGGCAGAATTAGAATAGAATAGAATTCTTTATTGGCCAAGTGTGACTGGACACACAAGGAATTTGTCTTTGGTGCAAATGCTTTCAATATACATAAAAGATGCATTCGTCAAGAGTCAAGAATCATCGGGTAGAACACTTAATGATAGTCACAGGGTACAATACTGCATTCTAACCACTGGGAAAGGAAGGAAGGAAGGAAGGAAGGAATAAATACCCCTTAGACTTTATATCCCGCTTCACAGGGCTTTCCAGCCCCCTCTAAGTGGTTTACAGAATCAGCCTTTTGCCCCCAACAATCTGGCTCCCCATTTTGCCCACTTCAGAAGGATGGAAGGCTGAGTCAAATTCGTAAAATGGGGCAAAACTCACTTCTCAAATGTCTTGTTTAGCAACAGAAACATCGGACTCTATTGTGGTTGTGAGTTGAGGACGATGGAGTTTTCTGCAACACGCTAAAACCTAAACTCTGCACGGAGCTCCTTTGGAGTTCTGTCCGTGATCCTCCTGGCTAAGGCCGGCCTTGATTCTTAGCACGCTGCCAACCCTCTTTGCAAATTTCCACACACACACCTTTTTTTTTTTTCCTGTCGGGAAAAGACGGATAAGGGAGATGCACAGGCCAAGACACCCTTTAATTTGTTTTTCTCCGGGATTGGCAAGGTTCAAAGGGATGCAAGCCAGGCCATAAACCTTAAAAGAAAGGGAGAGAGAAAAATCCGATTTATTTTTTTGACATGCCTGGGTGCCATGCCAAGTAGAACTTGGTGTCTTCCTGGTTGCTTGAGGGTTTTGACAGCTCTGGCATTAAGAGGAAAGCAGAAAGGAACTCCTGCCTGGATGGAGTCTGCAGGCAGAAACACGGGTTTTTTTCAAAATGGGGAGAACCCCAAAATTTGCTGCAAAAGGGAGAAGGTAGCAGACGGCTCTACCGGTGGAAGGCTTGGGGTGGGTGTTTATTTAACATTGTCCCCTCCATCCCATCAACACCCCAACTGATAACTAAAGCCACTGTTCTGACCTAGGCTTTCCAAAATCATGAAGCAGACTCCTTGTCCCGATAAAACCCCTTTTATTTAGATTAAAGTGAATTCCTCGCCAGCAAAGTCCCGGCAAACAGTATTTTCATGAGATTTCACAACGACGGACCTTTATCAGGCTTGGAGAGTTGCCAGGCCAATAGCTTCTAAACGCCACACCATAGCAGCAATTACTTGGCAAGAAGTCAGGAACAGATCTTCACTCTAATGAAGTGAATTAATTGTCTCCTGCTAACACCACTCTCCTTGCTCCTTTTATTCCCTATGGGAGAGGCCATTCTCTGTCCACCTGTGTCCTTACTCCGGAGTCAATCCTTGTTCCATAACTGTTCCCTTCTCCTGGCAGCTCTGTGCATGCGCACATTGGGAACAGGCTCCAGCTGTTCTTCCTCACTGATCTCTGACTCTGAAAGCAGCTGATAACTGTCGGAGGGCCCTGGCCCCATCTGCGCCTCCAATGCAGAGCCCTCGTCAGAGCCTTCCCCAGACTCCAGGACTGGCCCATGTTCCTCCCCAACCTCCTCACTGCCCGAGTGTGATGGGCCACAACAGCCACACACCTCTAGGCACCGCATAAGTACAGTTAGTCCTCGACTTATGACGGGGACCATACAAAGTTATAATGGGATTGGAAAAAAAGTGACGGTTTTTCACACGACCATTGCAAGAATCCCAATCAAAATAGAGACACTTGGCAACTGCCGCCTATTTATGATGGTGTGGCACCGTCATTGTACTCGGTGCACATTGGCTGGGGATGATGGTCCTTGTAAGCCTTATCTGGATGATAATATCGTTCAGTTATAACACTCCTCCTGCTTTCCAAGTTAACCAGTCTGTTTCAGCCTTTCTCCAGCTTGGTGTGCCCAACCAGCATATTGAGTGGCATCTCCCAGCATTCTACGCTTGCAGCTGGGGATGAGTGGTTTGGTAGTTAGAGAAATCCCTGTTTGGAAAGGCTTATTCCGTGGATTACAAATGCAATACTTGGTTATAATGTGAGTAGCCAAAACTCCAGATGAGCCCCATGCTAAGAGAGGACAGAATAACTGATGAATAAATGAGATTTTTTATTTAAAAGCACAAAGGGATCGATGTTCTTCAATGCTCAAAGCAATGAATTAATCATGCTTCTAGTCCTCAGCTTCTAGCCGCGAAGCC
>NW_020716975.1:267449-287558 GCF_900518725.1 Notechis scutatus | reverse complement strand
CAATGAATTAATCATGCTTCTAGTCCTCAGCTTCTAGCCGCGAAGCCCGAGGGGATCCACTTTTTTATATGCACAATGAATTAATCATGCTTCTAGTCCTCAGCTTCAGCACTATTTCCAGTCCCAAAGCCCAAAGGGATCCACCTTTTTATATGCACACAACAGTGAATTAATCATGTTTCTAGTCCACAGCTTCAGCACTATTTCCAGTTCCATAGCCCAGAGGAATCCATTTTTAAAAAGTGCACAAAACTCATTAATCATGTTACTAGTCCTTAGTTATTTTCCAGTCCCATTTTAGGTCTCAAAATATGCAAGTATGCTTTTTTAAATTTTATTTGATGCTGCTCCTTCCAGAAGGCTTAACCGCCCTAAGGAAGCCTCCTCTGAAATGCATCGGATCACAACACCCATAAGCCCCATCCTAGGCTTGTTATGACCCATCTATGAACTATAACGATGGATGGAGTTTGCGCACGCGCTGTCTCCCCCCCAAAAAACCTAGTCTCGGTTTCCATCTTTACCACTGGCAAGCGCCGCCTGACAGACCTTCGTGCACCTGCCGCTCATGCCAGCGGTAAAGATGGAAACCGAGAATACGGCGGGGGGGAGGGCGCATGCGCAAATCCCATCCAGGCTGGCGGCGACCCGGAAGAGATTCTGCTCGTAGTGGTCACGTGATAGCGTTCCATCTAAACAGATGCAAATGGCTGCTGGTGGGGTTTTTTTTGCAGCTGGAAAGGGGAGAAATGGATATCGAGGGGGGCCGTTTGGGACGAGGGGCCGTTAGGGGCTTGACTGGCTGGCCTTTTTGTGCGGACGTGGGCCTCTGAACGAGACGGGGAGGTTCTATCCACCAAGGCGGGGGTGGGGTTGTTTTGTCTTCCAAGACTTGGATGCCTCTGAGCATGTACAGAGTGCCTCGCCTCTTCCTTTTCTCGGGGAAGCAGAATGGTTGGCGAGGAGGGAAATAATAAAAACACAAGAAGGGCATTCAAGAAAAGAGGAGGAAAATAATAGCTATTGTGAATATTAATCAGATTTTTAGCTCCTTCTGTAAAATAGCATTTAAAAATAAGACTTTTCCTAGAGTGCATTATTTCCTGTGATTGAATCCCCATCCCTTTCTTTGGATAAAGTTTTTTTAAGGGGTCCATCCCCCAAAATGTGTAAAAATTGAGTATGGTTTTGTCGATTTCTCATATGAACATTTTAAAAAAATTAATAAATTTAATACACCACTTGTGCTTGCTTTTGGACAAAAAGGGTTTAACCACCCTCCTTTCTGTGGTGACCAGAGTGATTTTATTTTAATTTTTTCCCCATCCTTCAGTCTAATATTTTTTGGGGTATTTGGCTGTTGAATTCCTCAAACACCATAAAACACAAGAACTTACAACCAGGTTGGGAAAACTCTACAAATGTGGGAAGAATTATTGGATGCTGTGGCTGGGAAGGTCTCAGAGATGGAAAAAAAGCTTGTGGCCTAGAACCATGACTTCTCTGCTTTCCTTCCAGGCTGAGGAGTGCAGCCTGATGCCGGCAAGGGATTCTGTGCTGAAAGAGAGGGACTCCCATCAATCATGACCAGCAATCTGGACATTTTTGTGGGTAACACCACCTTGATCGATGAAGAAGTCTATCAACTGTGGCTGGATGGATATTCTGGTAAGTCTCAATCTTTCACATCTGTTGTCCGTTTCTCATGAAAAAAGACAGTTTGAAACGGTGTCTCTCAGCCATGGCAACTTGAAAATGAGAGAACTTCAATTCCCAGAATTCCTGAGCTGGTTGGGGGAATTCTGGGAGTTGACGTCCACCCATCTTAATAGCTGCCAAGGTTGAGAAATCCTAATCTAAGGCAGGGGTCCCCCACCATGGCAATTTTAAGACTTGTGGACTTCAACTCCCAGAATCCCCCAACCTGCATACTTTAAGATGGGCGGACTTTATCTCTTAGAATTCCCCAGCCAGCAGTTGAAGTTTTCCTATCTTAAAGCATGTTGGCTGGGGAATTCTTGGGGAAATGAAGTCCACCCATCTTCAAGCTGTCATGTTTGAGAAACTTTGGAGTAGATGATCTCTAAAGTCCCAATCCTGGCAACCTAGGAGAACATAAACTAGATTCTTGCATGTCTTTCATTGTAGGTGTGATGACCCAAAGGGGCGTGACACAAAAATAACCAAGTCACCAAAATAGAATAAAGTTCCTTTAATGCCTCCAACTTGGTCCCAATGTCCAATTATCTTCCGCTGGAAATCAAACTCTTAAAGAAAAAAGTTTACGGTGGGAGTAAATGCAGTCCACACCCGAAGTAAAGTTAATTCGAAATAAAAAACCCAACACAAACCACACTGAAGTAATTACTACGGCAGGCAAGGATGATTAATTGCAGACTTCTACCAGATAACAAGGCAACCACAGTTGGGAGGAAGCCAAAACACAGATAAGCTCCGACAAGAATAATGCACACTTTGCTTCCAGCACTGGGCCATGCGCAGTTTGTCCTTTTAAACAGTCCTCACAGCTGCAGCCCATGAAGGGCATCAGGGCCCCTTCCTCCCCCATAGACCACGCCACTCACATTTCTCCCTTATCTGCTCCTCCCTGTGTGCCCTAGGATGAAGAGGGGATGGGCCTGGGTCTTCCTCTGAATACCCAGCCGGTCTGTGCCCTTCCCAGTTTTCTCCACAACCTCCGGAGCCACGCTCCCACTCCCTGTCGGCTGTTGTTCCTGTCCCTTGGAGTCAGACTCCAACAGGGGCATGAGAGTAGCTCTTTGCATGCTTTTTCTTGGCTGTGATTGGTCACACTAGCCTTAAAGCCAGGCACAAATACTTTCAGTCCATGAATCTTCCATCAGTGTGAATCTTACTTCTTCAGAGACAAACTTTTCCCTCTTGGCTTTCCCCAGTGGATGATGCCGTCTCTCTTCGGCTGCGTTCTGGCATCCTGGAGCAGACCGGCGCCACGGTTGACGTTCTCCAAAGCGACACCATGGACCATTACCGCACTTTCTACATGCTGGAACGTCTCCTCCATTCTCCCCCCAAGTTACTGAACCAGCTGCTTTTCCAGATCCCGCCTTGCCGGCAGACAATGCTAATCGAGAGGTAGGCTTGACAAATGGGACAGTGGAGGAAATGCCCTGTAAGCTCCTGCCTCTCCTTCTCACTCGAGAAAGTAAAAACTTAGGTGCTTCAAAAGGAACCTTTTGCTAAGAACCTTCTGCTAAGTGATAGCAGAACAAAAGCAAAGCAGACTCTAAATCCCCTTGGGCAATACAGTTATAAATAAGGCATAAAAAAACCCTCCCTCCAGTCCAATGCGGATTCAGCCAATCCACAGGTGTGGAGATGTTATTGTAACGGCAGTCCTGAGAACCAGGTAAACAAGCATTCCCAGGGTCATCTTCCGCTGGCTTTCAGAGTGAATCAACCCACATGGCCCTCCCCCCTTTGCACACTCCCCAAAAGGTGAGAAAATCTCAGGGCGCTTAGGTGCCAGGATAAAGGTTATAAAATAGCAGTTGTCAGAGGTATAAAAAAAGAATTACATTCAAGGTGTCCCCCCCTCCCCCCAGTTGAATGGCAGTATCACTCTAGGGGTCTGTTCTGACCCAAACCTTGTTCCAAGGAAACAAACACCAAACAGAGGTAATAGCAAAACTTTTTAATGATTCTTTACGAATTCCGTTCCTTCCCGGTTAAAAGGCTGTTTCAAACTAATGGTCTCTGATAAGAACGAGCCTTGCAAGGTGGTGCAAGGCTGCCAAGAACACTAGATAAAGTTACCAAGAAATATTTCAAACACAAAGAGTCTCCAAACACCAACCAAGATACTCCGGACGTCCACAAGGCTTGAGTGCGAAAACTTCTTTGCTTCCTGCAAAGAACTCCAGTTTCTCAGCTGGCTTTTATCCCTTGAGGGAGGGGACATTACCTTGCAGCCTTACTCCTGAGTTGCCCGTGCTGCTGCGGCTGCTCTTTCCTTTGAGCAGCCCTGCGTGCACGAACACTGGGCACAGGCTCCTCGGGGGCCTCTTCATCACTGCTGCCAGCCTCCACACTCTCCAGAGGCAGCATTCCACTCCCTGATGGTCCTGGCCCCATCCCTGCATCACACACAGGCTCCTCATCTGAGTCCTTCATTCTCTGAGACCTCAGCCATCCGCACCTGCTGCTGGTGAACCACAACAGGATCTGACAGGGTCCCTGGGTTGGATTTGGGCCACACACTCACTTTGTGGCAACCCAGCTATTGTTTAGAAAAGTACTATATGCGAATCCAGTCCTGTGAGTCACTGGAGGTTTTTCATGAAGAGCCACTTGTCTGCAACAGTGCAGATAGTCCTTGACTTACGACCATAATGGAGCCCCAAATTTATCTTGCTAAGTGAGAAATGTGTTAATGGAGTGTTGCCCCATTTTAAGACTTCCCTTGCCACATTTGTTAAGTGAATCATTGCAGTTCTTCAATTAGCGACATGGCTGTCTGGCTTCTCCACAGACTTTGCTCGTCAGGCGGTCGCAAAAGGGGATCATGTCACTCCGGGACACTCCCACCATCATAAGTATGAGTCAGCTGCCAAGGTGTCTGAATTCTGATCACGTGACCATGGAACGGTCATAAGTGTGAAAAACGGTCCCTAAGCCTTTTTGGTCAGGGCCGTTGTAACTTTGAACGGCCGCTCAAGGAACTGTTGTAAGTCGAAGACTACCTGTAGTAGCAGTGTTTTATTCCTTTTCAGGTACTATGCCTTCAATGCTGCTTTTGTGCGTGAGGTGCTGGGGAAAAAGCTATCGAAAGGGACCAAGAAAGATCTGGATGATATCAGTGCCAAAACCGGCGTGACTCTTAAAAGTTGCCGCCGGCAGGTAAGTTGAGGCCTGAATTCCCAAAACTAGCTTTTCTCTTGTTTTCAGTAACTCTGAACTGACTGGGGTGAAAGGCAGATATGTTTTGCAGATGCTTGATGATCCAGTATCCTGTAAATACAGTTTGTTTGTAATGAAGGCGGGATGCAAATAAATAAAATCGGTTAGATGGACCAGGGGCTGCAACCCCAGACCAGCATGGTTTGTCTCCCATGATGACGTAAAGCAAGGGTCTTCCAACTTGGGCAAGTTTAAGACTTGTGGACTTCCAACTCCCAGAATTCCTGAGGTGACATGACTGGAGGGGGAATTCTGGGAGTTGAAGTCCACAAGTCTTAAAGCTGTCAAGTTTGAAGACCCCTGAACCTACCTACCTACCTACCTACCTATCTATCTATCTATCTATCTATCTATCTATCTATCATCTCTCTAATCAATATATCTGTTAATCATCTATATCCTCTGTCTCTAATTTATAACATCTGTAGATCTGTCTATCTTATATCTGTCTATCATCTATATCCTATCTATCATCTGTCTCTAATCAATATCTGTAGCTATCTGTTAATCATCTATCATAAGGGTCTTCAAACTTGGCAAGTTTAAGACTTGTGGACTTCCAACTCCCAGAATTCCTGGGCTAACATGACTGGAGGAGGAGAAATTCTGGGAGTTGAAGTCCACAAGACTTAAAGCTGTCAAGTTTGAAGGCCCCTGATTATCTATCTATCTATCTATCTATCTATCTATCTATCTATCTATCTATCTATCTATCTATCATCTGTCTCTAATCAATATATCTGTTAATCATCTATATCTATCCTCTGTATAACATCTGTAAATCTGTCTATCTTATATCTGTCTATCGTCTATCCTATCTATATCTATATCCTATCTATCATCTGTCTCTAATCAATATCTATAGTTATCTGTTAATCATCTATCATAAGGGTCTTCAACCTGGACAAGTTTAAGACTTGTGGACTTCAACTCCCAGAATTCCTGAGCTAACATGACTGGAGGAGGAGGAATTCTGGGAGTTGAAGTCCACAAGTCTTAAAGCGGTCAAGTTTGAAGGCCCCTGATGTAAAGCGTTGTTTTTTCCCCCCTTCTGTTTCAGTTTGACAATTTCAAGCGTGTTTTCAAAGCCGTGGAGGAACTCCGCGGGTCGTTGGTAGAAAACATCCAGCAGCATTTCTTGCTTTCCGACCGGTTAGCCAGGTACGAAACTAAGCATGGATGATGTAATGTGCTCAAGGAAGAGTAATTAGGACTCTTTATTTTGGGCAGGGGGTGGGGGTTAGACTAGAAGATCTCTAAGGTCTCTTCCAGCCCTAGGATTCTGTGAATCCCAGAGTGTGGGCATCTAATCCACCGGAGAATTCATTGAGAGAATTTGGATCCGTCTCTGTTTCTCACACATTCTCCCTCCTTCCCTCCCTTGAGTCTACCCTGCAGAGTTTTTGTGCAATTCAAGACCTCCCTCCTCTTCATCTCTCTCTCTCCCTCTCTCCCCCACCTGCTCTTTCTCCCCCTTTCTCCCTCCTTCTCTCCTCTCCACCTCTCCCTCCTGTTCTCTCCCTCCCTCCCTTTCTCCTCTCCATCTCTCTCTCTCCCTCTCTCCCTCCTTCTCTCCTCTCCATGTCTCCTGTTCTCTCCATCCCTCCTCTCCATCTCTCTCTTCCTGTTGTCTCTCTTCCTCTCTCCCTCCTTCTCTCCTCTCCATCTCTCTCTTCCTGTTGTCTCTCTCCCTCTCTCCCTCCCCATTCTCCTCTCCCTCTCTCTCTCCCCCTCTCTCCCCTTCCTGCTCTTCCTCCCTCCCTCCCTCTTCCTCCCTCCCTCCCTCTCTCGCACACACGCTACAGCACTATCTCTCCACCTTAAGACATGCGGACTTCAACTCCCAGAATTCTCCCGCTGGCCTTCCTGGCTGGAGAACTCTGGGAGTTCGAAGTCCACACCTCTTAACATTGCTAACGTTGAGACACACTGATCTAGACCGGAGACTCCAGAGGTGAGGTGAGATCTCAGTAAAGAATAACACCATTTGGTCCACGTACCCCACTCGCTGTGTGGTGTGGTCTGGCATAACAGGAAATCTGGGGTGGAGGCTGAAGAGATTTGAACTGCTGTGGGCACCCTTGCTAGAGGATGTGCTCCTGAGCACGGTCAGAATACAACACACACACACCCCACCAAAGCCGTAAGCAGGAAAAGGCTCACTCCCAAAGAAATAGAATAAGGAAATCTTATTTTTTCCCCATCTAAACTACAGCTTGGAGAGAGAGAAGCCATTTTGTGCCTTAAGCAGAAACCTTAAGCCTTTTGTGCAGCATGGACCTGCAAAACTTGGGCCGATAGATCAAGACCAGGGGTGGGATTCAAAAATCCCAATAGCCGGTTCTCTGCCCAGTTGCTGGGTGGGTGTGGCGCACAGTGGGCGTGGCCTATCAGAACTTCCCAGAGGGCCTTTTTTTTTTTTTTTTTTGCCTTCCCCAGAGTCCGGAGGCTTCTCTTGGGCCTCCCCCCGGGCTCCGGAGGCCTTCCGGAAGCCGGAAACAGGCCCGTTTTCCTACTTCCGGTTCGGTCCCTTTTTCGCCCCCCCCCAGAGCCTCCCCGCAGACCCTACACCTACCTGCATCCAAAACGGACCACCTGGAGACTTCTGGGAGGGGCCAGCCAGTTGGTTCAACTACTGGTTCAGCGAACCAGATGTAAACTTAACATCAAAGATCTGGAATGTGAATTATAAAATAACCGAATCGGCGGAATATAAAGAAAACCAACATAAAATGTTGTATCGTTGGTGTTTGGCACCCTCAAGACTGGCTAAGGTTTACCCAAATTTAAAACCAAATTGTTGGGAGTGTGGGCAACAGCAAGGTACCTTCTTTCATTCTTGGTGGACATGCCCCAAAGCGGAAAAAAAAATACTGGAAAATGATTCAAACGTGGTTAGAAGAGTTAACTAAAAACAAAATTGATTTTGTCCCGGAATTATTCCTCTTAGGAATAATAATTTAAAAAAAACCTATAACAGAAAGACAAAATATCTTATATTTATATATATTAACAGCGGCAAGAATTTCATACGCTCAGTACTGGAAGAAAAACTCCATACCACCTGAAGGCTTATTAATCAAAAAAAAAAATTTAGAGTGTGTGGAAATGGATAAATTAACTATGGAATTAAAAGGGAAAGCAGACAGAGAATATAATGCAGTATGGGAAAAATGGTTTATTTGGATCGATAATAGATATAAGGATAGAAAATGTAAATAATGTAAACTTAATATCCAGTTTCACCAAACCGATCAAGGCCCTTCCCTTTATCCTTGTTGACCAGCTGCCCTAGTGGTTAAGCTGCCCTGCTTAAACCCCCAAACCTTCTCCATTCCCCCCCTCTGCCCCACCAGGGACTACGCCGCCATTGTGTTCTTCGCCAACAGCCGCTTTGAGACCGGGAAGAAGAAACTGCAGTATTTGAGCTTCGAGGATTTTGCCTACTGCGCTGAGCAGATGATCGAGAATTGGACTCTGGGGGCCATGGGTAAGAGGGCAGATCCTTCAGGGTAGGGTCTCCAGCAGGAATTCAGGGACCGTGGTACCCGCAGCGAAGGATTGTTGTAGGTTTAACAGCAGCACTGACCCCATTTTCAATCTTCCTTTTTTAGTTTTAGGGAGGTTTTGCCATAACTTGCATCGGGTTTAACCAGACAGGAAACACAACCAGATAAACTAATTCTGCTTTATTGTAAAGCAACATTAAGAGAGTCGTGCAAATCTGAAAGTGCAATTCTTTCTCCTCCCCGTATAAGGTAAAGGTTCCCCTGGCACATCCATGCTAGTCGTTTTCCGGCTCTTAGGGCACGGTGCTCATCTCCGTTACAAAGCCAAAGAGCCAGCGCTGTCCGAAGACGTCTCCGTGGTCATGTGGCCGGCATGATTAAACAATGAAGGCGCACGGAACGCTGTTCCCTTCCCACCAAAATGGTCCCTATTTTCCTACTTGCATTTAAGCTGGGACAAGGAACGGGAGCTCCCTCCGTGACGCGGCGCTGGGGGTTCAAACCGCCGAACTGCTGGCATTTCTGATCGACAAGCTCAGCATCTTAGCCCCTGAGCCACCGCGTCCCTGCCCCTATACAACCTGAGAAACTAGGGTGGGTCTCTGCCCAGCATTTGCCCTGTGCCTGTAATGCAACTGAAGGCTAAGTAGCCTTTTATCTGACTGTTCCTGGGCAGGGTCTCTGCTCTCGTCTCCTGAGGTCTTCCCCTCATATCATTACACATCCCTGCACACACTCTGAACTCTTTCCATAGATCTGAATTCTCTCCCACTCCCCTTGGAGCCTGAGAAACTAGGAAAGATCCCTTCGTAGCCTCCCGAACATCTATTTCTACCTACATTCACCGCCTTGGGTTCCTTATCTTCTATATATATATAAAAGTGAAATACCGCTCACACATCATCACAAAATCTCCAGAACCGTAAAGCTTACAAACTTGAAATTTGGCACATAGATTTCTCTTGGCTTCTAGGTGCTCACTCAGAAAGGATTTTTCAAAATGACCATCAGAGCCATAGTATTTCCTATATTATTATTATTAACTCTGATGCTAAGGAGTTCTAGTCCCCCTCCCCACCTGAAAAGAAATATCTTCCAAATCCAAAACACAAGTAGAGGAGAGGAGTTTCAGTTTCACAGCAGCAAGCAGCTTTAGTACAGAACAGTTGAGTTAAGCCATGCCCAGGCTCATTGCTGTCTCTTTGTTCACACAGCAAATACTGTTTCAATTTCCAAACAGCCCTCAAATCTCACACACTGACAGGACGCTAGCCAGATGAATACCAATGAATGCTGGTAGGCAGAGGCAGAATTTTTTTTCTCCTCCCCAGAAACCTAGCCCGACCACATAATTTCATAGTGAAGCACAGATAATGAGCTACTAAAAGTGGAAATGAACAAACAGATCCATAAATGACTCACTTTATTTGTCCCGGCAGATACCAATGTGGACGACATGGACGTCGACTTGGATAAAGAATTTTTACAGGGCCTGAAAGAGTTAAAAGTTCTGATTGCAGATAAAGATCTTTTAGATCTGCACAAAAGGTATATGGAGGCAGGGGATGTGTGTGTCCTGGGAAGGAGATTGGCAGAATATTCAGAGTTTTGGCGCAAGGGCAGTTAGAGTTTTGCACTTTTCCCTGCAAGGCAGGTGAATTAGTTGTTAGGAGCTGGCTGGAGGTGCTGTGAATTAAATATCATTTGACGACTTTTCATTCTCTCTTGTCAACTCATAAAATATTTCTCAGGTCTTTTTAGAGTTGCCAACAGAAAGGGAGGAGGGAAAGGGGTTGGAAAGAGCAATGCTGCAGCTTGCAAACCGAAAGTGCATTCCATAAATGCTTTCAAAGATAGTAACTAGGTGACCGAAGTTTCTGCCTGGCAAAATTCTAACTGGAGAGCCTGATTGATGACTCTGGGCTATGGAGGTCTCCCATTGGAGAATATGAATTATGATACACCCAGGGGATGGAGGAAAACCAGGATCAAGGGGGACAATGAATGATGTGTCTCAGAGTCGGCTACACCCAGGCAGTGCCGGCATGGTTACTCCTAATAAATCCTCTTTAAGTTTTGGAAGTTTGGCTCGAGGCTCATGATTTAAATGGGGGAAACTGCCAGAGCCCTGACACTCTCCCAAGACTTTTGAGTGGTTCACCTCAGCATCCAAGGAAAGCAACACAGCTCCTTTGGTGAGGTATAGCAAGCTAAAGGGCAGCCTCAATTCCTCGGAGAATGCTGAGGACTAGCACCTTGTCCCTCAGTTTGGAGAGAGAAAGAGCAGAACGCGCCGGGTCGAAGCAGAGATTGGATTCTTCCCTGCTAGTAGATTTTGCAAATTACAGGCAACTCCTCGAGTTAACGACTGGTCCTTATAGGAACCCGTTCAGAGGTACGACCTGCCCGATAAAGGGACTTACGACTTGGATCTGACATCCCACACAATTGTACTTTGAATGCTGAGCAACAGATCATCTTAACGCACGGTTGCTTTCGCCTGCATTTGCGCCTCAGTTTTTACCGTGGTTTTTGCCAAAAATCAGCCATTAATTTCCAATTTTCTTTCTTTTCTTTTTGTAAAAAGTTTTTATTTTTTATATGCAACAGATCCATTCCATTTCAGTCATGTGCCGATTAGGTACATATTTCAATTGCTAACCATTATTAATAATATTCCTCTTATCAAACTTAACAATACAACAATAATCACATTCCCATATATATAGTATAAATGAGATCCAATATATCTATTACAGTAGTTTCTCTTATTGCTCTATGAATACATCCAATCCCTTTTAATTTGTATTTTCTATCCATTGATAAAACAAATCCCATACCATATAATATTCAGAATCTTCTTTAATGTCTAGTGTCAGTCTATTCATTTCTGCACATTCAAATATTTTTTCAATTATTTTTCCCTTTATTGGTATCCTATCACTCTTCCAGTTTTGGGCAAATACAATTCTAGCCACTGTTAAAACATGTATCATTGATTAAGTCTTTTCTTTGCCATAACCTTCTGGCCCCCATTCCTAGTAGGAATGTTTCAGGCTTCAAATCTATATGTTGTTTAATCATTTTTTCCAACCATGTGTGTATTTTAGTCCAATACCTTTTAGCTTCTGTTATTAATTTCCAATTTTCAACAAACGGAGGGAATGGCTTCTGTCAGTGACTGCCACAGTCACATTGTAAAACCTTGCCAGTCGTACGGCCAACCCTGTTTTACGACTGTTTCGACTTACAACCGAAGTGGGCAGCCTCCTTTGCAGTCGTAACTTGAGGATTCTCTGTATTTTGCACTTTGGGTTTAAACCCTTGGTGGGGGTGGCTGGTGGGGTAGAATTTCCATCTTAGAGGGTTACGCATTTGGGGAGGAAGCTTTTCACGTTTTTTTTTTAATAAATATAGTTTATTAATTTTTACAATTAAAACCAGTCACAATACATACACAAATAAGCAAAAGAAAGAAAAAGAAAGAAGAGAGAAGAGGAAGAGAGGGAAAGAATTTTGAGAAAAGAAAGAAAAAGAAAGGGGGAAGAAAGAAAGAAAGAGGTTACAAGATAAAAAGGGGATACTTTTTATCTTGTAACCGCTTTTCACGTTTTAAAATAGTTCTGAAATTGTTTTAAAATAAATAAACCAGTGGAAATGGCTTGTCTCCAGAAGTTGCGAGCGCTCCAATCACTTGGGGTTTTAAGAAGTGACTGGACAGTCACTTGTCTGGAATGGTATAGGGTCTGCTTAAGCTGGGGGGGGGGGGGGGACTAGATGACCTCCAACCTTGAAATAGGCTCATGGGTGGGGGTTTCTCTAAAATTTCCTGAATTCTTCCTACTACTTCCTTTTTATACTTCACAGCCTGGTGTGCACAGCACTGCGGGGGAAAATCTCGGTGTTCAGTGAGATGGAAGCCAATTTTAAGGTGGGTCCTGCAGGGTCCCAGGCCCAGAGTTTGAATCCTGGCATACCTCCTTTTGTTCCCACAACCTCCTTGTTAGGTAATAGAGAAATAAAACAAAAAGTGGACAGGATCTGAATTTTTCTCCAGATTCCTGTGAATCGGGGAAATGCTTTGTGAGCTGTTATTTATTGGCTGGCCACACGGGGGAGCCATTGCGCTTTGGGGAGGGAAAAACCCACCTTCTAGTTGAACCACAAAATGTGGATTTTGTAGAAAAGATTGTTTAAAAAAATGTCTTGACCACTTTAAGATGAGTGGACTTCAACTCCCAGAATCCCCCAGCCAACATGGCTGGTTGGGGAATTCTGGGTGTTGAAGTCCACAGATCTTTTAAATTACTAAGGTTTGAGAACACTGTCTTAGAGATTCCCTTGTTTACATTTTATTTTATATATATTTTATAGATTTATATTAATATTATATTTATATTTATATATGAAGAAACAGACATCTTGTGATCTCCGGAACTAAAATTGTATTTATTATACTTAACTATGTTTTTGTCAGCCTCTGCTGACATCGTCAGAGTATTAAACTACCATTACAGAGATCTATGCCTTTATATACCATTAATCAATTTAGCCCTTGCTAAATAGGCCCTTCCAACCGCCTCCCACCTGTAATTAACTCTAGAAGGGCCTATTATGCGTACAAGGGTAACACTGATTAATGATTAATTAATAATTCCTTTATATACAGTATATAAAGGCATAGATCTCTGTAATGGTAGTTTAATACTCTGATGATGTCAGCAGAGGCTGATGAAAGCATAGTAAGTGTAATAAAATATAATTTTAGTTCCGGAGATCGCAAGATGTCTGTTTCTTCTCTTACAAGTAGACCTGGAACTTGTATTTGTAGAATAGTTTGTAATATAAATATATAAATATTATATGTTGTTTAATTTTTATTTTACTTTACTTTGTTTGTTTTATTATTTTTATTAATCAAATTTGTATTTGATCTCGCCCATTTCCCTTGCAGAATCTCAGTCGGGCTTTGATCAACATTGCCTCGAAGCTCACCCACAGCAAAGACGTCCGGGATTTTTTCATTGATCTAGTGGAAAAGGTAATAGGAGTCACTTCCCAGCCCTGGGAATGTGGGTTTTGAGCTGCCTGACATTTATACTTTTTAGAACTAGGCTTCCAACTCCCATTATTCCCCAGCCAGCCTGTTTTAAAATGGTGGACTGAATTCCCCAGCCAGCATGCTTTAAGATGGGTAGATTTCAAGTCCCAGAATTCCCCAGCCAGCATGCTTTAAAATGCCTGGACTTTAACTCCCAAAATTCCCCAGCCAGAATACTTTAAAATGAGTAGACTTCAACGCCCAGAATTCCCCAGCCAGCATGCTTTTAAGATGGATGGTCTTCAGCTCCCAGAATCCTCCACCAAGTTTGCTCTAAGATGGGTGGACTTCAACTCCCAGAATTTCCCCAGCCAGCACTGTTGGGCTAGGGAATTCTGGGAGTTGAAGTCCACCCGTCTTAAAAGTTGCCAAGATTGAGAAATACTATCCTGGAGGGCCAACAGGTTCTAAGAAAATGTGAATGAGGCTCCCTCCAATTCATCCAGGAATTAAATATTAATATTAAAGCAAGAGGACATGGTGAACTCAACGGAAGGCTCCTTTTTGCCCTCTCCCCTCTTTGGAAGAGCTTTATAGCTCCCGCTGCCATAAGAAAGTTCAAAACATCCTTAAAGATCCATCTCATCCTGGGCACCTTTTTTTTTTTTTGAGCTATTACCATCTGGCAGAAGGTACAGGATAATAAAAACAAGGACAAATAATAGGCTGAAAAACAGCTTCTATCCCAGTAACTCTACTGAATTCTACTTTATAGTGCAATATTAATGCAATATCAGGGGTTTTCCATTCAGTTTTATAGGATGCGAAGGATGTGTGTTTGTGGTTTTTTTTCGTAGTCATAAATTGTACACTGAAGATGGCATTTAATGCCGTTGTATGAGGTGCAATGACAATAAAGTCAACTAAACTTGAGGCCCTGCACCGAATCCACTCAGATTTTATTCGAGCTGCCTCTGAATTTGGGAGATCCGGGATCTTCCTCCAAGTCTTCCCCCACTCCTTCTGGGAACGCAGCCTCTGCCCCTTTTCCAAACCTCGCCGGGGGTTCAAGCCCAACCACTCCTTTCCAAGACTCGTAAATTATTACTTTTCCTACCAGGAAAATTTGATTTATTTTTAAAAATAAATTTATTCAGCGTTTTAACATTTAAAAACAAATTTCCACACTTTACAACATTACAATAGCAGTGTTTATACTGTAAATATCTTCTATTAATGTGTTATACATCTCTATATTTGCTTCTTCGTCATTCTAGGCATTTTGTACATGTATACGTTTTTATTTACATTTATTTACACGACAACCTTGTTGTTTTATGGTTTTGTAGTATGACATAAACCATTTGACACCTTTGCGTCTTCTTCTTATCCATTTGTACCAAACATTCCATATTTTATAATATTCTCCTCCTCCTTTATCCTTCAATAACTTTGTTAATCTATCCATCTCTGCGCATTCATATACTTTATTAAATAATTGTAACTTCTGATTTTTATTCTCTTCTCTCTCTTCCCCCCCCCCCCAAAAAAAAGTTTGTAGCGCCGTTTCGGTCGGACAAATGGAGTTCCAATGACGTGCAGCTTTTCCTGACCCACTACACAGCCAGCGCACACTCGTTGGAAGTGTTCAGGTGTGTAAAGCGCCCCTCGCACGCTCCTTTGCTTTCTTGCAGTGCCCGTTGTCCTCGACGTACAACCTCCATCAAGCCCGAAAATTTCAGTGGCTAAGCGAGACCCTGGTTGAAGTGAGTTTTGCCCCGTTTTATGACCTTTTTGTTGATAAGTGAATACCTGCCATTGTTAAATGAGTGACAACAGACGTTAAGTGGATCTGGCTGCCTTCCCTGGACTTGTCAGAAAGGCACAGAAGGGATTGCCAGGACACGTCGTAAATGTGAGTCAGTTGTCAAGCATCCAAATGTAAATCACGTTGATCGTGGGGGTGCTACAACCGTTGTGTGAAAAACAGTCGTAAGTCACCTTTTCCAGTGCCTTATAACTCTTTGAATGGTCACTAAATGGACTGTTGTAAGTCGAAGACTACCTGTATTTGCACAGTTTCTCATGTCACAGGAAATCCTCAACTTACCACTAGTCATTCAGTGGTCGTTTCAAAGTTACGACGGGTCTGAAATACGGGACTTATGACCCAGTTTCAGAGTTCTGACGGTCGGGCTCCCTCCTGAGTCATTATGATCGACCTTCGGGCCCTTAGCAACACCATCTGCATGTCCAGCCATTTGCAGCACCCCGCTGTCACATGATCACGGGGACGCAGTGACGCTCATAAGTCTGAGGACCAGCTGTAGATCACTTTTTTCCCCAACTTTGAACGGTTGCTAAATAGATCCTAGTAACTCAAAGGACTGACAGAATTTTTCCTCGGTTGAGCAACGTTATCTTCGACAGGGAATTTTTGACTTAACAGCCACCACCGAGCCCAAAAAGTATGACGCTGCTAAGCAAGACACGGAGAACGGAGTTTTGCCCTATTTTTATGGCCCTTCTTGCCTCGGTCATTAAGTGAATCCCTGCAGTTGTTAAATTAGTCACAGTCATTAAGTGAATCCGGCTTCCCCGTTGACTTCGCTCGTCGGAAGGTCGCAAAAGGGGATCGCAGGACCCCAGGACACGGCAAACCGTCATAAATACGAGCCGGTGGACAAGAATTTTGATCACGTGACGAAAGGGAGGCTGCAATGTGTCCGGATTCCAGCAATCGCCCTCATTAAATCATGATTCTCGAGCCAAACTTCAAAAAACTCCAAAGGATTCATTAGAGGCGACATACTGGCCCTGTCCTGTGTGAAGCCAACTCTGGCCTATGTCATTTACAGTCCCCTGTGACCCTGTTTCCCCCCCCCTCCCCACTGGGTGTGTCATAAATCACATTCTCCAATTGAGCACATTCACAGGCTGGGTGTCATCAATCACGTTCTCCAATTAAATATATTCGCGGGCAAAAACTCTGGTAGTTTAGTTACAATTTTTTAAAGCTAAAAGTTGGAATGTGCTTTCGCTTCTAAACTGCTGCCCTGCTCTTCCAGATTTCCTTCCTCCTTTCCCCCTCCCTTTTCTATGGCAACTCCTAAAACAGGCATAGGAATGATTTATGAGTTGACACAATGGTTTTAAGTGTGAAAAAGTCACTTTTTTGCCCTGTTGTAACTCTGAACCCTCACTAAATGAGCAGTTGTACGTCGAGGACTTGCCTGCATTTATTTTCAATTCTCTTCACCTTTTCAGACCTCTGACTTTCTCCTCTTGCAGGCATCAAGCACTTTGGGAACGGTACATGGGCACCCTCAAGGCCTGCCTACTGAAGATATACCATGATTAAACCCCACCATTTTTGATTTTTTTAAAAATTGGGGAAAAAAAACCCAGATGTTCCTATTTATTTCGGGTGGGACACCCTCAAGGCCAAAGTGCCTGCTCTCCTCGCACCTGGGACCCAAAGCTCATCCTTCCACTCCCCCTTATCGTTTTTCACAATGAGGACTAGTCAATTATTTTGACTTGTTGTTTTGTTTGTTTGTTTTGCTCGGATGAAATAAAGAATCCGTTTCATCCCAAGCTGGAACATGGCATTGATTTTGGGCTGGCTGGACATTTTACAAATCTTAACATTAACAGTACAGTGACATCTGTGATGACCCAAAGGGGCGTGGCACAAAGGCAACACAGTCACATAATCAAGAAAGAGTCCCTTTAATTATCCCCAACTTTGCCCCCAATGTCCAGGTTACCTTCGGCTGGAGAAAAAAACTCCCAGGAACAGCCTTTAAGTGGAGGAAATTCAGTCCAAAAACAAAGTACATATAAACTGTAAATAAAAATCTAAACAAACCACGCTGCAGTAATTAACTTGACAGGGCAGGGGAAGGAATTGCAGACTTGAAAGCCCAGCCAAACACACACAGTTGGGAAGACGGCAGGAACCCAGATAAGCCTCAACGATACCAGATATTTCATGTTTTGCTTCCAACAACTTGCTGTGTTCCTTCCCTTTTTAAATACTGTGTTCCCAGCTGCAGTTAATGAAGGGAATCAGGGCCCTTTCCTCCCCCATAAGCCATGCAATCCATGTTGCTCCCTTCTCCATTCCTCCCTACATGCCCTAGGATGAAGAGGGGGTGGGCCTGGGTCTTCCTCTTGAACTCCCTCTCCCTTGTTCTACCTCTTCCCTGCTCTGCCCAGCCAGACTGTGCCCTTCCCCAGTTTCCTCCACAGCCAACAGAGCCACAGTCCCGCCCCCTGTCAGCTGTTCGTCTTTCTCCTTGGATTCAGACTCTGACAGGAACATGACAACATCCTTATTTCATATATACATACATACATACATACATACATACATACACACACACACACACACACACACACACACACACACACATTTATGTACATTCATATACTTTTGTCTACGATTTTCTTATCTCTATTATTATTATTTCTATTCATCCATTTGTACCAACTGTCCCAAACTTGGTATGACTCTTCTTTATCCTTCAGTTTTAACGTAAGTTTATCCATTTCAGCACAATCTAAGATTTTTTGAATTACTAACTCCTCCGACAGCGTATTCTTTTGTTTCCAACATTGCACGAAGGCTATCTTCGCTGCTGTCAATATATGTAGTAAGTTATATTTAATGTTTTTACTACAATTCCCTTTTATTATTCCTAACAAGAACAACTCTGGTTTAAACTCTATCCGATCTTCCACTATTTCTTGGATCCAACTCCAAATTTTGGTCCAATACTTATGGGCTTCCGGACATAACCACCACATATGATAGAAGGTACCTTGATTTTGATTGCATTGCCAGCATCTTGGATTCATACTAGGGTACATTTTGGCCAATTGGAGCACAGAGTCTTAAAAGACAGAAGGCTGTGCCTGGGGGGGCGGGATTATGGGGGTTATTTTCTAGCCAATCCTGCAAGGAAAGAGGGGTTTCGGCGGTCTGAATTAAAACGGGGGGACTGGCTATCTTTTGAAGGGGTGGAATTGCTAGAAAGAAATCTCTGCTCACAAAAAAAGGAACTGGCTCGATTTGGCTGGCCTGTTGGTTGAATTAGAGCGGGGTTTAAAGGGGAGAAGGCTGGGCCTGGTGGGGGATTATGGGAGTTGTCATCCAACATATCTGGCAAGGTTTGCCATCAGAAGTTGTGGGTGCTCCAATCACTAGAGGTTTTCAAGAAGAGATTGGAATAATAAGGGTATACCTGAGGGTCTCTGGCTTGACCAGAAGGTTGGACTAGATTACAGGAGTCTCCAACCCTGGTCTGGCACTGGTCTGCAGCATGCCAGAAATCAGTCTGCGCAAACCAGTGAGGCCCCATCCATCCACGGAACACAACCACGTTCCCTCCGGCCTGCAGAACAACCTCCATGGAATTGGTCCCTGGGGCCCAAAAGGTTGGGGACTACTGGACTAGAACAGTGGTCACCAACCAGTGGGCCGGGGACTACTGGTGGTCCACGAGAAAGTTTTGGTGGTCCGCAGAGAAATGTCACCCCCAAAACAATTAATCCAGGCTGCGGGGGAACACAAGGCTTGCGTTGCTTGCATTGCTAACAACACGAGGTAGTGAGGGGAGGGGGGAAAGGGGGGGGACTTGCCCCACACGCCTGGCCTGACCACCGGGCTGCTTCTTTCCACTTCTTTCTCCTGCTTTTGGCTGCCTGCAAGGAAAGCAGCCGAAGTCTTTCTTTCTCTCCCCCAAATTCTGCCAGAAATGAGTCTTTGGGACCCTGCAAGGCCTCCTGCTCCAAGAGGCTGCACCGGCAAAGACTCATTTCTGGCAGAGTTTGGGGGAGAGAAAGAAAGACTTCTGCTGCTTCTGCTGTTTTCCTTGCATGAAGCCAAAAGTCTCTCTCTCTCTCCCCCCCCCCCCCCCCCGAGAACGAAGCTAGAGATGGTATCCTGCGATCCCAAATAAAGAATGATCGATCAGTAGGAAAACGGGGTGGGGGATTTTCCTGCAGACTTTTGGGGGGGATTTCCCCAGGGTCTCTGGTCCACGGGATTCAAAATTATGAGTTTGGTGGTTCCTGAGGTCCAAAAGGTTGGCGACGCCTGGACTAGATGACCTACAAGGTCCCTTCCAACTCTGCTGTGCCGTTATTCCGTTCAATCGCTTTCAAAAGCTAGATTCTGCCACCACGGCAGCCACCATGCTAGGGTGGGGTGGGGGGGAGTTTCCCCCTCCCTGAGGGGCGCAGTAAATGGGGAGGGGGCTGCAGCAAACAGGAAGGGGACCAAGGCTGGTTTGGCGAGTCCCCGAGTCCTCCTTAACGGATGCAAACAGCTGGCTGGTCCCGAAAGGGTGTTTACTGCAAGCTAAGTCAAAACAGATGTTGGCCGCCAGCCTTGGACAACATCTGTTTGTCTCGGGGCCAAGAATTTGGGGTGGGGGGGGCTGAATGTGTGTGGGGGGAGAACCAGCCAGCCCACTCTCCCAGGGCACACCCGCCCGTCACTTCTCTCTCTCTGCTCCGCATCCGGCCAGAATTGGGGGGTGTTTGCCTGGAGACGTGTGAAGAAGGGGTGCCAGAGACCGTGCCAAGCGCTTGTCAAGGGGTGAGTGATGGGAG
>NW_020716975.1:239039-249731 GCF_900518725.1 Notechis scutatus | reverse complement strand
TCCTTCCATCCCTCCTTCCCTTCCCTTCCTTCATCATCCCTCCCTCCTTTTTTCTTCTCTTTTCCTTCCTTCCTTCACTCTCCCTCCCTCCCTTTTTCTTCTCTTTTCTTTCCTTCCTTCCATCCCTCCTTCCCTTCCCTCCCTCCCTCTTTCTTCTCTTTTCCTTCCTTCCTTTCTCCATCTATCGGTATGTCTATCTCCGGCACCCACAGACATTAACGAATGCGAGACAGACAGCCATCAGTGCACGGAGTCCCAGAACTGTGTGAACTTTCACGGAGGGTATCGGTGTGTGGAGAAGAAACTCTGCCAAGAGCCTTACATCCATGTCTCTGAAAAGTGAGTGGGGATAGGTCTGGAGGGTTGGGAGAGCGAGGGGAGGAAAAGAGGAAAGGAATTATAAACAGACCTTGTTGGGCTTGGACTGGGGCACAAAAGCTCCATTATACCGCCCGGAGTCAGTCCGATTGCAGCAATTTGGAAACGCCGCTCAGTGATTAACCAACCTGCAGAATGAGAAAGAAGAAATCCGGTGCTACATCCCATAAAATGGGTTCACACAGCATTCTAAACCCAGGTTCAGAAAACCAGGTGCTTGCATAATAATCTGCCACATTTATATGACGGGTCATGATTGCATGGGCTGGTATAAGCTGCTGTTTTTCATCCTCCGCAATTGTAAGATGGACGGACTTCCACTCCCAGAATTCCCCCACCAGAATACTTTTAAGATAACTGGACTTCTACTCCCAGAATTCCCCCACCAGAATACTTTTAAGATAACTGGACTTCCACTCCCAGAATTCCACAGTTAGCATGCTAGATGGGGAATTCTGGGAGTGGAAGTCCAGTTATCTTAAGATATGCTGGTGGGGGAATTCTAGGAGTGGAAGTTTATCCACCTTCAATAATCCCGGCTGGGGAATTCTAGGAATTGAAGTCCCTCTGTCTTAAAGAATGCTAGCTGGGGAATTCTGGGAATTGAAGTTCATTCACATTAAGACAGCAGCCATGGTTGAGAATCCCTGGTTTAGCAACCAGCTGAGACAGCACAGCTGGACCCCAACCAACCTCCTTCAACCAGTTTATTCCTCTTGCAGCCGCTGTCTGTGCCCGACCACGAACCCCCTTTGCCATGATAAACCTTCCTCTGTTATCTACCGGTACATGAGCATCTTGGCCGATCGGCCAGTGCCCTCAGACATTTTCCAAATTCAAGCCACCACCTTCTATCCAGGAGCCTACAACACCTTCCAGATCCGTTCAGGCAACGAGGATGGAGAATTTTACATCCGGGTAAGTCCGTATCCTAGCAACAGCCAATCACAGTCATTTTTCTGTGAGGATGCCGGCAGGTTGAATCTGGTACCCGGCTTTCTAACACGGATGCTTTCAAAGAACAGAGGTCTCCAAATGTGCCAGCTTCAAGACTTGTGGGCTTCAACTCCCAGAATCCCCCCTGGCTGGGGAATTCTGGGAGTTGAAGTCCACAAATCCTAAATTAACCACGTTTGGAGATCCTGACTTTAGGATTCTTAATAGATTTTATTTATTTATATTTTATTTATCCATCTTCAGTAATCTTGGCTGGAGAATTCTGGGAATTGAAGTCCACAAGACTTAAATTTACCAAGTTTGGAGACCCTGGCTTTAGGATTATTAATGGATTTTATTTATTTAGTGGCCAATTGCTTGGTTTGGCCTTCTCATACCACCCTTTTTGGTCCCTCTGGATGGAAAAACCAGCTCTTAATCCAATGATGGTCATCACAAAGTTCCTGGGTGTTGGTTTTTTTTTTTACATCCTTAGGAAAAAAATGTTTGGATAATTTACAGCCATAATTGGAACTAGAATATCCCTTGCTAAGCAAGGAGTTTGTTCAATGAATAATGCTTGGCTTTATGACTTCTTTTGCCATGGTTGTTAAGCAGATCACCACAACCAATGGACTCCAATTGTAATCTGTAATTGATCAATGTAATCATCCTGCCAGAGCGTTTGCAGCGTGACTATTACTATGAGATAACCCACGAGCAAAACTCAGCACACAAGAGATCTAGACATTTAACAGTGGTTTATATACAAGACATATACAGTAATATACGTGGTAGGTGAATACCTGACAAGCAATCAATCTTCTTAACTCTACACTCTATCACCACTGCTGCAAGGTTAGCTTTTGCCCAAAGATGGAAAGGTAATGAAATGCCAGATGAGATGGAAATCATTAGGAAGATTTGGACGTGTCCTGAAATGGATAAATCAACTCCAGAATTAAAAAAATAAGACCGAACCTGATTATAAAATTTGGGAGGAGTTTTACCACCGGTTGAAAAAAAAGGAATAAGTGTATCAAAAATGACTAAGGTTTATGTATATATGTAAATTTGTATTATTTTCTATATTACTTAACGAGGTAAGAGAAGTAGGTGTGTCAGGATGTTCATTGTTTTTAAATGTTTTTAAATGTTTTAAATGTTTTTAAAAACCACGTTCATTGTTTTTAAATGTCTTTCTTTTTTGTTTAATAAAAATTTAAATTAAAAAAAAAAGAAAACGGAGCTCGGGGTGGTGGTGAGTGGCCTGCACACGCCCCCTGGGTTCTGTTTTCGGCCACGACAGCCTCCTGCAGCCCTCTTCCAGCAAAAGTGGATCTGGGGATGGGTGGGCAGAACACACGGGCCGGTCCTTCGCTAGATCTAAGCACACACACCTCCACCGCGGGCCAGATGTGGCCCGTGAGCCTTGAGTTTGACACCCCTGACTTAGCGGGTTGAACCGATGTCGCGGGCTGGCGGGGGAAGCTTTGGTTGATTGGATTGTTTGAAAACTAAAAAACATTCTTCTCTCCGGAAATCACGAAGGCGCTTTTTCACCTCCGTTTTCCTCTCCAGCAAATCAGCAACATCAGTGCCATGTTGGTCCTGTCGCGGGCCGTGGTGGGTCCCCGGGAGTTTGTCCTGGATTTAGAGATGGTCACCGTCAATAACTTGATGAGCTACCAGGCCAGCTCGGTGCTCCGCCTCACCGTCTTCGTGGGGGCTCACCCGTTCTAATGGGGGGGGCAGATCTCCTCCCCCCCCCTTACCTGGCGTGGCAAGGAAAAGAGGGGTAAGTTGGCTTTGGGAATAGGGTGGGTCTCCGGTGGAGGGGAGAAGATGCACAGCACTGGGGTTGGAGTCTGTGCTTTGAGCAGAATAGAATAACCCAGTTGGAAGGGACCTTGGAGGTCATCAAGCCTAACCCCCCCTCCCCCTCCCCACTCAAGCTAAACCATTCCAGACAGGTGGCTGCCCAGCCTTTTACTTTAAAACCTTCCAGTTGATGGGAGCACCTGCAACTTCTTATTTTTTAAAAAAAATATTTTTATTGAACAATTTTCCTCATTTTATAACACCATTTTCATTTTTTTCAACGCTTCAGTATCGGTATACATACAATTTCCATACATTTTTATTGCATGTGTGTTTGTGTGTATATATGTATATGTATGTATGTGTGTGTATGTATATATATATATACCCACAAACACACACACTCTCCTATATCTGTTATTCCACTAAAATATGTACAATATGTATTTCTTACGCCAAATGTTTTTCCCTTTTACATGTTATGCATATTTTACATTTTATTATCCTACCTGTACTACTTCATATTCTTTATTTATCTTTATATCGACTGTTTAACCAATTGCGCCAGGCATTCCAAATCAAACAGTATTCCGTTTCTCATCTATCTTTTATTTCCATTGTCAATCTATCCATCTTGACACACTCTTAATACTTTCCTCGATTGCGCTTTCCTCAGACGTTAAGAGTGCTGCTCTCTCCCCACCCCCCCCCGCCCAATTTTGCGCATAAACAATTCTGGTCGCTGTTATTAAATGAAGCTCCTGCAACTCCGGAAGGCAAGCTGTTCTACCTGTGTGTGATGACCCAAAGGGGCGTGGCACAAAGGCAACCCAGTCAGATAATCAGTAGGGGTCCCTTTATTAGCCCCAACTTTGCCCCCAATGTCCTGGTTACCTTCTGGGCTGGAGAAAAACTCTCCCAGGAGCAGCCTTTGGCTGCAGAGAATCAAGTCCAAAACATGGTCAACACAAACTGTAACTATAAGTCCAATCAAGGCAAAATGAGATAATTAGTCTGGCTGGGCAGGAGAAGGAATTCCAGACATGAAGGAAAGGCAGTAATTCAACCCGGTTGGGAAGACGCCAGGAACGCAGATAACCAAAGGCAACACAAGATAAACTCATGTTTGTTCCCAGAAGCTGCCACACTCAGCTTGCATCTCTTTTAAACTCGCTTCCCAGCTGTGGCTAATGAAGGGAATCAGGGCCCTTTCCTCCCCCGTAAGCCACACAACCCACGTTGCTCTCTGCTCCGTTCTTCCCTGTGTGCTCTAGGATGAAGAGGGGGGGTGGGCCTGGGTCTTCCTCTGAACTCCCTCTCCCTTGTTCTACCTCTTCCCTGCTCTGCCCAGCTGGATCTGCCCTTCCCCAGTTTCCTCCACAGCCAACGGAGCCACACTCCCACTCCCTGTGTCAGCTGTTCGTCCTCCTCCTGGGATTCAGACTCCAACAGGGACATGACACTGTGTATTCTGTTCTACGACCGATCTCTTCCCCCCCCCCCCCTTTCTCTCTTGCAGAAACGTCTGTCCAAGATGGAGAAACAATGAAGACAAACCGAGGGACACACAACTCTACAGGTGTGAAAAATGGAGTCCGATGCCCTCCGTGGACTTCCCCACCAACTGCCCATCAGAATCACCGGTGGCCAAGCCTGGACAAGGCCCCGCAGAACCATAGTTTAAAAAGACGTTGGACCCAATCCACCCTTTCTTAGCATCGTCCCTTGACCCATAACGCTGGCCAATAACGCAACCTTTTTCTCCTAATTCCCCAGGGAAGAACAAGTGGGATCAAAGAACCCATCCCTGCCCTGGGATGGAGGGAGGACATTGGAACAATTTCAGTAGAATTCCATTTTTATTTCTCTGGTTGGAAGAGAAAACGAGAGAAAGAGAGAGAGAGAGAAAAGAAAAAAAACAAGACCAATGAGGTTTAGTAAAAAGTTTGTTTTCTGGAAAAAGGAAAGACTGCAAAGGAGGGGATTTGTGGTGTCTGTGTTGCTTGACTGGTTTGGGGAAAATGGGAGCAGGGTGAAGTAAATGGAAAAATCAGCTCAGGTTTAGGGTCAGCTGTGGAAAGAGTGGCTTTACTCAAAGAGCAATTGTAGACTGGGTGGCTTTTGCAAAAGTTTGAGTAAAGTTATCTGTGTTTTAGGGGAGGGGAAGAGTAGAAAAGCACACCAGGAGGTGGACTTAACCAGGTTGATCTTGCTCGACTTGGGAGCTCAGTAGGATGCGATGCTTCAAGAGATTATCAGAAAGAGGTTTCGTTCAACCTTGGCAACTTTACACACTGTGGACTTCATGGCTGGCTGAGGAGTTCTGGGAGCTGAAGTCCTCAAAGCTTAAAGGCTGCCTTTGGCTAAAGTTTCTCAACCTTGGTAGCTTCAACTCCCAGAATTCCCCAGTCAGTATGCTTTAAGATGGCTGGATTTCAACTCCCAGAATTCCCCAGCCAGCATGCTTTAAGATGGGTGGACTTCAATTCCCAGAATCCCCCAACCAGCACACCTTACGATGGGTGGACTTCAACTCCCAGAACCCCCCAGCCGGCATGCTTTAAGATGGGTGGACTTCAATTCCCAGAATTCCCCAGCCAACATGCCTTAAGAGGGATGGACTTCAATTCCCAGAATCCCCCAACCAGCATGCTTTAACATGGGTGGACTTCAATTCCCAGAATCCCCCAACCAGCACACCTTAAGATGGGTGGACTTCAACTCCCAGAACCCCCCAGCCGGCATGCTTTAAGAGGGCTGGACTTCAACACCATGATGGCTGGGGAATTCTGGGAATTGAAGTCCACCAATTTTCAAGTTGCCAAGGTTGAGAAACATTATCAGGTAGCTTTCAACTTACAATCATTCCTTTAGTGACCGAAGTTCCAACAGCGTTGAAGAAAGTGACGGTCAACCGATCCTCGGACTTGTGTCCATCACGGCATCCCCATGGTCATGTGACCAGAATATGGCTGCTTGGCAATTGGCAGGTATTTGCAATGGTGGCAGCCTCTCAGGGACACACGAGCCACCATTTGTGACCTTCCCACAAGCAGAGTC
This sequence comes from Notechis scutatus, assembly GCF_900518725.1. Next base: position 243,536 of record NW_020716975.1, on the reverse strand, counting down.
AGTTGGGGGTGAGGGTGGTAAGGCTGGGTTCGCTTAACGGCCACCTGATCCATTTAACAACCGCAGCAATTCACTGAACCACCAAGGCGATAAAATCAGGCACAACTCACCCCAGCCATGAAATATCTAGTTCCAACTGTGGCCGTAAATATATACCTAGCCTACTATTTTGGAATAAATGAGTGTTGAGGAGTCACTTTATAAGAGGTGACTGAAAGTAGCCTCTGAAGCTAATTTAATTTGTTCCCCCAAGGTATGAAAAGTCCTGGGTGGAATTAGAGCATCGTGACTAAAAACAGACGTTAATTTGGACTCTGCAAGAAATAATATTTGCCTTTCGAATATTACAAATTCTTCCCGTGGTCATGGGGCTAAAGAAGGATTGCAAGTTATTTTTCTCTCTGACTGCCCAAAATTTTTTTTTGCTCTTCTTCCCACTTGTAATATTTGAAAGCATCAAACAGGCAAATGACTCATCCTTAAGTCTGAATATTACTGGGGATCCTAAAATGGGGATTTTTAAAAATAACAATAATAATCCAGCCGATTATGGCAGTTAGAATCTCACCAGGCTCAAGGTTGACTCAGCCTTCCATCCTTCCGAGGTGGGTAAAATGAGGATCCAGATCGTTGGGGGAACAAAAGGCTGACTCTGTAAAACCGCTTTGAGAGGGTTGGAAAGCACTATAAAGCGGTATATAAGTCTAAGTGCTATTGCTATTCAGCTCCAGTTCAAATCAAGGAGGGTTACTTTAAAAACAGGGTCATGTGGAATCCTGAAACATGATTTTGGAAATTATGGTTTATTAAATAAACCATAGTTGGCTGGCTTCACCCATGATGGCTTAGGACACTGTAGGAAATTGGAAAAGGACTTGGCTGTGTTAGATCAGGAATTCTCTTTTCCTGCATTTGTCAAGCATAGTTAGTCCTCGACATGACAAAAATTTGCAATTTGGAGATAAGGAGGGAGGGAAGGAAGACATTGTGGGAAGGAAGGGAAGGAGGGAGGGAGGAAGACTGGGAAGGAAGAGAGGAAGGGAGGGAAAGAAGGAAGGAAGGACAGGGGGGAAAGGGGGGGAAGGAAGAAAGGAAGGGGGGGGAACAGAAGAGGGGGGGAGGGAGGGAGGAAGGTATTGTGGGAAGGAAGAGAGGAAGGGAGGGAAAGAAGGAAGGAAGGAAATGTGGGAAGGAAGAGAGGGAAGGAAGGAAGACATTGTGGAAAGGGAGAGGGAGGGAGGGAAAGAAGGGAGAAAGGAAGGAAAACACACATTGTGGAAAGGAAGAAGGAGAGAAGGAGGAAGATATTGTGGGAAGGGAGAGAGGGAGGAAGACTGGGAAGGAAGGGAGAAAAGGAAGGAAGGAAGGAAGGAAGGAAGGAAGGAAGGAAGGAAGGAAGGAAGGAAGGAAGGAAGGAAGGAAGGAAGGAAGGGGGGAGAAGGATGGGAGGGTTGAAAGGAGAAAAGGGAGAACCCTTGTTAAAAACTACTAGAAACTTTATTGGAGTATTAGGACAATTAGGACTTTATTAGCATGTGAGGTAGTAGTATCTTTCTTAGGTTCTTTTCAGTCAAACAGGACAGAGTTAGACAGGATTGGGCACTGAAGGGAACTCTGACAGCATTTGTCCAAACCCTTTTCTGGAGAAAGTAAGTGTGTGTGTGTGTGTGTGCAGGCAGAGATGAAAAAAAAAATCTTCCCTCCCGGGTTGTGCAAGGACGTGCAAGCTGGGAAAGAAATCTTGCCTACACGATTCGATGCACGCTCCTTTCCTGCTGTTTTACAAACAGTGTCCAACTGTGGGCATCTCTCTCTTCATCGACAGCACAGTAAATGTCATTCTTTTCTCTCTCCCACACACAAACACACAGCCACTGCACACTTCTCACAACCTCTCGATCTTCAAGGCAGCGGTCCAGGCGTGCAGTACAATTGAGCCAGCATCTTGCTAAGAGAAGGACCCAGGTTTCTGCAGAAAAACAAGGGGAAAGGAAGAGTCAGAGATTGTTCTAAAAGGCAAATTCTCAGGATCCTTTGGTCATTTATTCATTTATCCATCCAATTTACAGGGCGCAACTCTCTACCAATCCCCATCAGCTTACAGGTAGTCCTTGAGTTAGGACCACGATGCGTGATGACCCAAAGGGGCGTGGCACAAAGGCAACACAGTCAGATAAGCAATAAGAGTCCCTTTATTAGCTTCAACTTTGGCCCCAATGTCCAGGTTACCTTCTGGCTGGAGAAAAACTCTCCCAGGAGCAGCCTTTGCAGAAAATTCAGTCCAAAACAAGGCACACACAAACTGTAACTTAAAAGTCCAAACAAGCCAAACTGAAGTAATTAGTTTGGCATGGCAGGAGCAAGAATTTCAGACTTGAAAGCACAACAAAACTCACACATGGCAGGAACACAGATAAGCCACCTCCATACAAGATACAGTCACGTTTGCTCCCAGTAGCCTGCCTCTCTTTTAAACTCCCTTCCCAGCTGTGGCTAATGAAGGGAATCAGGGCCCTTTCCTCCCTCGTAAGCCATGCAACCCATGTTGCTCCCTTCTCCGTTCCTCCCTGTGTGCCCTAGGGTGAAGAGGGGGTGGTGGGCCTGGGTCTTCCTCTGAACTCCCTCTCCCTTGTTCTACCTCTCCCCTGCTCTGCCCAGCCAGACTTTGCCCTTCCCCAACCTCCTCCACAGCCAACGGAGCCACACTCCCACTCCCTGTCAGCTGCTCATCTTCCTCCTCGGATTCAGACTCCGACAGACTCCAAGTTTATCCATCATGGTCGTAAGTGATGATGGTTGCAGAAGGGGGTCAGTCACATATGCGAACCAATTGTATGACTCTTTTTTTTTTTTGCAACGGTCGTTAAAGAAGTGTGCCAGTTGTTAAGCAAACCATGCGCATGGTTTGGCTGCAAATCTAAGGTCACATGATCAAGATGTGGACACTTGGAAACTGGCATGGACTTACGATGGTTGTAGATTGCATATTTGCCACCTTCCTGGCCAGCTTCCCACAAGAAAAGCCAATGGGGGAAAACTGAATTCTCTTAACGACCATGTGTTTCACTTAACAACCGGGGCAAAAAAAGGTTGTAAAAATCAGGCATGGCTCACTTAATATGCACCTTCCTTAGTTCAGGGAGTCCTCAGCAACGGTTTGAAGTTTCAACGACACAGAAAAAAGGGACCTAGGACCGTTTTTCACACTTACGACTGAAAATCCAGATGCTCGGCAACCGACTCATATTTATGATGGCTGCAGCGTCCCGGGGTCACGGCCGTCGGACAGTCAGTGGGGGAAGCCAGATTCACTTAACAACCGTGTCCCTGACTTAACAACTGCAGGGATTCACTTTTAATGACGGCGGCAAGAAACGTGAAGTGGGGCAAAGCCCACTTCACAAATGTCTCACTTAGCAACAGAAACTTTGGGGTCAATTCTGGTCATACGTCGAGGACCATCCATGTTCTGGGTTGGGGGCTGAGGGAGCTTGTGGAAAGAGGGAAGGTGAGGAAAGAGGAAAGACCCCCAACTCCAATACTCACCTCTGGAGTTGGCCACATTTGATGGTACTCAGAAGATACTCCTGACTTTCTCCATCCGGACACGCAGCGTAAGCCTCCATTAGGCTGAGAATGAAGGACACCAGGGAAGGTTACCGGATCCCACCGTCGTAAGGTAAAAGGTAAAAGGTTCCCCTCGCACATCCGCGCTAGTCATTTCCAGCACTAGGGGGCGCTGCTTATCTCCGTTACAAGGCCGAAGAGCCAGCGCTGTCCCAAGACGTCTCCGTGGTCTTGTGGCCGGCAGGACTAAACGCTGAAGGCGCAGGGAGCGCCGTTCCCTTCCCACCAAAGGGGTCCCTATTTTTCTACTTGCATTTTTTAAACATGCTTTCGAACTGCTAGGTTGGCAGAAGCTGGGACAAAGAAACGGGAGCTCACTCCGTGACGCGGCGCTAGGGATTCAAACCGCCGAACTGCCAATCTTTCTGATGGACAAGCTCAGCGTCTTGGCCACTGAGCCACTGAGCCCTTGGCCTGTCCACCGTTGACATGCCAAGAAAAAAAAAATCCCTCCATGTTTCATCGTACATGTGAATCTTAGACTTCGCCATGTAGGATGTTGCTTTAAACCAGGTTACAGCATGGTCTGTTTTGCCGGCAACCAGCCTCTAAGGCCGTGTTTCTCAACCTGGGCAGCTAGAAGATCTATTATCTCAACATCCAGAATAAATAAATAAAGGAATAATTCAGAATGTTATTGTCCAAACCATATTCTGTTTCTGTTATATTATTCATTCTCTTCGAATGAATAAGAAATCTTTAGGTGGACCACAAAGATGTACAATGCAACTACAATTCTAAGGGAGAAGTTGGTTAAACACAATGTTGACATCCACATGAATTTATTTAGTGTTAGTTAGCCAAGGTATACCGCATTAAGGGGTGGGGATTAGTTACTTTGAGTTGGCTAGCTGAAGAATTCTGGGAGTT
>NW_020716975.1:215560-227915 GCF_900518725.1 Notechis scutatus | reverse complement strand
ACTGTATTTGGCATTTTTGTCCACTGATAATCTATCAAGAACCAACCTAGAACTAAAGAAAAATTTCCTGATGGTGGGAACAATTAATCCGTTTATGAATTGTTTGCCTCTGGAAGTTGTGGGAGCTCCATCACTGGAGGTTTTTAAGAAGGGACTGGAGAGCCGTTTGTCTGATATGGTATAGGGTTTTCTGCCTAAGCAAGGGGCTGGACTAGAGGACCTCCAAGGTCCCTTCCAACTCCACTATTCTGATAGCAGTCTTGTAACATTTGAGGGGCTGTCACAGAGAGGAGCAGGTCACCTTATTCTCTGACACACCTGAAGGCAGGAGAGGAAGCAATGGATGGAAACTAATCAAGGAGAAAAGCAACCTAAAACTAAGGCGATTTTTTTAGATAGGGAAAACAATTAACTAGTGGAACTGCTTGCCACTAGAAGTTATAGGTGCTCCATCACTGGAGGTTTTGAAGAAGAGACTGGACAGCCGTTTGTCTGAAATCTTGTATAGAGTCAATGGATGGAAACTGATCAAGGAGAGATTCAACCTGGAAATAAGGAGAAACTTTCTGACAGTGAGAACAATCAACCAATGGAACAGCTGTGAGAGCGTCATCACTGGAGGCTTTCAAGAGGAGACTGGACTCCCATCTGTCAGAAATGGTGTAGGGTCTCCTGCTTGGGCAGGGGGTTGGACTAGATGACCTCCAAGTTCCCTTCCAACTCTCGTTATTTTATTCTGCACTGTTCTGAGTCGGAGCTGGAAAGCAGGTCAGTGGGGTGGGGAGGGAATGGGGATTTTGCAGTATCCTTCCTCTGCCACGCCTACCAAACCACACCCACCAACCATGCCACACCTACCAAGTGACACCCACAGAACCGGTAGTAAAAAAAGAAATTGAATCCCACCACTGGTCTGGTTTGCAGGACGTCAGCTCTGCCGAGTAAAGTTGCCTTTCGCAATTGACTGACAGTGATTTCGGTCAATGCCGATCCATGAGTTACAGAGTTGGAAGGGACCTTGTAGGTCATCTAGTCCAACCTCCCCCCGGCCCAACTATGATCAAGAGGCGCTCCAGTTATTTTCAGATTGCACGCAAGGTGCCTATTGTCGTTATAAAATTTATTTGTCGTCCATCTCGGGGTTCAGGGGACTCCGAGTTCTCTCCACCCCTCTCCCCTGTCCATCAAGAATTACCTGCATGCACAAAAAGTTGCAAACATCCCCGGAATGAGCGGAGGAACACTATCCATACCGACTTCCTCACCTTTGAGGGTTGCTCTTGAGGCTGGACTGGCTCCAGAGAGGACAGGGCAGGTGGTAGCACCAGCCTATCGCTGTAAGTTGGATCATCAATGTCTTCATGACCTTTACAAGGAGACATTGGGATTGGCCCACCTGGAATGCATGTTACAAACTCTTTCAACCAAGCTTCTGAGCCATGAAGTGTGTGTTCTGACCCAACCTGGTTCGAAGAGAGCCAACACCAGACAAAGGCAGCAGCCCCCACCTTTTAAGGTTTCATCTACGAATTCTGTTTTCTTCACAGATAAAACGCTGCTTTTCCAACTAATTAGCTCTGACAAGAAAGAGCCTTGCCAAGTTGTTTTTCAAGGCTGCCAAAAACCCACAGATAATAAATAGTTTACAAGAGTTTTCAAAGACTAACTAACTATAATGTCCACGAGGCTGAGTTTCAAAATGTCTTTGCCTTCTGCAAAGTACATTTGTTCCACAGCTGCCTTTTATCTTCTTGAAGGAGGGGCCATTACCTTGCAGCCTTACTCCCGAGTCACCCATGCTGCTGCAGCTGCTCTCTCCTACGAGCAATCCTGCGCACACGCGCACTTGGCACAGGCTCCTCAGGAACCTCCTCATCATTGCTGCCAGTCCGCACAATCTCTGAAGGCAGCAGTCCACTCCCTAATGGTCCTGGCCCTTCATCTGAGTCCTCGCTCTCCTCAGCCATCCACACCTGCTGCCGGCTAACCACAACGGTATGTCATGCTTATTCAAGCTTTTTCAAAGGAACATTAAAAAAAATGAACACCAACTCAGGTGGTCCTCGAGTTACGACCACAATATGAAACACCCCGAATGCAATCGCGTGAACATGGGTACGGGGCCCTCCTGTCTGAATCAGGGTCATAAGTAGCCTGGCGTGGGTCCTAGTGAACGGTCGCTAAGCAACCGTTTGTAAGTTGAGAACTACCGATAGCGATCACAGGCCCCTCTCCTTCCATACCGGCTGGTGCTGTATCGTCTTGGCTGCTGCGGTGTCTCTCCAGCTGTTCATCCAGCTGACGGCAGATCTTCTCCCCAAAATACATCAGAATCCGAGCCTCGCGGCCACTGCGCAGAGGGAGGGGGTACTTGCGGAGGGAGCTCAGGGCCTGCGCACGACAAAGAGAGATGGACTCTAGATAATTGTGATCAGCTAAGAATCACCAAAATTGTTCCTGGTTAGTGCACCAAAGTAGAATAGCATAAAATGTAGAATAGAATAGAATGTAGAATAGAATGTAGAATAGAATTCAATAGAATAGAATAGAATAGGATAGGATAGGATAGGATAGGATAGGATAGGATAGGACAGGATATCGGAATAAAGAATAGAATAGAATGTAGAATAAAATAGAATGTAGAATAGTTGGAAGGGACCTTGGAGGTCTTCTAGTCCAACCCCCTGCTTAGGCAGTAAGCCCTATACCACTTAATACATTTTTAATTTCATGATTCATAAGCAGTCATCTATGTATCACTATGTATCATCTATGTATATGATTATAGTGATACATAGATTATTATTATTACCCTGCCTTTTGGATCCACGCTGACATTGGTATGATGAATAATGAACATAAAGACATTATTAATTGGCTTAATGGTATTAATATAACCACGCTTACCAATTCTCATGACCAATCTAATTAATATACTGATTAAAACACAAATGGTTACGCTGGTCTCACTTACACTCAAAACTCTGCTCTTATTAAGCGAAGTGCACTAATAGATATGCTGATTCCTGCCTAATTGCATTGATTGCTATGATAACAACTATTGTAAATGACCTTGTAGCAAAAGCTGGGCTAATTATTGCATCTTTTATTATATATATATGTATGTATGTATGTATGTATGTATGTATATATGTATATATATATGAATATATATGTGTGTGTATATATATGTATATATATCGTTATTCTCCCGCTTGAGCGGGGGGGTTGGACTAGATGACCTAGAAGGTCCCTTCCAACTCTGATTATCTGTTATCTGCCTTAATAGAAAATGTGTCCCAAGACAGACACTCATGGGAGGCGGGGCTTGCCGCGGTGGGCGGGGCTTACACGTTCATAGGCCCGTTGGCTCTTGAGGCGTCCGTTCTCCTCGGCCTGGTCGCGCCATTCCTCCAGCCATCGCGTAAATAAAGGATTCGGGCCTTCCTGCGGCAGTTTCGGCATTTTTCAAAGGCCGGCGGCGGCTTTTTTCTCCCCTCCGCTTTCTTTCCCTTTCGCGCTCTCGTGCTTTTAAAAACAGGAAACCATCGAGTTTTTTGCACCAAAGAGTTGCAGGCGGGCAGAGCGCCTGTGCGCCGATTGGTCGGCGCAGCCGCAGTTCGTCCGTGGTGCCTCTTCGGAGGAAGCCATAGAGATAGAAAATGTAGAGAAGTCCTTACTGATTTCACCAATGCTCCTAATTGCTCTTTGCAGAAAATATACTACAAAATTCAATATTTTACTGCGCTTGGCCCATCTTACTCTGTATATAAAGCAAACTATACAAAAAAAGCATCACAAATCTGCCTCTTTAACTGTCCTCTCCAGTCTTAGGAATATTTTAAATCTTTAGGAGGTTTAATATAGACTTCAATTTTTGAATTCCCAAGTCAGCATAATTCTGGGGAAACAGACACTTGGTAATTATGTCATTCTCTTCAATCAGTGTTTCTCAATCCCTGCATTTTGGCTTGCAGAATTCCCAAGCCAGCGTGGGAATTCTGGGAGTTGGGTTCATACTGCTCGTAAGGCATGCTGGCTGGGGAATTATGCGAGTTGAAAGTCCTTAAAGCTGCCAAGGTTAAAAAATACTAGCCAAGAGGCGTGTACAATATTTACCATGGGCAACTGTTAAGGAAAATAAATATAAAGTAGCAATGGTGTATAAACACATCTGCCCATAATCTAAACTTATAAATCTATTCTTTGCTCCAGGATGATAAAAAGCATGTGCTCTCCATCTATTTTTTTTAAGACATTGCTTTCCTGTTGGGAATAAATGAATGAATGAATGAATGAATGAATAAATTCCTGCTTCAAACATTTCAAATTTATAAGCTAAGAAGAATAGGACAAGAAAAATTTGCTGATCATCTTACCCAGTCTGGTATCAAAAGTTTCAGAAACTACTTTGAAACAAGTTTGGAGAGCAAACCACTGCCAAAATCTAAAACCCGAGCTACTTTCTATTATTTCAAATGCTAAAATGTCTCTGCATTAAATATGGGTCATGTATTTTCAAAATACTGGGGCCTATGTACACAGTTGCTATGTGCAATATTACTTATTCTGGACAAGCATAAACTGTTCGATGGAATCAGAAGTTTTTTGGGGGTGGATCAGTCTTCAGGTAAGCTGCTTATCCCGGTTACAAGCCTAGCTGTTTGTTCCTGTTCATAATAATAGTAAATCTATTTATATCCTGATTTTCATCAGAAAGGTCTCTTTTTTCCCATCATCTGCTAAAAGATCCTTTTCACTGAAGAAGTTACAAATAAGAGATATTATTTCCAAGCATTTTTACTGGAATAAATCTTTCTGCCGCCCCACAGATTAGGGCTTTCCTGTTACAGATTAGTTATACTTTAACCAGATTTTAAAACTAGTTCTCCCACTATCACCGAAACAGCATGTGAGATTCAACAGGCCTTTGATCTGATTTAGCGCCTTAAGCTCTACCAATTTGTTCTTTGGGAGAAAAAGCTGGCATTTAAAGCCAGCCTGGATTATTAACCATGAACAAAACTATGTCCCTGTTTAGAGCACAAGGAAAGGAGGGGCACCCCAGGTTTTTTTCCTTCCAGCAATTATACTTTTAACTCTTTCACAGCCATGCCTAACATTATTAGATTTTCCCCATATTTGGCCTCTGTTCGATTTTAATCTGCCTTGTTTTTTTTTAAATGTTTTCATCACCTAGGGCAGTGACTAATGTTTAAAAGTTTGGTTGGAGGGTGTTGCCCGAAATCACATTTATCATGGTCTCCTGGCATAAGATGTTTGCTTCTGACTCGTTGCTGTCAATCTGCTTCAACCCTTGAAGTGATTTGGGAAAAAGGGTTCTTGAGCGGAGAAAAGGAATAAAAACTAAAGAATAAAGAGTGAAAACTGCTTATGGGTTTGAAAAGATTGGATGGGTTATTTTTGTGTGTTAATTTCATGACAATAATTGTGATATGAGGCGGAGAATGCAACATTTAGCGAAAAAAATGTTGGGTAGAATGCCTTATTCAGGAGCTAGGATGTGGGGTTGGATTTAACACGAGTGGAACAAAAAACTGAGTCAGCCCTCCCCCCCCCCCAAAAAAAACAGGCAGCAATCTATACAGGTAATCCTCAATTTACAACACCACATTTCTGTTGCTAAGGGAGATGTTGGTTAAGTGAGGTTTTTTGCGCCATTTGTTAAGTAAGTTACATGGTTGTTAAGTGAATCAGGCTTTCCAATTTGCTCGTCAGAAGGTCACGCTACAACCGTCATAAATACGAGCTATTGATGTCCTTGATGTACAATAGAGCCTCAAATTCCTGTGGTTAAGCAAGAAAGTTATTAAATTGTCCCAGGGTACAACTGTTTATTGCCCAGAGTTGTTAACTGAATAACCCTCCAGTGATTAAGTTAGTGACCCGGTTGTTAAGTGAACCTGGTTTCCCCATTGACTCTGCTTATCAGGTCACAAAAGGAAACCCGGAACACTGCACTGCAACCGTCATAAATACGAGTCAGTTGCCAAGCGGCTGAATTTTGATCGCATGGCCACGGGGATGCTGCCAGTGTGAAAAATGAATCAAGCGGTCGTTAAGCAGTTGAACTGCACCCATCTTAAAGCACGATGACTAGGGAATTCTGGGAGTCAAAGTCCACCCATCTTCAAGTGTGCCTACTGGGGAATTCTGGGAGTTGAGGTCCTGCCCTCTTAAAAGTTGCTGTTCATCCATCTATCCCTGCATCTCCCCTCCCTCCATGCTTCTCCCTTCCTCCATCCTTTTCTCCATCCCTCCATTCTCCATCCTTCCATCCATCCCTCTCTCCAGCCATCCACCCCCCTCCTTTTCTCCATCCATCCATCCTTTTCTCCCTCCCTCCCCATTTCTCCCTCCCTCCCTCCCTCCCTCTGTCCATTCCTCTCTCCATCCATCCCTCCATCTATCCTCTTTCCATCCATCCATCCATCCATCCAATCTCTCCATCCACCCCCTCTCCCTCCCTCCAACCATCCATGATCTCTCCCTCCCTCCATCCCTTTCTCCCTCCCTCCAGCTCTCTCCATTGTCCCATCCCTTCCTCCCTCCATTTCTCCTTTCATCCTTTTCTCCATCCATTCCTCTCTCCATCCATCCATCCATCTATCTATCTATCCCTCTTTCCATCCATCCTTCCAATCGCTCCATCCAACCCTCTCTCCCTCCCTCCAACCATCCACGATCTCTCCCTCCCTTCATCCCTTTCTCCCTCCCTCCCTTTGCCCCCTTCCTCCATCTCTCTCCCTCCCTCCCTCTCTCCATCCATCCATCTCTCCCCCCTTCCATCCTTTTCTCCCTCCCTCCATCTCCCTCCCATATCCCATCCCTCCCTCCCTCCATTTCTCCTTCCATCCTTTTCTCCATCCGTTCCTCTCTCCATCCATCCATCCAATCTCTCCCTCCCTCCCTCCCTCCCTGTCTCCTTCCTTTTGCAGCCCTATCCGCACCGGGCGCTGCCCACCTTCCCGACTGCGGTACCCGGGCGATGCGGCCGGAGGGCGCCCGTGTGCCAGGCGCTGCGCTTCCCCCGCGCCCTCGCTTCAAATGCCCATATAAGGGCAAATCGGGCTGCGGGAAAGGAGGCGCTGACGGGGCTCGATCACACCTTATTTGGACTCGCTTCGCAGCCTCGCGGAAAGGAAGGTGGCGGGGAGGGAGGGGGGGGAGACGGGCGCGCGGCTCTTCCTCGCCCGGCCCTGCTTTGTTTTCCGCTCCTGCGCTTGCCCCGCGCTTCAGCCGCCTTGGCCTGGGCTGGTCCCTTCGCCTGCCCGCTGTCCGGGTTGCACAAGCCCTCTCTCGCCACCCTCTCTCTCTCTCTCTCTTTCATATTCTCTCTCTGTCGCTTTCTCTTTCTCCCTCTCTCTCCTTCTCTCTTTTCTCTCTCTCTCTTTCTGTCTCTCTCTATCTCTCTCTTTCTCCCTCTCTCTCATTCTCTCTTTTCTCTCTCTTTCTTTCTGTCTCTCTCTATCTCTCTTTCTCCCTCTCTCATTCTCTCTTTTCTCTCTTTCTTTCTGTCTCTATCTCTCTTTCTCCCTCTCCCATTCTCTCTTTTCTCTCTTTCTTTCTGTCTCTATCTCTCTCTTTCTCCCTCTCTCTCATTCTCTCTTTTCTCTCTCTCTTTCTTTCTGTCTCTCTCTACCTCTCTTTCTACCTCTCCCATTCTCTCTTTTCTCTCTCTTTCTGTCTCTTTCTATCTCTCTCTTTCTCCCTCTCTCTCATTCTCTTTTCTCTCTCTTTCTCTTTCTTTCTGTCTATCTCTCCCTCTCTCTCATTCTCTGTTTCTCTCTCTTTCTGTCTCTATCTCTTTCTCCCTCTCATTCTCTCTTTTCTCTCTCTTTTTCTCCATCTCTCTCTTTCTCCCTCTCTCATTCTCTCTTTTCTCTCTTTCTTTCTGTCTCTATCTCTCTCTTTCTCCCTCTCTCTCATTCTCTCTTTTCTCTCTCTCTTTCTTTCTGTCTCTCTCTACCTCTCTTTCTACCTCTCCCATTCTCTCTTTTCTCTCTCTTTCTGTCTCTCTCTATCTCTCTCTTTCTCCCTCTCTCTCATTCTCTTTTCTCTCTCTTTCTCTTTCTTTCTGTCTCTCTATCTCTCCCTCTCTCTCATTCTCTCTTTTCTCTCTCTTTTTCTTTCTTTCTCCATCTCTCTCTTTCTCCCTCTCTCATTCTCTCTTTTCTCTCTTTTGCTGTCTCTTTCTGTCTCTCTTTTTTCTCTCACTTTCTGACTCTTTGTCTTTCTCATTCTCCTTCTTTAGCTCTCTCTTTCTTTTTCCCTCTTTCTCTGTCTTCCTTTCTCTTTCTGTCTCTTTCTTTCTGTCTCTCTCCCTCTCTGTGTCTCTTCCGCTGTCTTTTTCTCTTTCTGTCTCTATTTTTTCTCTCTCTCTCTCTCTGTTTCTTTCTGTCTCTTTTTTCTCTTTTTCTCCCTCTCCCCCTTTCTTTTCTTTCCCACCTTCCACATACTTCTGCCCATCGGTGCTTTTCCACAACTGCCTTGAGGAAGAGTGCAAAGTGGCCGGTTGGGTTAACAAAACCGTGTGAACCGGATCCGGGGAAAGAGCAAGTTAAGAGTCCAATGTATTGTGAGAACCCAGCCTCCTCGCTCTGCAACTTTGCACTTGGCCACACCATTCCTTAGTGCAGGGGTGGGCAAACTTTTTGGCTCGGGGGCCTCATTGACTTTTAAAATTTGACAGACGGGCCACCACCTGGTGTCGAAATGCCTGTCATTACAAGTCAAAATCAAATGAATGCAATCATTCAATCATTCACATCAAACCTTAATTCTGTACCAATCTTCGGTGGGCCGGATTAAAAAGACCAACGGGCCGGATGTGGCCCGCGGGCCGTAGTTTGCCCACCCTTGCCTTAGTGCCTTTCAAAGCCTCCGAGGAATCAGAATAGAGCTGGAGGGGACCTTGGAGGTCATCTAGCCCAACCCCCCTATGACATTGTACCCTATGACTATTATTAAGTGTTGTACCTTATGAATCTTGACTCTTGGCGAATGTATCTTTTCTTTTATGTATACTGAGAGCATTTGCACCAAAGACAAATTCCTTACTTGGCCAATAAAGAATTCTGTTCTATTCTATTCTATTCTATTCTATTCCATTCCATTCTACATTCTATTCTATTCTATTCTATTCTATTCTATTCTATTCTATTCTATTCTGTTCTGTTCTGTTCTGTTCTATTCTATTCTATTCTATTCTATTCTATTCTATTATTCTAATTCTACTCTATTCAATTTTTTCTTTGTTCTATTCTATTCTATTCTATTCTATTCTATTCTATTCTATTCTATTCTGCAGGAGAACCTATTCAGACAAATTTCTGTCTAGTCTCTTCTTAAAAAAACTCCAGTGATGGGAGCACCCACAACTTAGGGAGTTAGGAACAGGGCGGAAAATAAATAGGGCAAGCCTGGGGTGCGAGCTGTCGTGTGTGTGTGTGTGTGTGTGTTAAGTGTGAGACTCACAACTCAGAGCTGTGTTTCTTTTCTGCAAGAACGAAAACCGAAGTCCCAATTTTGCAGGAGGGGGCCTGCAAAACTTACAGAAGAGATGCCCACCTCCCTTAGGGCTCCGCAGGAGTGCGGGAAAACTTATATTTTTGCAGCGAAGAGAGAGAGAGAGAGAGGACCGGTGGAGGAGATCCGTGCGATAAGCACCCAGCACCACCAGGAAACCGAAGGCACTTTTAAACTGAAAAGCGATGGGCGTTTCCCCCCCTCCCTCCCCACTCCTTCACCGGTGGCGTCTTGTTTGTTCTATTTTTATTTTGAGCGGTGTTTCGGGAAGGAAAAACTGAACGGCCTCGTCGAGAAATACCTTCTTTAGGCACAGTCACGACGGGGTTGCCGAGGAAGGAATGAATGGAAGGAGAAATTAAAAAGTCCCTGCGAGCCGCACAAAAGTACCTTTCTCATGAAAAGCCAAGGCAGCTCGCTTGAACGCCTCCGTTTTTGCTGCGGTCGCACAATGAGGCGATTGATCGGCCCACCATATGGGCTGGCTTCACACACACACACACACCACAGGCCCAAGGTTTGTGTGCAGGGGGGGGGCACCTTCGGATGGTTGGCCGGTCGGGTTGAGTTGCTATGGGGCAACGGTGGGGGCCCAACACTGTCAGGGACAAATAAGGAACGGAATACAGCCGGTCCTCGACTTATGACAGTTCATTTAGTGACCGAAGCAACAACGGCCCTGAAAAAAAGTGACTTACGGCTGTTTTTTTTCTCTTTTTTTTCATGCGGCAGCATCCCCATGGTCACGTGATCAAAATTCACCGACTCCTATTTATGACGGTTGCCGTATGATCCCCTTTTGCGACCTTCTCTGACCAGCAAACTCAACAGGGAAGCCAGGTTCATTTTAACAACCTTGTTCCTAACTTAACAACGGCGGGGACTCCCTTAAACAAACTGTGGCAAGGAAGGTCGTAAAATGAGGCAAAATTGTCTCACTTAGCGGGGCTTCCTAGGGCTGGAAGGGGTTTTGAAGGTCCTCTAGTCCAACCCCCTGCTCAAGCAGGAGGCCCTATACAATTCTGGACAAATGGCTGTCCAATATCTTATTAAACCTCCAGCAATGAAGCACCCACAATATCTGAAGGCAAGTCGTTCCACTGTTTAATTGTGTTGGTTAATTGCGGATGGTTTTGTCCTTGATTAGTTTTCCACCCATTACTTCTTGCCATGCCCTCAGGTAACTTGAAAATAGGTTGTCCTCCTCTTCTCTGTGACAGCCCCTCAAATATTGGAAGGCTGCTATCCTGTCACCCCTAACCCTTCTCTTCAATAGACTAGGCATACCCAATTCCTGCAGCCGTTTTTCATATCTTTCTCTATAAAAGCGAAATACCACTCACGCATCATCACAAAATCTCCAGAACTGTAAAGCCTACAAACTTGAAATCTGGCACATATTTTCCTCTTAGCTTCTAGGGGCTCGCTAAGAAAGGATCTTTCCAAATGACCATCAGACCATTAGTATTTCCTATATTATTATTATTATTATTATTAACACACTCTGATGCTAAGGAGTTCTACTTCCCCTCCCCACCCGAAAAGAAATCTGCTCCAAATGCAAAACACAAGCAGAGGAGAGGAGTTTCAGTTTCAGTTTCACAGCACCAAGCAGCTTTAGTACAGAACAGTTGAGCTCAGCCATGCCCAGGCTCCTTGCTGTCTCCTTGCTCACACAGCAAATGCTTTTTCAGTTTCCAAACAGCCTTCAATTCTCTCACACACTGATAGGACGCTAGCCAGATGAATCCCGGTGGATGCTGGTAGGCAAAGGCAGATGTTTTTTCCCCTTACTTTCCTCCCCAGAAACTATGCCCGACCACATAGTTTTGTAGCGAAGCATGGGTATTGAACTAGTGTACCAGTGCTATACTAGCACTGATGATGTTACCTAGTTAGGGTAATGAAATGTCTGCAAGGAAACAAGCAAACTCAGAGAACACCCAGGACCCCTTGTTCTTCATATGTTTTAGCCTCCAGACCCCTTAATCGTCTTTGTTGCTCTTCTCTGCATTCTTTCCAGAGTCTCAATCTCTTTTTTTTGTATCGTGGTGACCAGAACTGGATGCAGCATTCTACGCTTGGTCTCGTAATATAAAGCGGTACTAATTTCTCCTATCTCTGCTTGGGCAGTGAGAATTCTGCTTTTTTTTTATCCCTCCCCCCCAAAATAATAATACAGTATTTGATTTCTATTCTGTGTTTGGATTCCAACGTGGGAAGAACAGGGATGCTAATCTCTTCATTGGGAAGAGATCCCTATTCGGAAAACTGCAGTGGTGGTGAAGAAAAGGGGAAGGGGATCGAGGCTTTCTTTCCACCCACTCTGGCCCCTCCCTTCCTTGTGCAGCAGCAAATTAAAAATTAATTGCAGGATGCAACTCCCTCACTTTTTCTTTCTCTTTCTCTCCCTTGTGCTTCAGCCTTGGGGTAGTGGGCAATAAGACAGGGGAAAAGTTGGTTTTCTTGTTCTCCTGCGGAGTTGCAATTGTTTACCTGTAGCAAAACCCCAACCTCTCTGAATGCTGCCCCTTCCTCATGAAAATATAGATCGCTGAAACAAAGGAATTGTGAGGGAGGGGAGAATAGAAGCAGGTTGAATGAAATGCGGGAAGGGAAAAGGAGAGGAGGAAGAGAAGGGAAGGGAAAAGGAGAAGAGGAAGGGAAGGGGAAAGGAGGAAGGGGAAGGGGAAGGACAGGAGGAAGCAAAGGACAGGAGGAAGGAAAGAGAAGCGGAAGGAGAGGTGGAAGGGAAGGGAAAAGGAGAGGAGGAAGCAAAGGACAGGAGGAAGGAAAGAGAAGGGGA
>NW_020716975.1:190922-206870 GCF_900518725.1 Notechis scutatus | reverse complement strand
CCCTCCCCAGCAAGCTACGATAGCAAACCCACAATTCCTCCCAGGGAAATCTGGAAGAGGGGATTGCCAAAGGTGGCCCTTGGTTCCCTTCCTTTCTCTCTCTCTGGGCTGGTGCCACGCCTTTCTCTCCTGCCTTCGGTGGGAGCAGAATTTGCCTCCGGATTGCTTTTCTCGTGAGGCTGGGTGCTTCGGCCAGCGTTCTTCGGAAAGGCTTGCTTTTAAGAAGTTGAGGCTTGCGATGGAGCCAGCTGGAGGAAGGTGTCCCTTTCATCCTGCTGGTTTTTCCAAACAGACTCTTCAAACTTTTCCCCTGGCCCCTGTAATCACAATTTTATGCCCCGGGTGGAGAGCTGCCATGACATGCAAAGCCTAAACCCTATTCTGGCTTCTTGCTTGCCATAATTGTCTGGGCTCCTGCCCCAAACAACAAATAATCCGATCCCACTTGAGCCCAGCCTAACATGTTGTGTGAACTCGGCTGCCGCTATCCTGAAATGGGTCTTCTACAATCTTCTACACAGGGGCTTCGATCAGTCAATCAGTTCCCTTTTCACAGCCGGAGTTTGCACTCTGTGGGAAGGAAGTTGCAGAGGTGGGCGGTGCAGTCTTTTGTGGCAGTCCAGTCCTTGTCTTGGTAGCACAGAATCAGAAGGGACCTTGGAGGTCTTTTAGTCCAACCCCCTCCTCAAGCAGCAGATCCTACAGTATTCTGTCCAGTCTCCAGTGCTGGAGCGCACACAACTTCTGGAGACAAACCTAATTAATTGTTCTCAATGTCAGGATGCTTCTCTGCTGTGATTAATTTGCATTTGTTGCTGCTTGTCCTGCCTTCAAGTGATTTGGGGAATAGGTGGCCCCCCTTTTCTTTGGGGCAGCCCCTCCAACATCAGAATATTGTGCAGAATAGGGTAGAGCATTTGAAGAGCATCCTGGCTACTAGTTTAAATTCTTTATTGGCCAAGTGTGATTGGACACACAAGGAATTTGTCTTTGGTGCATATGCTCTCTGTACTTAAAAGAAAAATTTGTTGGCTCTGCTTTTTAGTTTAGCATATTTGTTTGGTAAACCTGATTTAACCAACTGTGACTGATAAAACTCAGCATGTGCCTAGAATCCCCCACTGCTTTCTTACCTGTAGTAATCTTGCACAGCGGTCACCGACTTGGGATCACAATTAAGGTTAGAATTTCCATTGTTAAACAAATCTGTTATTAATCGGGTCATGTCTGATTTTGCAACCTTTTTCTGCCATGGCTGTTAAGTGAATCACTGCAAAGTGTTTAACAGTTCGAAGTTATAACACCCCTGAAAAAAGTGACTTGGGACTATTTTTCTACACAACCATTGCAGCGTCTCCACAGTCATGTGATTTATATTTGGATGCTTGACACTTGACTTGCATTTATGACTGTTGTAGTGTCCTCGGGGTCACATGATCCCGTTTGGCGACCTGACAAAAGTCAACGGGGATGCCGGATTCACTGACTAATTTAATGCCTGCAGTGATTCATTTACCAGATGTGGCAAGGAAAGTCATAAAATGGAGGCGACGCTCACTCCACAAATGCCTCCCTGAGCAGCGTAAATGTTGGGCTCAATTGTGGGCGTAAGTCGAAGACTCCCTGTATTGTGGTCCCCTGGTTTGGGGGGCCGTCATCGCTGAGTGTTTCTCTCCTTGGTCCCCCTGCCAGGCCTCTGGGGTCACCGTCTGTGACAAAGTCATTCAGGTATTCAACGACATGAAGGTGCGCAAACATGCCCCCCAGGAGGAGCAGAAGAAGCGCAAGAAGGCTGTCATCTTCTGCCTGAGCGAGGACAAGAAGAAGATCATCCTGGAGCCCGGCAGGGAGATCCTGGTGGGCGAGTTGGGAGACACCGTTGATGACCCCTACCTGCACTTCGTCGGTATGCTGCCCCCCAGCGACTGCCGCTATGCCCTCTATGACGCCACCTACGAAACCAAGGAGAGCAAAAAGGAAGATCTGGTCTTCCTCTTCTGGTGAGGCCCCCTCCCCCCCCCCCCCCCTCCTCCTCCGTTGCCTCTTCCTCCTCTCTTCCTTCCTGTTTCTTCCTGTTTCTTCCTTGTCTTTTCCTCCTCCTTTTTTCTCTTTCCCTCCTCGTTTCCCTCCCTCCCTTTCTCCTTCCCCCCCTCCCTCCCTTTTTCCTCCTTTCCTTCCCCTTGCTCTTTCCTTCCTTGCTCTTTGTCTTTCCTTCCTTCCTTCCTCTTTCTCCGTTTCTCCCTCCCTTCCCAGCCCCCCTTCAAAGACCCCTTCAAAGACAAAGGCTGAATACTTCCCTATTTCGGGAGCTTTCCTGGTGGTCATTAAACCAAACCTGCTTCCAGAGGCCAGAGTGGGCTTGGGCTGCCCGCTTGCTGGTGGGTGGTGAATGGGGCCTTATCCCCAGCCTCTTATTGGTGGCTTCCGTGACCAAAGCTGCTTGGCCGTGTGCCATTAAGGAGGTGATTTTCCTCCCATCAGCATGTGAGGTGGGATAGGGCCACGGCTGGCCCCTCCCAGATTGGGACAGAGGGTGTGTGTGTGGGTGGGTTGAGCTCTCTTCCCCACCTTTAACAATAAAGCACTGTAGGGAGACGGCCCCTTAGCCTGCTTGATCTCCTCTCCTTCCCAGCCTCTGTAACTGGGGAATAGACTTCTAGACCGTTTCACTCCCAGCGTGTTAAACTGGGGTGAGAAAACAATAATTAACTTGGGTGATCTGTACGATTGAGGACCTGAAGACAAGGTGTGTCTGGCGCTGGCCTCTCTTGCAGCTCCTTGCCCATCGCAGTTGGAGCCTCCCTGAGAAGAGTGCGCAGGGGAGGGTCTCACCCCATCCTGTTGTCCTCCAGTCTTCCTATAAGTGGCTTAATTTTAAAGGTGCACCTCCTGTCACCAGGTATGAAGCCTAGTCTGAAGGTGGGGAAGCTTCTTGGCTCCTTGGGTTACCTCTCCCAAGCAGCCGTGCTCACGTTGGGTTAGGGGTGACAGTTCATGTGAAGTGCTCCTCCTCCCGAGAATGCCCCCATTTGAGCCACGGTGGTGCAGTGGTTAGAGTGCAGCATTGCAGGCTAATTCTGCTGACTGCCGATTGCTAGCAGTTCGATTCTGATTGGCTCAAGGTTGACTCAGCCTTCCATCCTTCCAAGGTCTGTAAAATGAGGACTCAGATTGCTGGGAATAAGAGGCTGACTCTGCAAACCGCTTAGAGAGGGCTGTGAAGCACTCTAAGCGCTATTGCTATTGGGGGGGTGTTTATTGATGAATAACATCTACCAAATTTGCTTCTTTTTGGAAACCTGGCTGCTTCTTCCACAGCATTGCTACAGGAGCTTGAGTCGCGTGGCAGGGAGAAGCAGGTAGCATAAAACCCTTAATAAAGGAAAAGAAATGGCAAACTGGCCAGTAACATACCCGGTGTGTGAATCCTTCTGTTTCTCCCTGCAGGGCGCCCGAGAGCGCTCCTTTGAAGAGCAAGATGATCTACGCCAGCTCCAAGGATGCCCTCAAGAAGAAATTTCCAGGTGAGAGCTGGCAGGTGTGAGCCCAGGTAGAGGCAGGGCTTGTACCACCAGGCTTCTGGCTTGGGGCCCAGGTTTGACAGGTGGCCCTGTTGGCATCTTCCTTGGTGGATGCCCGGCGTGAGAAAGTTCTCTGCCGCTCCCCGGTGGCTGGAGGGAGGCCCCCAACGTCTGCGGTTAGGAGCAGGGAGCAGGTTGCATGAAATACAGGCAGCCCCCGACTTAACAACGGTTCATTTAGTGACCGAAGTTGCAACGGCACTGAAAAAAAAAAGCAACTCTGGGCCGTTTTTCCACACTTCCCATTTGCCTCGCCTCCCCTTGGTCACCTGATCAAAATTTGGACCCTCGGAACCAGACTCCTATTTTATCCCGGGGGTCACAGGGTCTCCTTTTGCGATCTTTGGATAAGCCAAAGTCAGCGGGGAAGCCAGATTCCCTTAACAACAAAATAAAACTGGGCTTAACCAACTTTACCTCACTTAACAAACGTTTCACTTCAGCGATGTAAATTTGGGGTCGTGGTTGTAAGTCAAGGACTACCTGTAATATCCCAAATTGGGCCGGTTCCTCTGGGCTTTAAAACCCCCCAATCTTCCAAAAAATAAAAAATAAAGGCTCTGGGATACTGGGATACGATACTTAAACGTCGGTCATGCGATCACGCAATTTGGGGGCTTGGCCCACCCGGCGTGTATTTGTTTGCAACCGTCGCGAGGGTCCCAAGGCTACGATGATCGCCGTCCGCAGCTTCCAACAAAGTGGGTGGAAGTTTAAGTTTGCATAATGACCGTGCGATTCACTTTGCAACCACGGGGGGCGTGTGTGGTTAACCAATGTAGCAAGAATCATAAAATGGGGCACGGTGGCAGCCTTGCTTAATGGTGGAAATTCCTGGTCCCTATTGGCGTAAGTCGAGGACTAGCTGTACAGCCAACGTGGGTCTTTCCAACCCCTCCCTCCCTCCCCACTTTCTCCCTGTCTCAAAGGGGGCACCTCTTCCCAGCATCAAGGAGTTTTAAAAGTTGGACATGACTGAGGATTAGCTTCTTCAGTTCTGGTTGGGGATTCTGGGGTGCAGCTGTCGCCCCTTTTTCCCAGCAGTTTAATCTCCCAGCGCAAGCATGGGGGGAGGGTAGGATTTGATAGGGAAAAAGGGGGCACTTTTCTTTGGAGGAGGAAACTACTTCGAAATATTTGTTTTCCTAGCATTTAAGCCAGGATTCTGTTCTCTGGGCTCTGCTATTGGGGTGGGGGGCAGAGGGAAGGGGGTCCACAGCCGGTGTGGGATCGGAGATAATGGTATTACAAGGCAGATCTGGGTATTTTATGGCCCTCCTGTGTCAAATCCGGCCCTAATCCAGCCTGTCGGGCCCTGACTGACTTGCACGGTTCGCAGGTAGTCCTCGACTTACGACCACAGTTGAGCCCAACGTTTCTGTTGCTAAGCGAGACATTTGTTAAATGAATCTGGGCCCCTTTTTCTGACCTCTCTTGTCCCAGTTAAGTAAATCACTGCAATTGTTAAGTTAGCAACCCGGTTGTTAAGTGAATCCAGCTTCCCCCATTGACTTGTCAGAAGGCTGCAAAAGGGGATCCTGTGACACTGCAGCCGTCATAAGTACAAGTCGGATGTCAAGCATCTCAGTTTTCATCATGGGAATGCTACAACAGACATAGTCATTGATTACTTTTTTAAACTGCCATTCTAACTTTCAACGGTCACTCAATGAACTGTTGTAACTTTGACTTACCTTTACTTTTAGGTGTGAGTAAAAGTACTTTTTCGTGTTTTTTTTTTTTTAAAAAGCCATTTTATGGCCCCAGGCTACATGCAGCCTCATGGCTGTCCCTCTCTGGTCTGCGTGGATTCCTTTTATGAAAGACACTGCAATATTTTCACCCCCATAATTTAATATATGTGCACCTGTGCATGCCTACACACCTTCTCAACCCTATCGGTGTGGCTCTCTGCCACACTCCCAGTTTTTCACGCAGCCCCTTGGGAAAATAAATTGCCCGTCCCTGGTATATCCTGCCTTGAAGCAGGAGGGGTGGGACTAGAAGACCTCTGAGGTCCCTCCCAGATCTATCATCATCTAACAACCCCATAATCCCTTTGCAGGAGGGAGTCTGGGCCACTGAATGGAGCTAGCAGAGTGTTTTACTGGCCGGATGCCCTTCCTGTCACCAGTGCAGAGTTTTAATATTCCCAGTGTGCCGAGAGAAATATCTGCCTCTACCTAGGATTGAACTCCCTTCCGGCTGTACGAGTCCAACAAATCTAAACCCAGCCCTAAGGGCCGGGAGTGGGGGGGGGGGCAACCTCATGCCCCGCCATCCCCTCAGATCTCACCCCTCCTTCCTTCCTTCTCTCCCTCGCAGGGATCAAGCACGAATGGCAAGCAAACGGCCTAGAAGACATTAAAGACCGCCAGAGTCTAGCGGAAAAGCTGGGGGGCAGCTGCGTCATCAGCTTGGAGGGCAAGCCCGTGTGAGACCCCCCCCACGCCTCCCCTTCCCAGGTCCCCTGTCGTGCCAGTGACTCTGGAGCTTCCATGTTAATGGCCCCGTGCTACTGTTGGGGGTGGGGGGTTGGGGGTGGGGTGGTCCTTCCTTTTCTCGGTTCCATTCCAATTATTATTTTTTCTGCCTTCTCATCTTCCCTGGCCTGGTTCTCTCTCTCCTCCTGTCTCAGCAGCTGGCTTGCAGCCTGCTGTTCAAATTTGCCAAACGTGCTACAGCTATTCCCCCCCCCCCCCCCCCCCCCCCCCCCCTCCCCCCCTCTCCCTCTCCCCCCCCCCCCCCTTTCAAACCCTTGAGGTGACATTCCTAAAGGAGGGGCAGGGTCTCCATCCCTCAGCCTCTTCCTTGGTTTCCTTTGGTCCACCTGCTTCCTCCAGTTCCCCTCCTCTTCCTCTCATGGGTAGGGGGGGATGGCGGTTAGCAGCCAATGGTTGGGATCGATGGGGACCCTAATTTCCAGAATTAGTCCGTTTTCCAGTGTGTACAAAAAGAAAAGGGTTGTTTTTTTTAAAAAAAAAGAAAAGGGTTTCTGTACGTGTGTGGGGTTTTTTTTTTCCCTTCGAGAAAGTGTGGAATGGCAACTGCGTTCCCCGCCCCTCTTCCCTGTGATGACTTCCTCTCCCCAAGTTCCTTTCCTTAACTGCCATAGTAGCTCTGTGCTTGTCTGTAGTACTGTGTACAAATAAAATATTGTGGAAAACAGTTGCACCCACCTCTATGTTGGGGGTGGAATTAACAAACTTTATGGAAGCAGTACCACCAAGAACCTGAATTCAGTAATAAAAAAAAAAAATGCTACCTTTGGCGTCTCGCCTCGTTTTATTTGCTCGGGCTCTGGGGGAAGAGGCTGACGTCGAAACCGGGGGTCAGTTAGATCTTCGTTGATGGAGCGGAATATTTGTAGCTCAGGGTTGAACAGTGGCATCTGAGCTGGGCGGCTTCCTTGCAGACGTTTCATGACCCAACTAGGGAACACAACCAGTGTTAGGAGGGAGTTGGTTTTGCTGCAAATGCCCCCCTTTTGCACTGATGATGATCCCTAGTTGGGTCATGAAACGTCTTAAAGGAAACCAAGCTGAGAGCACCAAGGGACCTCATGGTCTTCCTTCCCTAATTTGGAAATCCCATTCCCTTTTAAAACTGATGATGTTACTTAGTTTGGTAATGAAACGCCTACAAGAAAACCAACCTGAGAAAGCACCAAAGACTACAGTTAAAATCTTGCGTTGAGTTGGTAGGATGTTCTGTCAAATCCTACCTCAGATCCTACTTTTGTGTAGAACAAGGATCTACACAAAACTTCCTTTTTCCTCCCCAATCTCCCCAAAGGGTTTTATCTCTCAGCTCTGGACTCCTCAGAAACTAAATTCGATTTTGAAATTTTGTGTATTTTTTAAGGTTAGCATTCTGCCCCCATTTTACTTTACATGTAAAAACAAAGAAACAGCCAGTTGGTTCTTCTTTCTCCTCTTAACCACTATCCCAGTTAAAACCCTACATTTGGTTAACTTTATTTGACGAAGTGAGCGAGCTAACAATTTCGCCTTCAAATAAAATTTTGAAAAGGTGTCTCACTTTTTTTAGAGCGATTTTTCCTCGTGGGTCTAAATATTCAACCTTAGATGTATGGACTTCCAACTCCCAGAATTCCCCTGGGAGTTGAAGTCCTCCCGTCTTCAAGGTTGAGAAACAAAGCTCTTAAGTTTCAGGCAGGGACAAATTAAATTGACCACCTTCTTGAACATAGTTAATATCTAACCAGGTTGCCTTCAGGGTTTGGCAGGAAAATCTCCAGCAATCACTAATCTAGGTTTTCTCTTGTCCCACCGAGCTGATTTCCACGCAGGCTTCAACACAAGTCTCAATCCTTTTTTTCTCACGGTGGGTCCATCCAGGTTCTGAAACTCGGGGGGAAAAATTGTGGTTTGTTTTTAAATTTAATCTGTCGTGAGGAAACTCCGCTTGGGTGCGGCTTTGCAAAAGGTAAGCCATTTTGCGACATGATTCACCCCAGGCTTCACACAGACGGTCTTTAACTTAACAATGATTAATTTAATGACTTCAAAGTTAGAACAAACCCTGGAAAAAAAAGTCACCGCCCTTTTTTTTCCCCCACACTGACCACTGCAGCAGCCCCAAGGTCGTGCGATCAAAATCCGGCCGCTTAAGCCACCAACTCAATATGACGGTGGCTGCATCTGTGTGTGTGGGGGGGTCAGGCTTTGGCGGCCTACGAAGCGAACTCAAACTGGGGAAGCCAGATTCGCTTAACGACCGACGTTCACACGCTTAAGTGGCAAGAAAGGGGGGGGTGAAAAATAACCTTGTCTCATTTTTTAGCCACAGAAATAAGCCTGTAAAGTGGGGGTGTCCAACTTTGGCAACTTTAAGACTTGTGGACTTCAACTCCCAGAATTCCTCAGCCAGTCCACAAGTCTTAAAGTTGCCAAGGTTGGACACCCCTGCTGTAAAGCAAAGCAGCTGTAAGTTGAGGACTATAAAGGAGACTGCAAAGGGTCGTGGTTGGTTAGGGCCACCCTTCCTATTTGCAGAAAGCGGGTTCCTTGGCACAGTCTCCTAGGGACGGAACCCCAACCCCCCCCCCCCCCAAGACAAGCGAGTTCTGGCAATGGCCGGGCTTTGCCACCCAAGAGGCTCAGCTCAGCCTACCTGCTTTCAGGCTCCTTGGGCGCGGCTAATCCGGTTCCCGCAGCCCCACCAGGTGAGGTCAAAGTCCTGCCTGGGTGGGGCCTTCTGCAATCTCGATCAGTCATGGGCGCCTTGGGCAGCCCGGAGCTGAATCACCTTGGCGCAGCCAGGCTGGTTCCACCTTGGTAACGTCAGCGGGGGCACCCAGGCGGGGGAGGAGAAGTCACGTCTTGGCCGCCTGGATGATGATGTCCTTGGCATGAAACCAGAGCGGCAATCCCCCCCGCCGGGAGAAATCCCACCTCTCCAGGCTCTGGTGGAGGGATCTCCCTTCCGAAGGGGATGTGTTTAGCTCAAGGTTGAACTGGGAGTGTGCTTGGTGCTCTCTTCAGTTTTCTCGCAGACGTTTCACGACCAAGCTAGGTAATGTCATCAGGGTTTGAATAAGCAAAGTCCCCTTCCTTTCTAGCATTGATGACGTTACGTAGTTTGGTCGTGAAACGTCTGCAAGAAAAACCCCAAGCTCAGAGGGCATTAAGAACCCCATAGTCGTCGTCTCCTCCTCCTCCTCCTCCTCCGTGCACAACCCTCATCTCCCTTCTAACAATGATATTACCTAGTTGGGTTGTGAAACATCTGCAAAAAAACCACCAAGCTCAGAGACCACCAAGGACCCCACAGTCCTCCTCCTCCTCTTCCTCCTCCCCTGCCCTCCCTTCTAGCACTGATGATGTTCCCTAGTTGGGTCATGAAATGTCTGCAAGAAAACCACCAAGCTCAGAGACCACCAAGGACCCTACAATTAATCTCTTGCATTAAGTTGATAGGAGGGTCATTTCTTTTTTCTTTTCTCTTCTTTCTTTTTCTTTTTTCTTTATTTCCTTTCCCTCTCTGTCTTTCCCTTTCTCTTCTTTCCTTTTTCTCTTCTGCTTCCTCCTCCTCCTCCTCCTCCTCCTCCTCCTCCAGAACCCCCACTCCCAAATGTCTGTGGATTGACTGAAGTCTCTACCCAGTATTCCTTCAACTGCCACCTTCACGCTCGTAATGCTGAACTATTCCAGAATGTTCTCGTTCTCTTCCGCTGTCTCTTCCCAACCATCCCGCGAAGTAGGCCTTAGAATTCACCAGTCCTTTTGCATAGTCCAAAGGATAGTTGCATTTAACAAGGTGGAATAATTCCTACGGAGAATAATCCCATTTAAATAAGGACTCTGGTCGTTCGCAATTACAGCTTGGCTATTTCATTAGACTTTTACAAATTGCGATGGCTTGTGTGTTTGACGGGAACACGTTAGAGCCCAGAAGCTTAGCGTGATTCAAAATTAAACTGAAAGCAAGCGAATTATATTATTTTTCGGACAGTGCAAAATGACTTTAAAAGGAAGGCAAGGAACGTCCGTACGTGTTCTGGGAATTGAAGTCCACAAGTCTTAAAGTTGCCAAGGTTGGACACCCCTGCTGTAGGCACTCTACTGTACTCTAATAAAGTGATGCATTTATTTATTTTTGCTTGTTAGGAAAAAAAAACACCTCAGATCGCTTTATTATTCTGCATTTTGTTATTCTGATCCTTCAATACTGTGACCCGCAACCTTGCGGGGTAGGCTTCATGACCTCACCGTTGCCTCTTTAGCTCAATCCGTTTTGCTCAGGGGGCTTAACCAAGTCTCCAATGCAGAGCTAGCTAGCTTTGCGGTCCTTTGAAAGCATAAAATAAAATAAAAAAACATGAGTAAGGTTATTTTCCTGCCGCTCCTTCACCAGCCAGGAAATTCCCGTTAGAATTCAGCTTTGGGAAAAGAAAAGAAAACATTGTTTGAAGCTGACGTCATCCTTTCATAACAGTTCCTATAACTCGCTGCAGGGTTTTGTGTGTTGTGTGAACCCCTTGCGGCTTGTTCAGGGAACCAGGGCTAAGCAGACCCTGATTCTAGATATGGTAGAAGGGGGTCTTCCTATTTTCCAAAGCGCCAGAAGGCAGGACAAGAAGCAACGGATGGAAACTAATCAAGGAGAGAAGCAACCTAGAACTAAGGAGGAATTTCCTCAACATTAACCAGTGGAACAAATTGCCTTTGGAAGTTGTGGGTGCTCCATCACTGGAGGTTTTTAAGAAGAGACTGGACAACCATTTGTCTGGAATGGTGTTGAGTCTCCTGCTTGAGCAGGGGGTTGGACTAGAAGACCTCACAAGGCCCCCTCCACAATAACTCATTCTGTATTCTTGCATTCAAAGATACCAAAAAATCCCCTTCCAGCTCTAGGATTCTATGTTCTATCCTTGAGGGCCAAAACTGGTGGCAGTGGAAAAATAATGGAGGCTTTTTAAAGAAGAGACTGGACAGCCACTTTGTCTGATATGGCATAGACTAAATCTTCTGTTTGAGCTGGGGGTTGGACTAGATAACCCCTGAGGTCCCTTCCAACTCTGTTATTCTGTTATAATGGACAGGCTTTGTGTCGTTCCCACGCTATATCCTTAGCTAAACTCAGGAGAAAACTGGGTGTATCGGCTTTCAACCTAAACCAAATCTCCATTTTAGGGCATCTCTTGCCCTGCTCTGAGTAAACTCGGCTCCTGAGCATGTGTTGAAAGAATCCGCTTCCTTTCCTCCTTCTCCTGAACTCGTGGTTCAGCCTTCACAACCTAAATTGGTTTCTCTCTTCATGACTGCATGCCAGATTCTGGTCTCGGTGGCTGAGTTTCTCAAATGAGTCACGCATGGCATTGAACCCACGCAGAAACTCAGGGTGTACCTTAAAAAAAAAATGTTTAGAGGGTGCACCAGAGCATGTACAGAGTTCCCTCCCCCACCCCACCCCAGAAGGGAGACCCGAGATAGCTGTAGCTTTTGCATGCAAAATATATTACTAAAAGAGATGAGACGCTGTGGGAACTCCATCCCTGGATGCTTTGAAAGAAGAAATTGAACAGCCCCTTCTCTCAAATTGTATTGGGTCTCCTGCTTGGGGGGGGGTGGGGGGTTGGACTAGAAGACCTTCAAGGTCCCTTCCAGCTCTATTCTGATTGATTGATTGTCTAGCGGGAGCGTGGAAGCACACACTTGAACTCTCCCAGTCTGAAAAATGTAGGGATTATATGCAATTTCGTTAGAGAAAGGAAGTGAGGTCATCCGTTGCCCCAAAATTGTGTTCTGCTGCCCTCTGCGGGATATGCAAAATAGCTGCAAATCCAAATTTCTCCACTAAATTTGCTTTTTTGAATGGAATCCAATCAAGGCCCCTTCTTTTGTCATCCAATTGCAGAGGCTAGCAGATCCATCTCATCCTGGGCACACACACACACCCCTTTTTTTTTTTTTGGAACTATTACCATCTGGGAGATGGTACAGGATAATAAAAACAAGGACAAATAGACTGAAAAACAGCTTCTATCCCAGTAACTATTGAATTCTACTGTATAGTGCAATATTCGTGCAATATCAGGGGGTATTCAATTCAATTTTATAGAATGCGAAGGATGTGTGTTGTTATTAATCTTTATGTATAATGTATACTGAAGATGGCATTTAAGTTCGTTGTACGAGGTGCAGTGACAACAAATTAAACTAACTAACTATGTCTGGCAGGCTTAAATCAGATTGGGCGGCTTGTGTCAAGTTCACCCTATTGTGGGATGGTAGGAATGAAACAGTCGCAAACCATCATGCGAAAGCACGGAATTTATTTAACTTTTCATAGAAAGCAACCCAAACAGAAAGCGGGAAAGAGATTTAAAGGAAGCACAAATGAACAAAGCAGGGATTTTAACATGTCACCTACCACTAATAAATGATGGGTGATTGAATGTATTTTTACAAAAATATAAAAATATTTTTAAATATTTCTCTCTCTCTCTGAGCACAATGAGAATATACCTGCTGAACATAACTCCGCATTGGCGACAGGAAAGGCATCCGGCCAGTAAGCACTCAGCTCCATTCAGCTGCCCAAACTCCACCTCGCAAGGGATTATGGGGTCATTAAATGAAGATTTATTCCATTTTTAAGATGTCCGTCTTCCCTACAAAGTGACTCTGAGCAGCTTAATGCATTATAAATTATTATTATTTTTAAACCAACACTAAACGGGGAGTAAACCAAGTGGGCAGCTTTTTTTTTTAAAAAAGCGCATTTTTCTAGAGGTACAGTTTTTGCAAAACTGGACAATTAGATCACCCCAGAAGCTTCTGCTGCAAATAGAGGCAACGCCTAGGAGGAAGGTTGTGTGATTGCAGACGGAACAAGCATGACACTGTTTGTCAAGGAGAACCAGCTGCCTTGGCAAAGCCGAGAAACGGAATTATTTTTATTTTTCCACCCGTGCAAAGCTGATCGAGCAGTTCTCGTATCAACAAGAAAGAGATGGAATTGCACAATTCCCCAAGCTCCTCCTGTTCTTCGCCGCCTTCGGTTGTTTCTAAAGGAAGAGTTTGCACTGTGTGCTTAAACCAGGTTAAGGCAGTTCGGCTGAAAAACAATCCAATGCTTGGTAAGGCTAGCTAGGTTGTGTCGGTTTGGTTAGTATAGGGCGGTTTATAAACCTTCCCAGCTTGGAGATGCGGGGACTTCAACTCCCAGAATCCCCCAGCCCGGCATGGGTAGCTGGGGAATTCTGGGAGTTGAAATTCACCCATCTTAAAGCATCCTGGCTGGGGAATTCTGGGAAATGGAGTCGACCCATCTTAAAGCATGCTGGCTGGGGAATTCTGGGAAATGGAGTCAACCCATCTTAAAGCATGCTGGCTGGGGAATTCTGGGAAATGCAGTCCACCCAACTTAAAGCATGCTGGCTGGGGAATTCTGGGAGTTGAAGTCCACCCATCTTAAAGCATGCTGGCTGGGGAATTCTGGGAAATGGAGTCGACCCATCTTAAAGCATGCTGGCTGGGGAATTCTGGGAGTTGAAGTCCACCCATCTTAAAGCATGCTGGCTGGGGGATTCTGGGAGTGGAAATCCACCCCTCTTAAAGCATGCTGGCTGGGGAATTCTGGGAGTTGAAGTCCACCCATCTTAAAGTATGCTGGCTGGGGAATTCTGGGAGTTGAAGTCCACCCATCTTAAAGCGTGCTGGCTGGGGAATTCTGGGAGTTGAAGTCCAGCCATCTTAAAACGTGCTGGCTGGGGAATTTTGGGAATGGAATCTCATACATGTTCGAGTTGCCAAGACTGAGAAAAACTGGTATAAAGGACCACATATTTTGTCAACCGGGAAAGTGCAAGTTTTGAGAATTGTGGCTCCACAGGAAGACAGACAGACAGACAGAGAGTGTCGTTGTATGTGTATAAGAAATACAAGAATAATCAAAGCATTAGCTGTGTGGGTGGCTGAGGGAGTTTTATCCTGAAATTTATTGCTTCAAATGGCAATAAATAATGATAACCTTTGTAGGAACCGATCCTTATCTAAGCTCTGTGACCTCTAACGAAATGAGCTCATTGCACAAGAAATACGATTCCGCCTTGTTTCCCTGGGTCAGTTCACCACCGGGACAACTCCTGCTCTGCTATTCTCTTTCAGCTGCCGTTATTAAATCATTATGCTGATAGTCCTCGGCTTATGATGACAGTCGGGACCAGGATTTCTGTTGCTAAGCAAGCCGGTCATTAAGTAAGTCACCTCCCCAATTTGCTACTCTTTTTTGGCCAGGGGTGAATTGTTGCAGTCTGTTAAGTGGATCACATTAAACAAATCCAACTCCACCATCGGCCAGAATAGTAAAAATGTATGGTACTCAATTGTCTGTATGTTGGAAATGTTCGAAAGAATTGGGTACTTTTTACCATATGTGGTGGGCCTGCAAAAAAACACAGGTGTTCTGGAAAAAAATTGGGTTATGGTTGGAGGAAATGTTGAGACTAAAAATTAGCCTTACACCAGATACCTTTTTATTAGGAATAATAACAGAGAACCTTAGCAAAGCAGATATTTGCTTAACTATACATGTAATTACAGCAGCAAGAATACTTTTTGCCCAAACTTGGGAAACAAAAGAAATTCCAAATGACAATGCTATAATAGATAAGATTTTCCAATGTGCTGAATTAGATAGTCTGACTTTAGAATCGAAAGACCAAGATAAATCAAAATATTATAAAGTATGGAAAAATTTTTTACATATGGAGGGACTTGAGAAAGGAAGTCTATAAAACTGAAATTAGACTTTAAAGCGAAGTAGAAATGAGGTATATGAATAAGACCTAAAAGCTGCTGATCCAGTTCTACAGAGGAATGATTGAGTCTGTCATCTGCACCTCTATAATTGTCTGGTTTCGTTCTGCAACCCAACAAGAAAGGCACAGACTTCAGAGAGTAATTAGGACTGCAGAAAAAATAATTACTACCTACCTGCCTTCAATTGAGGACCTGCATACTGCACACGTCAAAAAGAGGGCTGTGAAAATATCTACAGACCCCTCACATCCCAGACATAAACTGTTTCAATTCCTAACCCTCAAAACGACGCTGTAGGGCACTGAACACTAGAACTACTAGACACAAGGGGAGTTTTTTCCCCAAACGCCATCACTCTGCTAAACAAATAATTCCCTCAACCCTGTCCAACTATTTACAAAGTCTGCACTACTATTACTATTAACCTTCTCATCACTCCTTATCGCCCATCCCCTCCCACTTGGGACTGTATGACTGTAACTTTGTCACTTGTATCCTTACGATTATTATTGACTGTTTCCTAGTATGATTTGATATCTTATTGTACCCTATAACTATATTCTATTTACTATATACCCTATTACTATATAACTCTATGACAATTATTAAGTGTTGTAGCTGATGATTCTTGACTCTTGACGAATGCATCTTTTCTTTTATGTATACTGAGAGTATTTGTACTAAGACAAATCCTTGTGTGTCCAATCACACTTGGCCAATAAAGAATTCTCTTCTCTTCTCTTCTCTTCTCTTCTCTTCTCTTCTCTTCTCTTCTCTTCTCTTCTCTTTATTCCTTCCCCCTATTCAGCCATATCCTTATATCCTTGTATCCTTACGATTTTTATTGACTGTTTCCTAGTATGATTTGATTGCTTATTGTACCCTATGACTATCATTAAGTGTTGTACCTGATGATTCTTGACTCTTGACTTTTATGTACACTGACAGCATTTGCACCAAAGACAAATTCCTTGTGTGTCCAATCACACTTGGCCAATAAAGAATTCTAATTCTAATGATACAAAGCCTAAACGGATAGATGTATGTATGTATGTATGTGTATGTGTATGTGTATG
>NW_020716975.1:151601-166786 GCF_900518725.1 Notechis scutatus | reverse complement strand
CGTCACGGCCAAACTCCACGACGCGGTCGTAACTCGAGGCCTGCCAGGAATGCTCCTAAGGGGAAAGAAGAAAACGAGAGGGGGGGGGGAGCTAGAATTGCCGGGGTTTTTATTTTATTTATTTATTTGCCTTGACCTTTTCTCCATCTGTTTTGCTTACTGGCTGTTCTGGTGCCGAGTTGAGATGAAGTCATACATTCCACACCCAAGGCGGCTTCTCATCCATCCATCCAGCCTCTCTGGCCTGCTGACTCAAACAAAATCTCTTTTTCCCCCCCTCATCCGCATCCATTGATTGATAAACCGACCGCCCGGCTTTTGATTCATGGCATCCAGCTTTCCAAAGCAGGGGCCCCGGCCTGGTGGCCCTTCCTGGATCATCTGTCATGTGCGAAACGGGACTCCGTTCTCCGTGACCTGGGTTAGTAGTCGGGCCTATGGTCGCAGCTCCCGCTGGGATACGAACCGGGGGTGTTCTCGGAAAGACCCGCAAGAGATAATTTTTTTAAAAATAAAATAAAATAACAGAGTTGGAAGGGAACGTTTTGGTAATCTTTGAAATGCAAGGATGCAGAATAAGAGAGTTATTCTTGAAAGGGACCTTAGAGGTCTTCTAGACGAACCCCCTGCTCAAAGGAGACCCGATACCATCCCAGACCATCTCTTTGTAAAAACCTCCAGTGATAGAGGCACCCACAACTTCTGGTGGCAAGCAGTTCCACTGGTTAATTGCCCTCACTGTCAGGTCAATCAATCAAAATAGAGCTGGAAGGGACCTTGGAGGTCATCTAGTCCAACCCCCTGTTCAAGCAGGAGACCCTATACCATCCCAATCAATTGGCCATCCAGTCTCTTCTTCTTCTTGAAAGCCTCCAATGATGGAGGCACCCACAAAGCTGTTCCACTGATTAATTGTCCTCACTGTCAATCAATCAATCAATCAATCAATCAATCAGATCGATCCATCAGACTAGAGCTGGAAGGGACCTTGGAGGTCTTCTAGTCCAACCCCCTGCTCAAACAGGAGACCCTATATAATTTGAGACAAGTGGATGTCCAGTCTCTTCTTAAAAGCCTCCAGTGATGAAGCTCCCACAATTTCTGGTGGCAAGCAGTTCCACTGGCTAATTGTCCTCCCTGTGAGGAAGTTGCTCCTTAATTCCGGGTTGCTTCTCCCCTTGATCAGTTTCCATTCATTGTTTCTTGTCTTGCTCTCTGGTGCTTTGGAGAATAATTTGACCCCCCTCTTCTTTATGGTAGCCCCTGAAATACTAGAAGATGCTAGCATGTCACCTCTAGTTGGCCAAACCCAACTCCTGCAACTGTTCTTTATATGTTTTTAAGTCTCCAGGCCTTTAATCATCTTAGTTTGCTCTTCCTTGCACTTCTCCCAAAACCTCAAAAGCTTTTTTTTGTAATGTGGTAACCGAAACTGGATGTCGTATCCCAGGTGTGGCAGTAAATTTCTCCTTAGTTGCAGGTTGGCTTCTCTCTTTGGTTTGTTTCCATCCATTGTTTCCTGTCCCGCTTGCTGGGAAGAAAGAGAAAGGAAGGGAAGGAAATTTCCATTGCTCCTTACCAGATTCCCACAATGAAACTCAATAGGGAAACTAGCAGGAAGTCGGATACTATTCCTGCTCTCAGGGCTTTTTTGCTTGTGGTCATTCTGCTTGTCTGTTTAGGTAAGAAAATATCTATGAAATGATGATCTAATATAGAACTGGCTCTCTAGTAGAGACCAGTTAGTTCAGAGTGCCTTTATTTGTTGATACCCTAATATAGATATATTTTTCCCTATAATACATCTGGATCTTACAATCATACAGCCTAGCCTTCAAAACAAACAACAAACCAAAAACAAAACAAAAGTTAGCACAGAGATTTGCCTCTGACGTCCTAAAAGCCTTGATATAAACTGCCGTAAGTGACAAGAATTTCTTCGTAGTGGACACTGTACCGAGGAAATATCTTAGCGTTTCTGTTTTCTGCTTCCATTGTGGGATGGGGGAAACAGGGACTGGATTTTATGTCATGGATTTTTAGTGCCATAAGCTCCAGAATCACCATGTATAATGAATACTTAAAGCATGCTGGCTGGGGAATTCTGGGAGTTAAAGTCCACCCATCTTAAAGCATAATGAATTGCACAATTACGGGTGACAACGAAATTGAATAATTCTTCTTTTCAAGATACAGGTCGTCCTGGCAACTGCAAAAGGCAGTTTTGCCTTTTAAAGTTAGTCTTTTAATACCCCCAAACAACTACATCTGCCTAGCCCAGGCAGTCCTTGGGAAGGACTGAATAGGAGGCCAAAAGGCCAAATCAAATGTGTAACCAACTATCATAATTCCACTGCAGAAAATCCCAAATTACAAAGACCTGCAAATAGAAGTAGAACGACAGGGGGCAAAAGAAAGCAAGGATAGAACCAACACAGGTAAGTCCTCGACTTATGACCACAATTGTGCCCCAAATTTCACTTGCTAAGCAAGATGGTTAAGCTTTGCCCTATTTTACGACCTTTTCTTGCCACCGTTGTTAAGCGAATGGCTGCCGGTTGTTAAGTTAGCAACCCGGTTGTTAAGTAAAACTGGATTCCCTATTGACTTTGCTTCTTGGATGGTCGCAAAAGGGGACCACGTGACACCGCCCCGCCGGGACGCTGCCACTGTCATAAATATGAGTCAGTGGTCAAAGGTCTGGATTTTGATCATGTGACCAGGCCAGGGGATGCGGCAAGAGTCGTAAGGGTGAAACACACGGTCGCAAGTCCCTAAATGAATGGTGGAGGATGACTTGTAACTAAATGATGATTTATTGAATAAGCCACCGAAGGCCGGTCTCATACGACACGTTAATTGGCCTCATTACGTCTCCGGCGGCTGCACCAAAACGAGTCATTTATGATCTGATTATGTTTTGCCACAGTTCATTTCAATAACAGTTTGTTAAATAAACCACAGCTGGCTGGCCTTACATGTCGCTCCAAACCGATCAACTCAGATTTATAGGTAGGGTTTGGGGCCTGTTTTAATAAGGCAGAAATTAAAACAACCCCCAAATTTCTGAACCCACATTCCCAGACGAGGATGGGCTTTCCCATCGAGTTAAAAAAAAAAAGAGAGAGAGAGAATTAGAGCCATCTGTCTCAGTGAAGCAGCCCCCTCCTGGCTCCATGCTGCTTTGCTGGCTGAGGAACTCTGGGAGTTGAAGTCCACAAGTCTTAAAGTTGCCAAGGTTGGAGACCCCTGCATTAGAGCCTCCCCATTCAGTGGCAGTCTACCTCAGTGGCTTAAAAGCACAGGCTTTTTTTTTTTTTCCAGCATTGAGCCATCCTGACGGTTCCCTAATGGGAAGCCAGCTGGTTTTATTGCGTTGGTAAAGACCACGCTTGGAATGTTGCTTTTGGTCACCACAATCGACAAAAGATCTTAGAAAGAGTGCAGAGAAGAGCAAGGAAGATGATTAGGGGGCTGGAGGCCAAACCATACGATGTGGGAACTGGGAAGAGAAGGAGCAGGGGAGACATGATAGCATCTTCCAGTATTTGAGGGGCTGCCCCAAAGAAGAGGTTGTGGGGTGGGTGGGGGTCAACTTATTTTCCAAAGCACCAGAAAGGCAGGACAAGAAGCAATGGATGGAAACTAACTAAGGAGAGAAGCAACCTGGAATTAAGGAGCAATTTCCTAACAGGGGGGACAATTAACCAGTGGAACTGCTTGCCACTAGAAATTGTGGGAGCTTCATCACTGGAGGTTTTTAAGAAGACACAGGGCAGTGATTTGTCCAGAATGGTGTAAGGTCTCTTGCTTGAACAGGAGGGGGGGTTGGACTAGAAGACCTCCGAAGTCCCTTCCAGCTCTATTCTGATTGATTGATTGATCGATTGATAGTGAGAACAATTAACCAGTGGAACAGCTTGCCCTCAGAAGTTGCGGGTGCTCCATCCCTGGAGGATTGAGATTTGTCTGGAATGATATAGGGCCCGTGATGGTGAACCTATGGCACGCGTGCCACAAATGGCGCGCAGAGCCATTTGGGCTGGCATGCAGAGCCTCAGGCAAACTTACCTCACTTGCGCATGCCTGTACCTCAGGGCTGATTTTCGGCTGGTTTGAGGCCTTTTGCGGCCTTTTGCGGCCTCCCAGACTCTTGAAAAAAGCCTCTGCAGGGTTTGCAGGACGAATAATAGGCCCGTTTTGTCACTTCCTGTAAACACCAGAAGTGACGAAACAGGCTTATTACTTGGCCTGCAGAGGCTTTTTTCAAGCCTCTGGGAGGCTGAAAAAGGCCTCAAACCAGCCAAAAATCAGCTGTGAGGGGCCACTGATATAGGGTCTCCCGCTTGAGCAGTGGGTTGGACTAGAAGACCTCCAAGGTCCCTTTCCAACTCTCTTATTCGTTGTTCTACTAGGAATGCTCGGGAGTTTCCCCTCATAATGTATTTTTTATGGCGTAGACAGCCCCAATTCACTGCCACCGAGGTGGGTCTCAGCAGCCAAGGGGCCCCGTGATCGGAGCTGGGATCTTGACAAGATCCTTTCTCCCCTCCACCCACCCCCTGGGAAGTGAGTCAGCCCGGCAAACATCTGGAGTGCGCCGTTGCACTCACATCTGATGCAAGCACCCCACCCTGCCCTACACACCCAACGCCAAATGGACCGGTTGAGCCTCTTCTCTCCAAACCACAAAGAGGCCAAAGGTTTACAAGCGGCCCTTGACCCTTCTGGGAATGTCCATCTCGAAACCCGGAGGCCTCTAACCACTAGGCATCCGCTGCCTGCTGCAAACTACTCTGCGCATGACCTGGGGAGCTTTGTTAGGGAGGGTGGGCTGGGCTGGGCTGCTGCTGTTGCTGCCTCCTCTTCCTTCCAGCCTATCGCATGACCTGAGCCAGGAATGACAGCTGTGTCCCCCAACCTGGGCAGTCCAGATGTGGTGCGCATTCGCTAGGGATTCTGGGAAATGCAGTCCAACAGGTGTGAAGGGAAAGGAGCCATCCCAGGACATGGGGGGAAAGTGGTTTCAGTTTTGGTTCCAGCAGCCAGCCACGTTTGGCCTGTGAACCGCAGGGGCAGCGTGAAAAGAAAACAGTGTCTCTGCTCATGGGCAGAGGGCAACATTGTCTGGTTCTGTGCAACAGGGGAGATCCCTCGCGTTGTCACTGAAATTACTAACCCAGTGTTTTTCAATCATAGCAACTTTTAAGATTTGGGGACTTCACATCCCAGAATTCCCCAGCCAGTAAGCTGGGAGTCTGTGCTTGGGAACATGCTGGCTGGGGAATTCTGGGAGTTGAAGTCCGTCCATTATAGAGCATGCTAGCTGCGGGGTTCTGGGAGTTGAAGTCCACTCTTAAAGCATGCTAGCTGGAGGATTCTGGGAGTTGAAGTCCATCTATTATAGAGCATGATGACTAGGGGATTCTGGGAGCTGAAGTCCATCCATTCTAAAGCATGAAGACTGGGGAATTCTGGGACTTGAAGTCCATC
This sequence comes from Notechis scutatus, assembly GCF_900518725.1. The sequence goes on along the minus strand of NW_020716975.1, from coordinate 161,293 downwards.
CATTCTAGAGCCTGCTGGCTGGGGAATCATATAGATGTCTCCCTCAAATACACCAGGCACCGAGTTCAACTGGAGGAAAGATCTTCTTTAAAACACTGCACACGGAAGTAGACCCACTGTGTGCTGATCGAAACAGCAAACATCTGGCTTATAAAGAATTCTTCCCAAGAGAGGAAAAAGCAACTAAATTTAGGGTATTTGTCCCCAGCCCATCTCCAGGGCCTGTCTTCTTCGCCCCCGGAGGAACCGAGGGTGGCAAAGCATGTATTTCCCTTCCCAGCCTCTCGGCATCTGATTTCCGATGCTCCCAGCGCTGTGACACATGGAGAAGGGGAGGTCAGGCCAGATCGGGGCTCCCCTGGGATCTGGTCTCCAGGCCAGCTGTGGGCCAAGGAGGCGAAGGGATCAGAGGGCCGAGGGAGGACGGAAAGTATCCACACAGCTGCGCCCAGCTGTGGCCAAAGGGAGGAAGAATTGGGATCCGGGGTCCCAACAGAAGAGACCACCGGAGCTGGCCAGAAAGAACCGCAAACTTTCCAGTGCTCAGGATCCGCTGGGATCCACTGGGATCCCTTTGCCCCGGTCTGAATCCTTATAGGTCAATTATGGCAGAAAGCGTCAAAGCAGCTGGGCTAAATCTTGGAAACTGGGAAGGGCTGCCAAGGAGAAGTCAGAATGGCCGCTGAGGCTATGCGGAGATTATTATTATTATTGTTATTATTGTTGCCTGCCTTTCTTCCAGATTTTTCTTTTTAATTTATTTTCTCCTTTTTAATGCGGGCTCTTTTGTTTTAAAGGGGATGGTTTTATGAAGAAAGGCTGCAGGATTTGGGTCTGGCTAGTCTAGAGAAAAGAAGGATTAGGGATGACACGACAGCAGTATTCCAGTATTTGAGGGGCTGCCACCCCAAAGAAGAGAAGGGACTCCAATTATTCTCCAAAGCACCAGAAGGCAGGACGAGAAGCAACGGATGGAAACTAATCCAGGAGAGAAGCAACCTGGAATTAAGGAGAAACTTCCTAATAGTGAGGACAATTAACCAGTGGAACTGCTTGCCACTAGAAGTTGTGGGTGCTCCATCACTGGAGGTTTTGAAGAAGAGACTGAACAGCCACTTGTCTGGAATGGTATATGTATAGGGTCCTGCCTGAGCAGGGGGCTGGACTAGAGGATCTCCAGGGCCCCTTCAAATTCAATTCAATTCAATTTAATTCAATTCTATTCCATTCCATTCCATTCCGTTCCGTTCCGTTCCATTCCATTCCATTCCATTCCATTCCATTCCATTCCATTCCATTCTATTCTATTCTATTCTATTCTATTCTATTCTATTCTATTCCTTATTCTGTTCTGTTCCTAAATCTGTTCTATTCTGTTCTGTTCTGTTCCCAGCCAGCAGGATCCAAAGATGCCATGCTGGTTGTAGTTCCTCACCAACAGAAGGGCGATCCAACTTACAACCAAAATCTTTCTTGATTCATCCGTTCTTTGGTTCCAAACAACACTTCCAGCGTAGCCTCCAAAACCAAGGCAGAAAAAAAAACAACCCACCATATTATATATGTACAAATGGAGGAATGTCCTAATGACTAAAACTGCCTCATTACAACCCTGGGAGAATAAACAATGTGGATCTCTACCCCAAACAAACCCAAGCTGATCATCATGCGAATTTCTTCTGAGGATGATGTTTTATTCTTAAATTACCACCACCGGGAAGCTTTGAGGCTGGGTGGCCAGCCTCTCTGCCCATCGGGGACAGCATAATGAGTTTATTTTGCTAAATGCAAAAGAATGCAGACATTTCCCCTAATTCGAACAAACCCAAAAATGTAGTTAAATGCTCAAATCTGCTTTCTCCTCTTTGGTTAGACGTAAGGAAACGATGGAACAGGAGGATTTGGGCAAACTTGACTTACAACATTTAATGACTATTCAAAGTTACAACAGCACTGAGAAACATGACTGAGGACTAAAATAGAATAGAATAAGAGTTGGAAGGGACCTTGGAGGTCTTCTAGTCCAACCCCCTGCCTAGGCAGGAAACCCTGCACCACTTCAGACAAAGGGTTATCTAATCTCTTCTTTAAAACCTCCAGTGATGGAGCACCCACAACTTCTGGTGGCAAGCAGTTCCACTGGTTAATTGTTCTAACTGTCAGGAAGTTTCTGCTTAGTTCTAAGTTGCTTCTCTCCTTGATTAGATTCCACCCGTTGCTTTTTATCCTGCCTTCTGGTGCTTTGGAGAATGGCTTGACTCCCTCTTCTTTGGGGCAGCCCCTGAGATATTGGAAGACTGCTATCATCTCTCCCCTAGTCCTTCTTTTCATTAAACTAAACATATATCCAATTCCTGCAACCATTCTTCGTATGTTTTAGCCTCCGGTCCCATAATCATCTTGGTTGCTCTTCTCTGCACTTTTTCCAGAGTCTCAACCAGAGGTGGTAATTCAGCAGATTCTGACCAGTTCTGGAGAACCAGTAGCGGAAATTTTGAATAGTTGGGAGAACCGGCCAATCCCGCCTCCAATTGGCCCCGCCCCATCTATTCTCCGCCTCCCGAGTCCCAGCTGATTGGCTGGGTTCTTCTTTGGTTGCCCTGCACAGGAGAACGGAGCTGGAAAGCAGGTTAGTGGAGTGGGGAGGGCATGGGAATTTGCAGTATCCTTCCCCTGCCACACCCACCAAACCATGCCACACCAATCACGCCACGCCCACAGAACCGGTAGTACAAAAATTTGAAACCCACCACTGACATCATGGCGACCAAAACTGGAAGCACTATTCCAAGTGTGGCTTTATTTCCAAGGCCTTATAAAGTGGTATTAACACTTCATGTGATCTTCATTCTGTCCCTCTGTTTTCACACTTATGACCGTTGCCCCATGGTCACGTGATCCAAATTCGGACGCTTGGCAAGGGACTCATGTTTGTGACGGTCTCAGGGTCGCACGAATCCTCTCTTGCGACCTTCCGACATGGGAATATCACGATCGCTGAACAACCGTGTGACTAACTTCACAACTGCAGGGATTCCCTTCACGATGGCGGCAAAAGAAAAAAGAAAAAAAGAACCGAATAACAGAGCTGGAAGGGACCTTGAAGGTCATCCAGTCCAACCCCCTGCTCAAGCAGGAAACCCTGCACTATTTCAGACCAATGGCTGTCCAATCTCTTCTTAAAAACCTCCAGTGTTGGAGCACCCACAGGTTCTGGTGGCAGTCTGTTCCACTGGTTAATTTGACCCCCTCTTCTTTGGGGCAGCCCCTCAAATATTGGAAGACGGCCATCATGTCACCCCTGGTTCTTCCCTTCATTAGACTAGCTATAGTTCCTGCAAGTGTTTAGTCTCCAGAATCGACACAATTCTGCACTATTGAGCTGACCAGCTTTGCCCAGTTCAACTTCTCACCGGCTCCTATGTTGCGTTCCCTATTTTCCTTTTTGGACTTCCGTTTTGCGTGACCACATTCTCCGGCACATCTGGAAAAGGCCAAACTGGAGAGATGCGGCAAAAGATGGATGAGAAAAACAGCTCAGGATTCTGCCTGTGGAAATAATAACGAGAGGGTCTCTGTCTATGTGGTTGAACCCCAGAAGGGTTTCGGGGCAGACTGTTAGGAAAATCACTGGGTGTGGGTGACTGACGGTGGGTGGGTGGATAAATTAATCATTTATCCAGAGCAGGATTCCTGATTCCAAAAGTCCATGGAATATAGCTAGGATTGAAGAGAGCTTTCTGCCCTTTCAACCAGCAAAATTTAATTGAATAACAGAATAACAGAGATGGAAGGGACCTTGGAGGTCATCTAGTCCAGCCTCCTGCTTGAACATGAGACCCTATGTTATTCCAGACAAATGGCTATTTAGCCTCTTCTTCAAAACCTCCATTGATGGAGCGCCCACAATTTCTGGTAGCAAGCAGTTGCACTGGTTAATTGTCCTCACTGTTAGTAAACTTCTCCTGAGTTCTGGGTTGCTTCTCTCCTTGATTAGTTTCCATCCGTTGCTTCTTGTCCTGCCTTTCTGGTGCTTTGGAGAATAGCTTGACTCCCTTTTCTTTGGGGCAACCCCTCAAATATTGGAAGTCTGCTATCATGTCTCCCTATTCTTTCACTAGACTAGACGTACCCAACTGTCATGCCCTTGTTGGAGTCTGATTCTGAGGGGAGTGGGAGTGTGGCTCCAGTGGCTGTGGAAGAAACGGGGGAAGGGCACAGTCTGGCTGGGCATTCACAGGAAAACCCAGGCCCACCCTCTCTTCATCCTGGGGCACGCAGGGAGAAATGGAGAAGGGAGCAATGTGGCTTACGGGAGAGAAAAGGGCCCTGATCCCCTTCATTAGTTGCAGCTGGGAGAACAGGATATAAGTGGGGCGTTTGCACACAGCTCCTTGCTGGAAGCAAAGAGTGCATTTTCTTGGTCGAGGCTTATCTGGGTTTTGGCATCCTCCCAACTGTGGGTGCTGCGTTATGCTTTGAAAGTCTGCAATTTATCATCCTGGCCTGCCGTGTTAATTACTTCAGTGTGGTTTGTGTTAGTTTTTTTTATTTCTAATTATCTTTACTTTGGGTTCAGACTGCATTTCTTTCCTTCATAGACTGTTTTTTGGAAGAGTTTGATCTCCAGCTGAGGATAATTGGACATTGGGGCCAAGTTGGAGGCATTAAAGGGAATTTATTCTACTTTCGTGACTTTGTTATTTTTGTGTCACGTCCCGGGCCATCACACCAATTCCTGCAACCGTTCTTCCTATGTTTTAGCTTCCAGCCCCCTAATAATCTTTGTTGCTCTTCTTTGCACTCTTTCCAGAGTTTTTTTAATATATCTTTTTATAATATAACATAATGACCAAAGCTGGATGCAATATTTCACGTGTGGTCTTACTAAAGCTTTCTAAAGTGGTACTAACACTTCACAATCTTGATTCTATCCCTCTGTTAATGCAGCCTAGGATTGTGTTGGCTTTTTTGGCTGCCACCAGCTGGCTCATATTGAAGTGGCTGTCCAATTAGGATTCCAAGATCCTTCTCACAATTCCTTCTCCTGAGCCAGGTTTCACCTAATCTGCACCTGTACATTTGGTTTTTCTTCCTAAGTGTAAAACCATCCTTTTCTCTAACATTGAATTAGATAAGGTTCTGTTACATCAGATTTCACGGTGTTAGAATTTAGAGGCTGCTGAAAATTGCGTGGCATATAAATTTAATAACTTGAAATGAAATGAAATCAACCCCACCAGTCAGAGACAAAATACTTCTGCTCTGTGTACGTGTCCCTGTGAGTCATTTGGAGCTGAGCTCATTTTACAAGGAAGCTTTTGGGCTTTTTTTTTTTTTTTTTTATAACCTTCCCAGGCTCTGGGGTTTGCAATTTCCAGAATTCCCAGCCAGCCTGCTGGGAACTGGAGTATGCATGTTGTCATCAGCTGAGCAAACCTATTGCAAACTGCAAAGCATAAACTTTTGCAGAGTCTGTCATCTGCACCTCTATAACTGTCTGGTTCGGTTCTGCAACCCAACAGGACAGACACAGACTGTGTCACAGAGAATGATTAGGACTGCAGAAAAAAACAATGGCTACCAACCTGCCTTCCATGGAGGACCTGCATCCTGCACGAGTCAAAAAGAGGCCTGTGAAAATATTTACAGACCCCTCACATCCTGGACTTAAACCTGTTTCAACTCCTATCCTCAAAATGATGCTATACAGCACTACACACCAGAACATCGAGACACAAGGGGAGTTTTTTCCGCAACGCCAACACTCTGCTAAACAAATAATTCCCTCAACACTGTCCAACTATTTACAAAGTCTGCACTACTATTACTATTAACCTTCTCATCACTCCTTATCACCCATCCCCTCCCACTTGGGACTGTATGACTGTAACTTTGTCGCTTGTATCCTTATGATTATTATTGACTGTTTCCTAGTATGATTTGATATCTTATTGTACCCTATAACTATATTCTATTTACTATATACCCTATTACTATATAACTCTATGACAATTATTAAGTGTTGTAGCTGATGATTCTTGACTCTGGACGAATGCATCTTTTCTTTTATGTATACTGAGAGTATTTGCACTAAGACAAATTCCTTGTGTGTCCAATCACACTTGGCCAATAAAGAATTGTATAGTATAGTATAGTATAGTATAGTATAGTATAGTATAGTATAGTATAGTATAGTATAGTATAGTATAGTATAGTATAGTATAGTATAGTATAGTATTGTATTGTATTGTATTCCATTCCATTCCATTCCATTCCATTCCATTCCATTCCATTCCATTCCATTCCATTCTTTCTTATTCTATTCTATTCTAGAATGCAGGCCATGAGATTGAGAAGTCGGAAGGTGAGCAGGCTAGTTTTGAAGTTTGCAGCCAATGGGAGTTATAGTTTGGAACAGCTGGAGAACGCAGGCGCCCCTGATTCTTTGCAGTGGGTTTCCTCCAAGGGGCAAACCAGGATACCCCTCCAGAAAGTGGCAAATCACTGCTTGATGCTGGTCAGCATCACCTCCAATGGCAAGCAAATAGAGGCACGCTGCCCTCTGGTGGCAGGTCTGCAAAACTACAAAGCAACTCTGGCTGGTTGAACATTTTAGAAGATTTTTAAAAAGGAGAATTTGCAGACCTAGAGAAATTCAGAATATTTGTGGTCAGGCAGCTGACCTCCATTCCTCACCCCAGTTCCCAGCCAAGCCTGAATGATGTAACTACAGATACGGCAAGCAGGACATCAGCAAATTTCTCCCCTTTTGGAGGTCAAAAGGCTCATCAATCTTCCGCGTTGGCTTTGAATGCAGATTCTTTAAGATTTTTTTTTCATGGCTGCCCTGAGGCTGCTACTGCTAATGTGGGTGAAGCTTTTGTTCTGAATTTGATTTGGTTTTCTTTGAGATATTTTTATATCAGTTTGCGACTTGGGTAGGGGCTTCATCATAAATAGCACATTTCAGCGACGGGGCAGTTTAAAGTTTTGATATGAACAAAATAACAGAATAACAGAGTTGGAAGGGACCGCAGTGGTCTTCTAGTCCAACCCCCTGCCAAGCACTTATTAAGTGGCCGTTTGCAGCTACTGTGTCACTCAAAAAGGGACATGACTGTTTTTCACACTTATAGCATCCCCGCGTGATCAAAATCCAGACGTTTGGCAACTGGTTTCATATTTATGACGGCTGCAGTGTCCCGGGGACACATGATCCTCCTTTTGCAACCAAGAAAAATCAACAAGGAAGCCAACGTGTTCTAACTTCACAACTGTGGTGATTCAACTTAACAATCGTGGTCATAAAACAGGGCAAAACTCACTCGGCCAAGGTCTCGCAGCAGAAATGCGGAGCGTAGTCGTCGGTCAAGGACGACCCATCCTTTTATTAGGATACTTCGACAGGTTAAAAAAAAAAAAAAGACAATGGTGCCATTTTCGGAGCTCTACAGAATTCTTCGTCAGCTGGAGGTGGGACATTCCTTGCACTCAACGATATTCTGGAACTGATTATTTGGAAGAAAGCAACGGGAGGAAAACAGAACCAGATGGGAGGGAAGGAGCGAGAGGCAGAGCTATCAACTCCGGCTTGCCAACCACCCTGGAATGACTCAGCCTGCAACCATCTGCTCCAACGGCCAGCAGCGTCATTAGGTGGAGACCATGTCTTCCCCACAACGCCCCGTGTTCCCGAGCAAAGCTGTTGGGATTTGCAAATCCTCAGGGAGAGTGAGAGAGCCAGGCCCATTCCCATCTGGAGGTGGCCACTATGCCATCAAATATCAGGAACATATTATCATATCTGGTGGATTTGCCCAGAGGCTAAAATGTGTTGGACTAAGATACACATGTGGTTGGAAAAAATGATTAAACAACATATAAATTTGAAGCTTGAAATATATTCCTATTAGGAATGGTACCAGAAGCTTATAGTAAAGATTTACTTAATCATACATGTCTTAACAGTGGCTAGAATTGTATTTGCCCAAAACTGGAAGAGTGATAAGATACCGATAAAGGGAAAAATTATTGAAAAAATATTTGAATGTGCAGAAATGAATAGACTGACACTAGAAATTAAAGAAAAAGAAGAATCTGAATACGATATGGTATGGGATTTGTTTTATCAATGGATAGAAAATACAAATTAAAAGGGATTGGATGTATTCATAGAGCAATAAGAGAAACTACTGTAATAGATATATTGGATTTCATTTCTATTATTTACATAGGAGCGTGATTTTTGTTATATTGTTAAGTTTGACAAGAAGAACATTATTAATAATGGCTAAATAGTTGAAATATGTACCTAATCAATGCGCGATTGAAATGGAATGGATTTGTTGTATTTAAAACATACTTAATATTTTAAATATTTAATATTTAAAAAATTAAAACAATATAAAAAAGAAAAGAAGTTTGAAGTTCAAGAAAGTTTTGGAGATAACCAGGGGGTAGAAAACTAAGATCGTGGCATCCGTCCCTCTCCATTCCTGGCCAATAGATGGGGAAGAAATGGAGGTAGTGACAGATTTATTTCCCTGGGCTCCACTGCAGATGGGGACTGCAGGCAAGGAATTAAAAGACGCTTGCTCCTAGGGGAGGAAAGCTATGGCAAATCCAGACAGCCTCCTCAAAAGCAGAGACAAATCCCCCTGCCAACGAAGGGGCGTAGAGTCAAGGCTGTGGTTCCCCCAGTGGCAATCTATGGCTGGGAAAGTTGGACTGTAAGGAAGGCTGAGCGCCGAAGAATGGAGGCCTTTGAACTCTGGGGCTGGAGGAGACTCCAGCGAGTCCCTCGGACTGCAAGGCCATCCAACCGGTCAGTCCTAGAGGAGATCCACCCTGACTGCTCTTTAGAAGGCCGGATCCTGGAGAGGAAACTCAAAGACTTTGGCCAACACATGAGAAGGAAGGACTCGCTGGAGAAGAGCCGAATGCTGGGAACGATGGAGGGCAACAGAAGAAGGGGATGACAGAGAAGGAGGTGGCTGGATGGAGTCCCTGAAGCAGTCGGCGTGAGCTTCAATGGACTCTGGGGGATGGTAGAGGACAGGAAGGCCTGGAGGAACGTTGGGTCGGACACGACTTCGCAACTAACAGCAACAAAGAAAGGTGTCTGGGTGTGTGTTTGTGTGTGTGTGAATTCCTGCCCTGATCTACTCTGGCTTCTGGGCGAGGAAGACTCCCCAGCGTTGGTCTCCGGCTGCACAGCGTTGCAATTTTGCTCGCCAACTGGACGCCATGGATTCAAATTCTTCCTCGGAGAACTCCTGAGGATGAAGGAGGGGGAAAAAATAAGAGAGGAATATTAAGAACGATCCCTGGGGAGGGAGGGAACTCTTATGAGGAAGGATATGGAGAGCCAGTTTAGTTTAGTGGTTAAGGCAACAGGCTAGAAACCAGGAGATGAGGAGTTCTAGTTCCTGCCTTAGGCATGAAAGGCAGTTGGGTGACTTTGGGCCAATCACCAGGAGACAGAGAGTTCTAGTCCCACCTTAGCCAAGGAGCTGGCTGCATAACTTTAGGCCAATCCCTGTCCCTGAGCACAACCCACATGTTGCAGGGAAAACTGGAGAAAAAGGTGTATTTGATATGTTAGCTGTCTGGAGTTATTTATAAAAATAACAAAGAATGGAAATAGATAGATAGATAGATAGATAGATAGATAGATAGATAGATAGATA
>NW_020716975.1:101268-114225 GCF_900518725.1 Notechis scutatus | reverse complement strand
CCCCCCTTCGATGAAACTAAGGCGCGGGGATTCCTTCAGGACCCAAATGCCGCTTTCCAACCGGAAAAGCTCACCCGGAAGCACATTCTCATCGAAACAAGATGGCGGCGCCCAGCAAACCGGCGGCCCAGTAGAAAATGTTCCACGGACCGGTACCGGTCCGGGGACCGGTGGTTGGGGACCCCTGCTCTAAGGGGGATCCCAGCACAGCTGATCATCAGAACAGCTGATCGCCGGGAGGAAAAAATAAAAATAAATACTGTAAGGACTGACTGGGCCGGGAGAGGTGGGCGGGGAGGAGAGGAGAGGGGCCAGCCAGGGGCATGATTTGCCGGTTCTCTTAACTGCGCAGAATCGTAACAACCGGTAGAATCCCACCCCTGCCTAGGTGGCTCTGGACCCTTGGTTTGCCAACTCATGCCCGTTCCAATCGATGGAAGGGGTGAAGAATGACCACCATCGCCATTCAAGTACGGACGGGTTACAAGAGTCGGGGGAAATGGGCCGGGTCTGGGTACGAATCCCCACGACTTGCACCACGTCGCTCACTGACTGAAGCTGTCTTACGGTAACCTCGCAAGGTTGCTGCGCTGAGGATAGAAGGGAGGGTTAAATTCTAAGTGTGTTGCCTTGGCTTCCTTAGAAGAAAACCAGCTGATGAACGCCAAGAAGGCAAGAGGATCGGTTGGCTATGGAAGGAATTATTCCTGAAAAGCCACACTGGCTACCCCCAAGGGATTTAAGACTGGTATGGAGCAGCATGGTTTCACAACAACCCTGTGAGATAGGCAGGGGAGGGAAAGGAAGGGGGAGGGGTGAGAGAGGAGAGGGAAAACAGAGAAAGAGACAAAGGAAGAAAGAGAGAGAGAGAGAGAAGGGAAAAGGTGGAAGGGAGGGGAGGGAAAACAGGAAGGGACAAAGGAAGAAAGGGAAGAGGAAGGGGAGGAGAGGAGGGAAAAAGAGAAAGGAAGAAAGTGAGGGAGGGGAGGGGAAGAGAGGGAAAAGGAGAAAGAAAGGAAGAAAGAGAGAGGGAGGAAGAAGAGGAGAGGAGAGGAGAAGGAAAAAAGAGAAAGAGACAAAGGAAGAGAGAGAAAGAAAGGAAGAGGAGGGGAGGTTTAACTATGGAGGGCAAGAAAGGTCATAAAATGGGGCAAAACTTATTTAACAACCATATCACTGAGACGGTCAAGTGCAGTCCTTAAGTTGAGGGTCACCTGTATTAATCAACGCCTCCTTTCTCGGGATTTGAGGGAGGGGGGAGGAGAGGCGGGTATAAATGAAAAGATTAGGAGGGGGGAGGGTTTCTTCTAACCTCCAGGTGTTGCTGTGCTCCTTGAAGCTCGCACCCATGGCGGTGTTTGATGACTTCCAGGCACAAAGCTCGATAAATCCCTGGGGGAGAAAAATGCAAATATCTGGAATATGGTGGAAAGTAATTTGTGGGTGTTTGCGGGTGTGTGAGGATTCCGGCTGTTACCCCCATTTAAATCATGAGTCTCGAGCCTAACTTCCAAAACTTAAAAGAAGATTTATTAGGAGTAACCATGCCGGCACTGCCTGGGTGTAGCCGACTCTGAGATACATCATTCAGTGTCACCCCTGACCCTGGTTTTCCCTCCATCCCCTGGGTGTATCCTAATTCATATTCCCCAATGGGACACCTCCATAGCTCAGAGTCATCCATCATGTTCTCCAGTTAGAATTTTGCCCAGCAGAAACTTCGGTCACCTAGTTACTATCTTTGAAAACATTGATGGAATGTAATTTTGGTTTTGCAAGCTGCTGCACTGCTTCCCCCTCCCTTTCTGTTGGCAGCTCTAAATAAAGACCCTAGAAATATTTTATGAGTTGATAGTGTGTGTGTGTGTGTGTGTGTGTGTGTGTGTAGGGGGGTTGTTCCTTCCTCCACAAATCCCAACCTTCTGCCTTAATGCTTATTACAGGTAGTCCTTGACCTACGACCACAACGGAGCCCAACATTTCTGTGGTTAAGCAAGACGTTTCGTGAAGCGAGTTTTGCCCCGTTGATGGCTAGCCATCTTGAAGCCTGTGACCAAACTCGTATTTCACCAGCTTTCTAAGATATTTTAAGAGAGAGGGGCACTGTCCCCATCTCTCGCCGAATAAAAACGTTTCTTAAAACGAGGCTATCCTCGCTAAACTTTTATTTAGCAGACAGGCCATGCAAGGTCACAGGAGTGCTTGGATGGGAGACCACCCAAAGATCCCACAGCTGAACTAGGAAATTAGGCCAAAAATCCACAGCAGAGGGGTCATCCAATCACTTCAACGAGGTCTTTAATGATTTGCCCAGCTAGGTGGCAATGTTGTGGCCCGCCAACGGCCAGCGGAGCTGGCAGCAGACTCGGGCAGTTGAGGAGGTTGGGGAGGAACATGGGCCGGTCCTGGAGTCTGGGGGAAGGTTCTGACAAGGGCTTTGCGTTGGAGGCAGAGATGGGGCCAGGGCCGTCCGACAGTTATCAGCTACCTTCGGAGTCGGACATCAGTAAGGCAGAAGAACAGCTGGAGCCTGTTCCCAGTGTGCGCATGCACAGAGCTGCCAGGAGAAGGGAACAGCTAATGAACAAGGGTCAACTCGGGAGTAAAGGCATAGGTGGATGGTGAATGGCCTCTCCCATAGGGAACAAAGAGGAGTGGGGTTTGCAGGAGACGATTAGTTCAATTCATTAGGGTGAAGATCTGTTCCTGACTCCTTGCCAAGTAATTGCTGCTACAGTGTAGTGTTTGGAAGATATCGGCCTGGCAACTCTCCCAGCCTGATAAAGGTCTGTAATTGTGAAAGCTGATGAAAGACTGTTGGCTGGGACTTTGCTGGAGAGGGATTCACTTTAACCGAAATAAATGGGGTTTTATCGGGATGAGGTATCTACTTCCTGATCTTGGGAAGCCTAGGTCAGAACAGGTAACGCCTAGCAGAACTTGGATGGGCTAAAAAAAAAATAGTGCATTAGGAAAGAAGACCACTAGGAAATCTCAGGCTTGAGGATTAGAAAACTTGGGTGGGGGAAACACATCCTTTTAAAGCCAAGGGCAAACACGGAAGTGTCAAGAAACTTCGGTGGTTGTGTTCAGTTCGTTCAAAATGCTCCCCATCCTGAGAGTTCAAAGGTCAACCCCCTGCCTCAAATGCCACCCCCGCTCTCCTCCTCTCGCCCCATACGGCTTGGGACCCCACAAAGCTTTACCAGCCACTTCGATCTGGATCTCCATGTGATTCTGCAAAACGGCCAGGGGGTCGAGGTATTCCGGGGCTTTTCCCGACATCACGTCTTCCAATTTTGCCTTCATCTGATTCAGACGTTCCTTAAACAGCCTGCAGAAAAAAGAAAAAAAAAAACACCACCCAGCCGATTCACCAGGAAAACAAAAATCCCAAAGTCCCCCCAAAAAACAGACGCAAAAGGAAAACAGAAGAAGAAAACAACCTACTTTTCTTTGATTTCAGTAAACTGCTTCTCCAGATCCAGCATTTCATCCACGCATTCTGCCCGGCGCCGTTCGTAATCTTCATCGTTCATCTCTGGGGAGAGGAAGAAAAATGGACAATTTGGACTCGACTCAAAAAAAACCAACCCATCAGATCCCTGGATAAAATGGAATTTATTTATCAGAGCTTTTGAATTTTAGACCGTCTGTTTTGTGTGTGTAGGGGGGGGGGGTTCTCGGTGCTCTCTTGAGCTTGCTTGTTTTCTCGCAGACGTTTCATTACCCAACTAGGTAACATCATCAGTGCTAATGAGTCTCACTAGCACTGATGATGTTACCTAGTTGGGTAATGAAACGTCTGCGAGAAAACAAGCAGGCTCCGAGAGCACCAAGGACCCCACGGTGCAATCCTGAGCTATAAATATTCTCCTTTTGTTCAACTGTTTTGTGTTACTTGATGACAAGCAAAATTAAATACGTTATAAAGTGCAGAATTAACCGAAGCACGGAATGGGGAATGAACAAAAAGTTAGGATTTGCAGAATTAACCAAACCATGATCTTCAGGATTAACCCACAGCAGGCAGAATGAAGTAACTACGAGGCACAGAATTAACTCTACCATGACATGCACAACAGCATATGGCATGTAAAATGAACTAAACTCAGCCTGTAGAATATCATCCTTGGCAACTTTTAAGGCCTGTGGATTTCAACTCCCAGAATCCCCCAGCCAGCAGGCTTTAAGATGGGTGACTTCAACTCCCAGAATTCCCCAGCCAGTGTATTTTAAGATGGGTGGACTTCTTGTTTAAAAGTCTGTGCTGACCAATTGGCCCCTATCTTCACCCAAATCTTCAATAAATCACTAGAAATGCGCTATGTTCCTTCTTGCTTCAAATGTTCTAATATCATCCCAGTGCCAAAGAAGCCCTCAATTTAATCTTCTCATCACTCGTTATCACCCATCCCCTCCCACTTGTGACTGTAACTTTGTCGCTTGAATCCTTACGATTTTTATTGACTGTTTCCTAGTATGATTTGATTGCTTATGGTACCCTACGACTATCATTAAGTGTTGTTCCTTATGATTCTTGACTCTGGGTGAATGTATCTTTTATGTACACTGAGAGTATTTGCACCAAGACAAATTCCTTGTGTGTCCAATCACACTTGGCCAATAAAGAATTCTATTCTATTCTATTCTATTCTATTCTATTCTATTCTATTCTATTCTATTCTATTCTATTCCATTCCATTCCATTCCATTCCATTCCATTCCATTCCATTCTATTCTTCAACTCCCAAAATTCCCCAACCAGGATGCTTTAAGATGGGTGACTTCAACTCCCAGAATTCCCTAGCCAATGTGTCTTAAGATGGATGACTTCAACTCCCAGAATTCCCCAGCCAGTGTGTCTTAAGATGGGTGACTTCAACTCCCAGAATTCCCTAGCCAATGTGTCTTAAGATGGGTGACTTCAACTCCCAGAATTCCCCAGCCAGTGTGTTTTAAGATGGGCGACTTCAACTCCCAGAATTCTCCAGCCAGCATGAGGTTGAGAAACACTGCATTATACATTGGCTTGGATTAGTTGGTTTTTAGTTCTGTATCATTCTGCATGGCTGGCTGGGGCATTCTGGGAGTTGAAGTCCACAGATCTTAAAGCCGACAAGGTTGGAGACCCCTGTGGTAGAGTTAATCCAACCGTTAAGTTTCCCTTTAAGATTCCGGGCTGCATTTTAGTAGCACAAACTCAGCTTCCCCTCCTGATGCTTACCCGAGCTCTCCTCTTCGGATTCCGACTGGCTTGCGCTGCGTTCATCTTCGCTCTCTTCCTCACCGTTCATTTCCATGGCTGAATCGCCTTCCCCTTCCATCTCCTTCGGCAGAGGCTGAACAGGCATGGTGGCGTTGGACGATGTCAAGAGACGACCAACCTGAAGATGGACAGAAAAAGATCCAACTGTTAAAGAGCGAACAAAGCCTGGATGCTAATTTTGGAATACAGGTAAAATCCTCAACCTACAATTGAGCCCCAGAATTGATGTCGTTAAAAGAGAAACTTCTCACGTTGAGTTTGCCCCATTTTGCCAACTTTCTTTGTCACATTTGTTAAGCGAACCACGGCAGATGTTCAATTAGGAACACCGTTGTTCAGTGAATCTGGCTTTCCCCGCTGACTTAGCTTGTCAAAAGGTCGCAAAAGCGGATTGCATGACCCCCGGGGAACACTGCAACTGTCATAAATGTGAGTCGGTTGTCAAGCATCCGAATGTAAATTAAGCATCCCTGGGGATGCTACAAACAGTCATAAGTGTGAAAAACGGTCAGTTTTCAGTGCTGTTGTGAGTTCAGTCACTAAATGAACTGTTGTAAATCGAGGCCTATCTGTAATTTCTGATTCATTTAATAACCAGGTCAAAGAAGGTCTTAAAGTGAGGCAAAATTCACTTAAATATCTCACTTAGCGACATAAATTTTGGGCTCAATTGTGGTGGTAAGTCAAGGGGCTGCTTGTATATATTTTAATCTCTCAGCAGCAGAAGTTTTATTTTTGGAGCACTCAATTCAATTCTGACCCAGCGGGCTAAAGCAATGCACATCGCACCGAAATAAACGGGTGTGCAAAAAGAGTTTTCTGTGCAAAAGAGTTTGGTTGAACAAGGCTCTGCTTTCCACTTTCGCTTCTGAGAATGTCACACAATTCTTTCAAAAGCAGAGTGTGGCGTTTTTGCACTCTTTTAGTTGTGCCCTGGCGAAAAGACTGTACTTTCTTTTACTATTCAGTATCTGATTTTTCTCTACTTCCATTAAACACCAGATTATCCAGTGGGTAACCTGGCGAGGGGAAGGGAGTTCAGCAGCCAGTTGAATGAATGCATAGGCAGCCCATAATGGAGTCCCAAGTCTTCATCGCTAAGCCAGACAGTCGTGAAGTAGCTTTTGCCCATTTTACAACTTTTCTTGCCACAGTTGTTCAGCAAATCACTAGAGCCGTTCAATTAGTAACACAGTTAAGTGAATCTGGCTTCCCCATTGGCTTTGCTTGTTGAAAGATCGCAAAAGGGGCTTATGTGACCCCAGGACACTATGACCATCATAAATAGGTATCAGTTGCCAATTTTGATCACGTGATCATGTTGCAACGGCCGTTAAGTGTGAAAAACACTCACAATTTGCTTTTTCCATTGTAATTTCAAACAGTCACTTAAACGAATGGTTGTTACGTCAAGGTTGTAGTCATTACACAACTGAGAATTTTTTTGGGCTCCCAATAAGGACGGTCATTTGGGGCTAAGAAAAGGGCCTTTATAAAGCTTACATGTCCCCAGTGTGGTATCCTATACATGCATGAGCTACAACTCCCATCATGCCCAACCTTGCTGATGGGAATTGTATTCCCACCTATTTGGAAAGACTCAGACCATCCCAGGCTTTCTGGCTTGTTCATGAGTCTTCAGGCCTCACTGACCATCACTTGTTCCCTAAGAAAAAATAAAAAAATATTCATTTGTAGGAGAACATTGTGGGAAATAATATTGGCCAAATGGTATTTTAAAATAGCTGGCTTACTGCTGCAGGTTTTAAGCTACCCCGATGCTTTTCAACTGTCCTCCTTGACCACTTTTTAAAAATGGAATTTACCATTGTTGGGAACTGCTAAGAAAACCAGATAGAAAACACAAGATACTATAAATGTTTATGAATAAAACATCACTATTGCATCCTCCATCCTCCCCCCTCCATAATGCAATGGACTAAACCACCTTCCCCTATTAATATGATGGGGGAAGGGATTACCAATTCCTTGAGGGGGGGGGGAGAAGAAAAAAAAAGGAAAAGTCAGAAATACGTTGAGGAACTTCCTCTCACTACGATACGCCTTCAACGGGGAACGCAACGAGCAGAAGCCAATCCTACGTACACGCGCATGTACGTTCATAGAAAAGCACAGACACGCAAATGTGTTTCCCCCCCCAACCCGGTTAGTGGTCTAATCCACAGTCGCCCCGCCGCTCACCCAAATGCGTGATTGGAATGGGCGGGACCAACAAACACCCAGAAAAAGGGGGGTGCTGGGAAAAGCGTCTGGACCCCCTTCATTACCTGGGGGAGGAGCCGCGCAAAGCGTAGATGCCACTCGGGCTTCCTTCCTCAATCGGAAGTGGTCCTCGGTCGGTCCCGCCCACTGCTCTTAACCAATCCGAGCGACTGATAATGCCGGCCGTTGGAAGCAGCTACATGTCTATGATCCTAGAACGTTCCAGCCACCTCTCTGTGGTTTTTGGGGGGGGGGGGGGGGTGCATCGCATTGTGGGAAGCCGGAAGCGGAAAGAAGCGTTCCCATAGCAACCGAGAGAATATAACCCGGAGAGCAGGAGGAGGAAAAATAAATAGGAAAAATGAAAAACTAAACAGAAAAAGTGTCTTCCCTCTTCCCAAACTTTAATATATGAGCCTTTTTGGAAAAGGGTGAACTCTCAAATATCAATGCAGTATTGTAATGGCTACAGAGGCTATCCCTTTTTTTATCCCCAAACAATAGGTGAATAAACCTTGATGCTATGCATGAGGTGGCTGGAGAAAGAAGTCTAATAATAAAAGTAACCTTAACTGGCAAAAGAAAGAAAAGATACTATCATAAGTAATAGGTGACTTGGTGCAATCTCAAAACAACGAGCATCATTTGAACACTGTCGGCATTGACAAATTCATGATCACTCAATTGCAAAAGGCAGCTTTACTCAGAACAGCTTACATTCTTTAATATTATTAAACAACAATATCTGCCTATTCCAGTCTTTGGGAAAGACTGAATAGATAGATAAAAATGCCAAATCCAGTCTAAATAGCTGGCTGACTATGCAATGAATTGATAAGAAACATTAAAAAAAGTCTGGATGAACACTGCAGTATCTGGAGAAAGCAGAAAAGAACTGAAGATATTCAATAAACAAAGACCTGCAAATAGAAGTAGAATGACTGTGGCAAAAGAAAACAAAGATTGGACCAGTATCTCAAAATATTTGGAGTACCATCTGAACATCAGCACTGACAAAATCCCCATCAATCAATTGCAAAACGCAGCCTTACTTGGAAAAGCTTACATCCTTTGATAATACCTTTAACACCCTCGCACATCCACATTTGCTTATCTTGTGTCTTTGGGAAGGACTTGATAAGTGGACAAAAAATGTGAAATCCAATCTAAACATCTGGCTGACTGTGCAACAACCATAACAATGCACAAACTGATCACACAAAAAAAGGACATAACACAGTTCCAAAATCATTCACTGGAACATTTCTAAATATGGATTGGTAGCAAACGAACAGGACCAAAGCAACCCAAATTTGAAATTATTCACTTTAATTAACAGGTGGTTTGTTATTTTAAGATACAGGAATAAATTAAGCATTTCTCTTCCAGGACCTATGCAATCCTTTCTCATTGTGCAGAACAAGACACTGAGGTGACCAGTTGTAGACGCAAGGTCAGGCACAATACGGAAGAATCTTGCTGCACAATGGTCTACTATTTCACGTCTCACAGTCCAAACGTTCAAAAGTTCTTTTCCATGTTCTCACAGCATCATTTCATAATCTTGGATCTTATTCTGTCAGCCTGTAGTACAAAATGACAGAAACCGACTAATGGCAGTGCAGCAATGACACAAACTGTCTTTGGTAAACAAAAAAAAATAGCCCACAGTTGTTCGTACAATTATACTGCAAATAGAGTTTCTTCTCATTCTATTTGTAGCTCCACTCCAAATCCAAAGGAGCTGAATTTAAGCTCTGCAAAGTTAAAGTGCATTTCAACATCTCCGTGGCGAGTCTGGGTATTTGCTCTTCAGCTCCTGCTTGAATTGTCGGAAAAGGATCTTGTTGTGCTGGTTTTCAGCATCCTTTTGTGCGTGGAACTCACTTGCCACCTTGAAGCCCTTGTGAACCAAAAAGGCATTGCTCAATATTGCAAACCGGTAGCCAGCAATGTGGAGTTCGCAGGCCTGCAAGGAAAAAAGAAGAAAAAAAGAACTTGTGTGTCACCAGTATCACTAGAGTCACCTTGTAAGGGAGATAGGCGGCATAAAAACAGATATAGATAGGTGACTGATAGTGGTAGATGATAGATTAGATCTGATTAGATTAGATTAATAGATAGATAGATAGATAGATAGATAGATAGATAGATAGATAGATAGATAGATAGATAGATAGATAGATAGATAAGAGAGAGAGAGAGAGAGAGAGAGAGATGGATGGATGGATGAATAATGATAGATATGAGATGGATAGATGGATGGATAATGATAGATGATAGATAAATGATAAAGAGAGATGGATAGATGGATAATGATAGAGAGAGGGGAGATGGATGGAGATGGATGGATGATGATAGATGAGAGAGAGCGACAGATGGATGGATAGATGGAGGATATAGTTGATAGACAGATCATAGCTTTATTTATTTATTTATATGGGGGGGAGGGATGGATATAGATGATAGACAGACAGACAGACAGAGATAGATAGAGGATAGGCCTTAAACACCAAACCAGTAACAATAACCATAGGATTTTGCCGTTTTCCTGATCTTTCCCCTTGCTTGGTTACCTGACTGATCCGGTTAAAGCCGTACTGCTTGAAGCGTTCATCATATGGAGGCACTGAGGCAGCACCCACATAGAAGGGCTCCCAAGGGTCTCGCCACACCACCTCGTAGGCCACGCGCAGGGTGCCCCGTGTGGGAAGGTTCAGCCAGTGGGAAAAGTTTGTGGGAGCCTGGCACCGGGGGCATAACTCCTCGTAAAATGGTCGGATCTCCCCCACTTGATACAGCTGGACCAGCTCTGCTTTGGTGGCCGGAATCCGGCGCGTGTGACGGATCTCAAAGGCCGGCACCACGAACACCCGTGGCGTCCCCTCTTCGGCGGCTTTAGGCAAGGCCAGGAAGTCTTCTCGCAGACCCTTGCTGGGCACCATATCCACGTCGACCACCAGCGCCCAGTGCCCGCTGGCTGCCTCTCTGGCTACATTCCGCAGCAGGTTGTTGGGGTACGAAGTGTTGGTGACCCCCATGACATAGTTACGCCGGCTGGCCCCTAGCTGTGCCAGCTTGGCAAAGACATCTCCGCAGGACTGGAGGCGGGCAAATTCCCCTTCCTCCTGCTCCTGCTCCGGGAAGGAAGCCATTTCGTTGGCAGGACACACCAGGTGCAGGCGAAGCCACTGCCGGAGAGGGGCACACAGGACAGCTAAGGCGTAGACCATGGCCGTGGCCTGGCTCACATCGTCAGAGCCCGGTGCAAAGAGGGCCACCGAGACCGGTCCCTGCCAGCGCTCCACCAGCTGCTGCACATGGTGCAGGTTGCCCAAGCTGGTGTGGGTGACCAGGACCACATCCTGGCCACCCCAAGAGGCCCGCATCATGTCCCGGTAGATGCGGTACCACCCGCTGGCATCCAGGGTGCCTCCGCTGGCCAACACCGGCTTGAGCCTCTGCTTGTGCCCGTGGCTTGGCAAGGCATGGCGTGCCTGGAAAAGCTGGGCATAGCGAGACCGCTGCTCCTGCCCGTGCCACCCGGAGAGCAGAGCCAAATAAAGCAGTTGCAAGCTGGCCACCAGTCCCAGCGCCAGGATGAGCGCCTGGAAGCAGGAGCAGGTCATGGGCGGGGCCGAAAGGGGGAGCCGGACCGGGGCTCAAGCTTGGCCCGTCGGCTCTCCCCGTGGCGCCCTTTCCCTCTGTTGCAAAACGCCGCGCGAGCAAAACGTTGCAAAAGCTGCCCAAAGTGCCAACCTGCAAATAGAAAGCGGAGGGGGGGGGAGAGGCGAAAGGGAAGGGGGGGGCTTGCTCGCCAGGAGGCTCCCTCCAGCGCCCCCTGCTCAGCAGGAGGAGGCAGTGCAAACATAAAAAGCAGCCTCTGCAGCCCCCACCCCTAAAAAAACCGAACCCCCCTCGCCCCCGTTTGCTTTTGCAGCGCCCGCCGGCTCGCCGCTGCCTTGGGCCCGATTACCCGCCCGCTTTGCCTTTTGCATGCGCGGGAGGGAGTGGGTGGGCTTTGCCGACCTCCCCCCCACCTCCAGGGTTATTTGCATTGGGGAGGGGAGGCCAGAGAGAGTTTGCAACGGGAGGATTGCAAGGATCAGAAGGGGGGTGCTGGTAGGAATAAGGGGCGCGAAAACAGGAACATTCCCCCCCACCTTCGATTGTTTTTCTTTGCAAAAAGGCGTTTCTTAATCCCGATTTGCAAAGCAAGCAAGCATAGACCAGGTGGTGAACAAGCTCTCTTCCGTGAGACGAGGTGGCCGAGTGGTTAAGGCGATGGACTGCTAATCCATTGTGCTCTGCACGCGTGGGTTCGAATCCCACCCTCGTCGCTACCGTTTTGGACGCCCGTCCTCCTTCCCAAAATTAAGTGACTTTATATTCTGTTGGTGCAACCCGCAGGAAAAGGAGGTTTAAAACGGAGAAAGCGGAGGGTTTAGGAAGATCCCCTTCCATCCTTTGCAAGGGTCCTTCTCCGGGGACATCTTGTGTCTTTTGGGGGTGCATTCCCGGCTCTCCACAACAAAATTGATGGGAGCAGAAGACTTCCTGCATTTTAAGAGGGGCTCTGAATTGCAGGTGTAATTCAGCTGGTGTGCTGACATTTGCAAAACCCATCATGCCCAACAGGAAGTGGAGCCCTTTGCCAAGGAGCAAGCGCCAGATGTGGAAAGCCAAGGCGGAGGGGGTCTCGGCTGCTGCAGGACAAACATCCCCCCCCCTCCCCGATCCATGCAGTAAATATATTTGTTGGGAAATCAAGCAAAATGTGTTTGTTTTTTGGTTCTGCAAATTCTCCTAGCCCAACTTCCAGTTCCCCGGATTGCATAAACCCCAAATACAGGATAATTCAGTGGTCAAACGTTGAATTGCCTTGGAATTGCAATTTTAGGATCTTTAAAACTTCCGTGGGACAATCCAGGTAGTCCTTGATTTACAACAGGTTGGTTTAGGGATTGCCCAAAGGTACATCGGCCCTGAAAAAAAAAAAAAGGATTTGCACTTAAGACCGTCACAGCCTCCTCCAGACAGACATCTGGGCTGTTTGTGTCTTTATGATGGTTGCAGGTCTGGTGATCATCATTTGTGACTTTCCTAGCCAGTTTCTGGCAAAAGTCAACGGGGGAAGCCAGATTCACTTACCAACCATGTGATTCACCTTTGTGTCAAGATGGGTGGCAAATCAACTTTATAAATAATTAAATAAAAATTGCCTCAAAACCACCTCACTTAGCAATGGAAGTTTAGGTCACAATTTATGGTTGTAAATCAAGGACTACCTGTATTCCTTGATTTACAACTGTATTTTGCATTGCTTAGCCAGACAATGAATTGAAAACAGAATATAATAGAATTAGAATAGAAAATATAGAAAATAGAACAGAGAATAGAATAGAAAACAGAGGAATAGAATAGAGAATAGAAATAGAGGAATAGAGAATAGAAATAGAGGAATA
>NW_020716975.1:83587-101258 GCF_900518725.1 Notechis scutatus | reverse complement strand
GAATAGAGAATAGAAATAGAGGAATAGAGAATAGAAATAGAGGAATAGAATAGAGAATAGAAATAGAGGAATAGAGAATAGAATAGAGAATAGAAATAGAGGAATAGAGAATAGAATAGAGAATAGAAATAGAGGAATAGAATAGAAAATAGAGGAATAGAATAGAACAGAACGTAGAACAGGAATAGAACAGAACAGGATTCAGAATTAGAATAGAATAGTATGGAACAGAACAGATTTATTGTGATTGGACACCCAAGGAATTTGTCTTCGGTTTATAAGCTCTCAGTGCACATAAAAGCTACAAGTGATAAATCACAATCATAGTCATCATAAAAATACATTCATCGTAAATCAGAAGACACAACACTTAGTGATAGTCATAGTATCCTAAATAGATACCAGCATGTATTTCATGCTGGTAGTGTCTTTTAGCTCCTAAAAAGGAGATTTACAAACTTTTATGTGCAGGGAAGATTTTACTGAACTACTGTACATTCGGTGGAAGAAACGATGCACGATGTGTCATAATCTTAAAAACAAACCAGCCTTTTCATCCATATTTTGTTTATTGGTCAATTTGCTTTTTCAGACAAATCTTAAGGCTGCGCAACTGGAGAGGGGAAATTATTTTAAAGCATTTTCTCTGGCGGAAATAGCTCTCCAAGTGATGATCAAAGTTGAGGAAGACACTGATTCTATTCAGAAATCCACGATTAACCACGGCTTTACACAACCCAGTTTCCCAAGTTTGCACAACATCCTTTGTATTACTGGCACACAACGTTCTTTCTGTAATTTTTCAGCTGTACAGTAGCTGGTTTCTGTGGATTTTTTTGAGAAAAGTACCCAACCACCAGACCAATTTTGACAAACCATTCTTGTTTGGGACAATCTCTTTAATCTCTGCAATTGGAGATGCTTCACCCTCATTTTTCTGGGGTGTTAATAAAAACAAGACACTTCAAAAAAAAATTTATTAGAAAGCACACAATACATCCTCCATATCCACTCCCCGAGATAACAGCAATATATTATATATTCATTCTTATATTTTTATATATATATATAAAAATCGATATAATGTACATGCAAGGAAGATTCCCCTTTTGAAAACACAGACACAAGCTTTTACATTTTTGTCCTGATTTAAACTGGCTCACTTACTAGATCTGTTCAAAACGGGAAAAGACAAAGGTCACTTCCCTGTTTGTGATTTTTGCCATTTTTGGAGCCATCCAACCATTATTAGGCCACAATAGGAATTAGGATACACTTAATATCACGACAATGAAGAGGCTATGGTTCTAAATCTGAAAGACCTCTAAGATCCCAACCTTTCCCTGTGAAGGAATCTACTGCCTCCTCTAAGGGATCTTTTCCAGCCATGTTGGGACGGTACTTCCCAGAATTCTTAGCCAATCTGCCTAAGGACAAGGGGATTCTGGGAGTTGCAGTTCCCACACATCTAAAACACAAGGACTTAGACAAGATTGATCTAAACTTAACCACAAACTGCTACTAGGGAAAAATTTAGGCAGTATATTTTTCCCGGAGGAAATTATCGTTTAAACCAGGACTGGTCCAATCTTGCAACTTTAAAGACCTGTGGACTTCAACTCCCAGAATGCCTCTCAGCCAACATGGAGTATTCTGGGAGCTGAAGTCCACAGGTCTTCAAAGTTGCCACGGTTGGACACCCCTGACTTAAACCTTCCCTTGACCTGATAATATAGTACAGGTATGGCTATATATGGATGTTTTTTCTCACTTTAACGCCCCCCCACCCACCTCCCAGAAAAAACCAGCTTTAGTTGAAAAAAGCAGCAATCTCGCTAAGCGGAATGAATGAGAGGTAGTTCCTTTTCTAATTCAGATTAACCAGTTTACATTTAGACTTGTGAACACCATCTGTGTTCTATTTTTATTCAAACGCCAAATGAAACCGGATCAGTGCAACCCTGCACAGCCCTCTCCTGAACCCAGAAACGTTATCCCAGGATCCAACCCTGTTCTTTATCCCAAGATGCCTTTCCAACTTATTTTGCAGCCTCTTTCTTTATTTTCGATTCACCTAGGACATTTTTTCACCCTTTTTATCAAACTTTGTTTCAGCCCAGTCTGCAATGTTGGGAGAACGGTACATGCAGAATTAGCTCTGCCCCGAATTATCTAATATCTTCCGGATCTCCAGCAGTCTGAGACTAATTTAAGGAGTTCTCACAATTATTAATTCTCCCCTTTCTTCCTGGAAAAGTTGAGAGCTGTTTCCCAACTCGGTCCCTTTTTGTCATCCAAGTTACTAGTCCTGTAAGGTTTGGCAATACATTCCAGGGTGTCAAAATGACCCCGACAAGGGAGGAAAGAGAATGTGGATTGCTTTGATACTAAAAAACATCCCAAAGTATTTCCCGCCCCCCTTCCGTAGGCCCTCCATCCATGTTATTCAACCAACTCTAGCCATTGTGCGTCACAAAATAATAAGTGATTTTTTTAAAAAAAAATGGAGCAGAGGGGGGAAAAAAATCACATTTTCCATCACAGGAGGAGCTGCCTGATGAGGTGACCTCAAAAGTTTGCAGAAATGCCAGCTGCAAAAATCCAGAATCTTTCCCAATACATTCAGATGTCTGCAGAAAAAGCAGAACGTTGCATTCGTTAAGTGTGTGTGTGTGTGTGTAAAAAGTGGGGGGGGGGACCTTGGAGAAAGGGTTATGGCCCAATAAATTCAGTGTGTCCTCATCACAGAGGGAGGTTTCTTTAGCTGCCACAATAGAGGGGGCCTTGGAGGAAAATCGTTGGCCTTGAAGCCTTCAACAGATGCTGAGTCAAAATCTTTGCAATCTTTATGCTGTTGCCGGGTGTCGGAGGGGTAGGAGGGAGGCCATCAAAGGAGCAATTTGAGGAGGAAGGAGAGGGCGGCCCCACAGGAAAGTCCCAAGGCCAGGAAAAACGTCATGATGGCCCCCGCCAGCTCACTCTCTTCCGGCTGGACCTGCCTGGAAGAGAGAATGAATGTCCAAATCTGAAGGTCATAGAAGTCAGTCAATCCTTCTTTCCTTCCCTCCTTTTCTTCCTTCTATCTTTTTTTTTACTTCCTTCATCCATCCCTTTTTCTTCCTTCCTTCCCTCCCTCTTTTTCTTTCTTCTATCTTTTTCTTCCTTCATCCATCCCTTTTTCTTCCTTCCTTCCCTCCCTTTTTCTTTCTTCTATCTTTTTCTTCCTTCATCCATCCCTTTTTCTTCCTTCCTTCCCTCCCTCTTTTTCTTTCTTCTATCTTTTTCTTCCTTCCTTCCTTCCCTCCCTTTTTCCTTCTTCTCTAACTTTTCCTCTGTCCCTCCCTCTTTTCCTTCCTACCTTTTTCTTCCTTCCTTCACCCCTCCCTTTTTCTTCCTTCCTTCCTTCCCTCCCTCCATCTTTTTCTTCCTTCTCTATCTTTTTCTTCCTTCCTTCCCTCCCCCCATCTTTTTCTTCCTTCTATCTTTTTCTTTCTTATGCCAGGCAGCTCAGACCTAGAACTTGCCATTTCCTGCCGGTTTCCCCATTGACTTGACCATGGGAAGCCAGCAAGAAATCAACTCGCTAACATGGGATTCGGTTAACAAAGGCAACTGGAACTGCAGTGACTGCCATCACTAAGAAATACACTAAGCTTTATATTTATATTAACCATATTGCTTAGTGACAGAAATCCCAATCCCAACTGCTGTTATAAGTCAAGGACTACTCTGTAATCACAACAAAGCAAACACAAAACATCACAACTGGGGACTCCTCTGTACCTCATCCAAAAGCCATGTTTTTAAAGTTTTCTGGGACATCTTTGAGGTCAGAGCCATGCAAAACTTCGGGGGGACGGGACGGGACCTCATTCTGGAGCAGGGGTCTTCAACCTTGGCAACTTGGACTTCAACTCCCAGAGTTCCTCAGCCAGCTTGCTGGCTGGGGAATTCTGGGAGTTGAAGTCCAACCATCTGAAAGCTGCCAAGGTTGACAAACACTGCTCCGTACAATTCCAGACAAATGGCTGTTCAATCTTTTTTTTAAAAGCCACAACTTCTGGCGGCAAGTAGTTCCCGAGTTAATTATTCTCACTGTCAGGAAATTTCTCTTTAGTTTTAGGTTGGACCTCTCTTATCCTACTCACTTGGGGGCCAGGCACATGGTGAGGGAGACGAAGTATCCATTGGAGCGAGAAAAAACCACCATCAGGAAGACAAACCAGGCATCGTGGCGGAAGAGCACAAGCCACCCGGTCTGGTTCTGGATGTTGCAGAAGAGAAACAAGGGGATGAGGAAGACTCGGAGTCCCACTGCGGCGGGAAGGAGCCGAATGTGCTTCTGCGGCTGGCGAGAGAAAAACCACGTTTTAACAGAACTTGTAAATAAAACACGTATTTATTTATTTGTATCCCACCTTTATTATTTTTGCGAAAAACTCAGGACGGCAAACATATCCGACACAGCTTCCTCCTCCTATTTTCCCCTCAGCAACCACCCTGTGAGGTAGGTTGCCAAGCATCTGAACTTTGATCATGTGACTATGGGGGTGCTGAAATGGTTGTAAGTGTGAAAAACACTCCTAAGTCACTTGTTTCAGTGCTGTTGTCACTTTGAACGGTCACTAAACAAACAGTTGTAAGTTGAGGAATACCTGTAGGGCTGCCCTTGATCTCCCCACCCTACCCCAATTCATGATGTCTGATCTTCCCCTCCGTGTCAGGGTTCCGATGGACGCCCTAATTATAGGACACACTATGAAAGAAAAAAAGGCATTACAGAGGGCGGTGAAAACCGCCCAACGCATTATAGGGATTCCACTTCCTGCCATTGTGGACATTCGGAGGAAACGATGATGTGTGCACAGCATCCAGAAGGACCCCTTCCATCCAGCCCACAAACTGTTTACATCTGGGAGGGAGGTTCAGGTGCCTGCAGACCAGCAGGCTAGGGAACAGCTTTTACCACACAGCGGTTTCCTTGCTGAACTCCTCAGTTCATTTGTCCCCACACATATGCTGATGCTTCCCTTGATAATATATGATGTGTTTTGTATAATTCTCTGTGCATTTGTACTTATATTCAATGTGTCCATAAACATTTTGTACAGTTGTATATGTTCATATATGTGCAGTCACTTATCCTTGTGTGCTCGTGTACATACATTTTGTTGTGTTTTCCACTGACATATTCATAGGCGCCTTGCATATTTGCATACATATATTTATATTTTACTGTTGTTTTGCACTTCTGGTTGGATGCTAACTGTATTTTGTTGCCTGTATTTATGGCAATGACAATAAACTTGAATCCAATCTAATCTAATCTAATTAATTCATGAGCCTCGAGCCAAGTTTCAAAAGAAATCCAATTATTTATTAGAAGCAACGTGTCGGCACTTTTCCCAAGAGCAGTCAGGCTCTGCCCTACGTGATTTACTGCTCACCTATGACCCTGTTTTCCCCCCTCCTCCCAGGGTGTGTCATAAATCACATTCTCCAACGAGAAGCACTTTCCTGAGCTGTGGAAAACATGCCTTTTCGGCTGGCCCTGGTAACCTGCGATACCATCTGGAGAAAGGTATGCATGGAATGTGCTTCTGGTCACAGCTGCTCCATCAGTTCTCCCTCCCTCCCTCCTGGACTCGAGAGCAGGCCAGGAATGCCTTACGAGCTGACGTCCCACTTCTGCCACCAATTGCTCACCCAGAGGAAGTAGGAAGTGGAACTCCGCCCCAACCAGTCCATGACGTTGAAGACAAGGAAGCAGCAAACGGGAGTGAAGTACTTCTCTAAGGGAGAGGAGAGAAGATGGGGAGACCCACAGAAGAGTTAAGACCCAGGGATGGGATTCAGCCGGTTCAACCCGGTTTGAGCGACCCAGACGTTAAATTTACATTTGGTTCACTGCAGTGGCCCCCAACCTTTTTTGTGCCGCGGCCCGGTACCGGCATCACAAAATGATCCGCGGCCCGGTACTGGCATCAGCACGCATGACAAGGCAAGGCGAGCCAAGCGACCGGCCAGCCAGCCGTCCCCCGCTTCTCCCCGCCATCTTCAACTCCTCCTTTGTACCTTTGTCGATGGGCTTCGCTTCAGGACGGCTTCGGGACGGTCGCTCGGCTCGCCTTGCCTTGGGTGCTGAAAGAATCCTCGCGCCTTAGTTTCGTTCGAAGCCGCCCCCCCCCCCTTCGATGAAACTAAGGCGCGATGATTCCTTCAGGACCCAAACGCTGCTTTCCAACCGGAAAAGCTCATCCAGAAGCACTTTCTCGTCAAACAAGATGGCGGCGCCCAGCAAACCGGCGGCCCGGTAGGAAATGTTTCACGGACCGGTACCGGTCCACGGCCCGGTGGTTGGGGACCCCTGGTTCACTGGACTGATAGTTGAACCGACCGGCTGGCACTGCCCACCCTACCTGGCAGAAGTGCAGGGCCCACACAGAGGCTCTGGGAAGGTGCGAAAAACGGGCCAAACCGGAAGTTCCGGAAGTCTGGAAACGGGCCTGTTTCTGGAGGCCCTCCGCAGGCCGTTTTTGCCCTCCCAGAGGCCCGAGGGAAGCCTCCGGACTCTGGGGAAAGTGGAAAACGGCCCTACCGGACGTTCCGGTAGGCCACACCCACCATGGCCACGCCCACTCAGCAGAGAACCGGTTGCTGGGATTTTTGAAACCCATTCCTGGTTTAGACCGTGTCCTGAGTCAAGTTAACTCAGCCCTCCGAGTTCCAGACAGAGACCGCTTTCAGAAAACAGCCCAACCGAGGAACCACCAAGACCTCAACAACGCTGACAGGGAAAGCCACTAGAATATTTTAAAAAAAGCAAACCCCACTTCCTATTGGTGCTGATGATGTTACCTAGTGGGGTCCTGAAAGGTCTGCAAGGAAACAACCCAGCTCAGACAGCACCCAGGACCCCAGAGTAAGGAGAAATTTCCTGACAGTTAGAACAACTGAGCAGTGGAACAGCTTGCCTCCAGAAATTATGGGTGCTCCATCACTGGAGGCTTTTAAGAAGAGATTGGACAGCCCTTCGCCTCAAATGTTATAGGGTCTGAGCAAGGGTTCGACTAGCAGACCTTCCAACTTTGTTATTCTGTTATCCTCCTCCTCCTCTCTATAAACCCCACTCCCTTCCGGCACTGATATTGACATCTGCAAGAAAACTGAGCTCAGAGAGCACCAAGAACCAATATTCTTCTTCCTCCACTCCCTTCTAGGATGGATGACGTTACTTAGTTGGGTCATGAAACATCTGCAAGAAAACCACCACGCTCAAGACCTCCCCTTGGCTGGCTCTTTCCCATCAGCTGGTTTTCAACTTGGAGAGGCATTGAGGAGTGGATCCCCCTTCCATAAATCCCCCCTAACCCCAGCTCCAGCCAATGCCGACCAGCCCTGCCCCTTCGTGCCCTGTAATTAAATGACCCATCACTCACGCCAAGACGGATCCTGAGAGGAGGTGACAATTCTCGTGGTAATGGCCGGAAACACCGAGAGGGTAATGGAGAAGTCCATCACGATGGACAGGGCCAGCAGCCAAATCTGAAGCGGGAAAGCAGAAGCGATGTGACACAAACCACATTCAATATCTGGGTCGCTCTGTGGTCTCCCTTCAACCGGCATCAAGTGGAGCACGATTCGAGAGCCAACTGAGTCCCAGTATAAAGGCAGTCCTTGAATTATGACCAGAAGGGAGCCTGGAGTATCCATCATAAGGCATGAAAGTCATAATTTGAAGGCACCCATGTGATCAACCCAGCTTTCTGACTTATTCTGCGGCAGCTGTTCAATGAATGTAGCAGTCATTCATTCCAATGGGCATTTTTTTTGGCAGAAACTCACCAAAAAGGCCAGAAACCAACAAAAAAATGATGGAAATAGCAGACATGTGACCAAGGAACATTTAATCCAAACCACTATTTCTCAACCTTGTTGACTTTAACATGTTTAACAGCTTCAACTCACAGAATCCCTCAACCAGCTTGCTTTAAGATGGGTGGACTTCCACTCCCAGAATCCC
This sequence comes from Notechis scutatus, assembly GCF_900518725.1. Next base: position 93,235 of record NW_020716975.1, on the reverse strand, counting down.
CCAGCCAGCCTGCTTTAAGATGGGTGGACTTTAATTCCCAGAATCCCCCAGCCAGCCTGCTTTAAGATGGGTGGACTTTAATTCCCAGAATTCCTCAGCTACTATGCTTTAAGATGGGTGGACTTAATATTACTTATACATTTTTCTTTAACATACATTGGTGCTTAGTAAGCAGTGTATTACCTAGATCAATTTACTTATACAGTACATAGTAATAGTTAGTAGCAATATATTTTATTTATACATATTAATAATCTTTCCACTTCTAACTTCTATCTCTATAATCTAACCATTGATAGAACAAATCCCATGTTAAAAAACTATTCTGTATCTTCTTTGGGGACACCTAATGATCTTTGTTGCTCTTCTCTGCACTCTTTCTAAGTTCTGAATATCCTTTTTTTTCTATCACGGTGAGCAGAAATGGATGCACTATTTTCAAATGTGACCTCAGGGACGTGGTATTAAGCATTAATATCACTTCCTGTCATCCTGATGCTATTTCTCTCTCTTCACGCAGCCCAAACTGCGAAGGCTTTTTGAAATCAACCTTTCAAAAGAAAGGAAAGATAAGCAATTACGTCTTCTTGCTCAAGGAGGCCCATTCCTAAAATATTTTTTGCAGAAGAGCGGTTTTTCTGTTGCCTAATCATTTTCTTTTTTCCCCTATTTACCAGGAATTGAAACAGGAACTTCTGCTTTCTATAAGCAATGGTTCTTACCTTCTTTTTTTAAAAAAAATAAAAATTATACATTTTTCTTTAACATATATAGATATTTAATAAACAGTGTACTGTCTGGGTCATTTTACATACACATATTAGCGATAATAATAATATTCTTTGCTTATATATAATAGTATTCTTCCAACTTCCAATTTCTACTTTTTTTATCTAACCATTGGTTTGAGTAGTGCAGAGGCCTAGACAGGGAACTCTGGCCTCACCATCAGAAGGCTGTGAGTTCAATCCTAGGTAGATATTTCTTTCTCTGGGCACAATGAGTAGACAAATATATCTGCCGAACAAAACTCCACTCTGGAAATAGGAAAGGCATCCGGCCAGTAAAATGCTCTGCTAGCTCCATTCAGTTGCCCAGACTCCACCCCTCAAGGGATTATGGAGTTGAGGATGAGGATTATCTAACCATTGATAAAACAAATGGTTCTTACCTTCTTGAGCACACTGAAAAGGGAGGGATCGGGGGCAACCATGCCCACCCCACTCCCTCCATTCATGATTTCTGGCGGGCAAGCCGAGCCAAACTTCTTCGGGACCACGGCGTTCCCATTCTTCATGTTGAGCGATTCTCCTTTGGAACTGTCTGCCACAAGAGCGGAGCCGTTCTCTGAAGAGACACAAAAGGGCGCCCGTCGAAATCAAATGACGTTGCAACTTTTTAAAGCTACAGGTAGCCCTCGACACTGAAACAAGTGACTTATGACTGTTTTTCACACTTACGACCATGGCAGTATTCCTGTAGGCACATGATCAAAATTCAGACTGGCTCTCATTTGTTTATTTTTTATATTTTATGTATATGTTTTTCTTTAGCATACATAAGTGCTTGATAAACAGTGTTTTATCTGGATCAATTTACTTATACATAATCATAATTTCCAATTTCTAATTTCTACCTCTATTGTCTAACCATCGATAAAACAAATCTCACGTTAAAAAGTGTTCTATATCTTCTTTATCCTTTTTCTTTCATATCAACCTATCCATTTCTGCACCATCCAGTATTTTTTTTTTAATTGTATTTTCTTCTGTAGGAGTTTCCTCTTTTTCCCAGTTGTTGTGCAAATATAATTGCACTTAACAATGAGTCGCCATGGGCGAATAAGTGGCAATATAAATCAAACAAACAAATCAATAAATAATTCTCACTGCTGTCAAGACATGTAATATTAAATATATGTTCCCTTTATCATATTTTTTTTCTGGTAGTAGTATACCTAACAAAAAAGATTTCTGGCTTTAAATCTATATGTTGCTTTAACATTTTCTCTAACCACGTTTGTATTTTCGTCCAACACTTTTTTGCATTTGGGCATGTCCACCACATATGGAAGTAGGAACCCGGAAATGTTGCGTTTCTGACATTTGGCAGACCTGTTTTTAAACATCTTTGCTAGCCTTACTGGTGGCAAATGCTACCTGTAAAACATTTTGTACAGGTTTTCCTTGTAAGTAGTTGCCATTGTCAAGGCACAGAAGAGGCTGTACTTCCTGCAAATGCTCAGGAAGATCAATTTATCTCAGCATCTCCTTCTATCCTACTACCGCAGCACCACTGAGAGTGTCTTGACATATGGCATCCTTGCATGGGACGGGAGCAGCTCTGCAGCAGTCAAAAAAGCTCTTCAGAGAATCATTAAAACTTCCCAGAATATTATCGGACTCCAACTACCAGCCCTGGATGACATCATCACATCTCGCTATTTGAGGAAGTCGCACAAACAGTCTCAGAGACTCTTCCCATCCTGCTTACAATCTTTGTGAACTGTTGCCTTCTGGCAGAAGACACAGAACAATTAAAACTCGGACCACACGTTTTTTCTGAAGTTCTTTTTATCCCAGAGCTATAATTGAACTTAACAATGAACTTAAGGCTCACCATCAGTGAGCTATTGGACAGCATTGCTTGGTCTGTTGTGTGTTTTTTAGGGGGCAGGGAACTTTGGCAGGTAGGATGGGTGGGTATTTGGGGATTGTCACGTGTGTGTGTGTGTGTGTGTGTGTCTTGGTGTTATGTGATTTTCATTGTATGTATACTGTGTACATACATACAATGACAATAAAGAATAAAGATATACTATAGGATGAGATAAATGGCAAAAACTTTGGGACAGAAATTACAAATTGACAATTGAATTGAATTGTCAATTTGTAATGTCTGTCTCAAAGTTTTTGCCATTTATCTCATCCTATAGTATATCCAAATTATTTTGCCCATACTATCATTGTTTCATTCATCTGTTCATCTTCCATTTTAAGGGGCAACTTACTCATACTTATAACGGTCCGGTGGTCACGTAATCGCCATTTGCGACCTTCTGAGAAGAAAAGAGGAGGGGTGGGAGAAAGGGAGCCAAATTTGTTCGATGACCCTGTGATTCACTTACCAACTGCACTGATCTGCTTAACAACCGTGGCAAAGATAGTCATAAAATTGAGGTGGAGGGGTCTCGCTTAGCAATCGCTTTGCTTGGCCAAGGAAATTCTGCTTCCAACGGAGGTTGTAAGTTGAGCGCTAACTTTAAGTGAAATCAAAGGACTTTCTCCTCAGGCTGGATTCCAAATCTACGGCTCTCTCACCCCACCCAAAATGTATTTATAACTCTGGAATTTTACTTGTTTGGACTGGTGACGATTGCTGGAATGTTATTTTTTTGAGGGGTTGGGGAGATGACGACACAAATGCCAAAATGGCTACGGCCCAATTCTAATTTAATTTATGTTCAAACAGGTTGATGATTCATACTTATTCTCTGTGTACTTAATAGTTTTGCATTTACACAGAGTTCAAAATTAGGCTTCAGAAGCAGAATTGGAATACAAGTCATACTTCCATGCCCTGGGGATGAGATTGTACCTCCCTGCCATCACAGCAGTTCAAGGAGAAACGCCCTAGCCAAATTTGGATTAACTCAAAAGATTTAAACCAGGCTCTGCAAACAGGCTGCAGGACAACAAAGGGGAAAGCAGAAATGAAATATTTGTCTCTATTGTTTTATTTTCTCTCTTTCTTTTTCTTCTAGTTTTAACATTGATAAATAATAATATAGCAGGCTTTTAGATCAGGCTCAAAAGTGTATATTATTTATTAAATTATTTTTTATTTATTATTATTTATATTAAATGTATGTTATTTGTTGGAGTGGAGGTTTTCTGAAACGCTGCCAGTATACAGGTAGTGCTCAACTTACGACCAATATCAAGCCCAATATTTCTGCTGCTAAGTGAGACAAGGGAATTTTGCCCCATCTTATGATTTTTCTTGCCACAGTTGCTAAATGAATCACTGCAGTTGTTAAGTTAGTCACGCGGTTATTAAGTGAATCTGGCTTTCCCAATGGGGAATTCTGGGAGTTGAAGTCCCAGAATAAAGCATGCTGCCTGGGGAATTCTGGGAGTTGAAGTTCATCCATTATGAAGCATGCTGGCTGGAGAATTCTGGGAGTTGAAGTCCACTCATTTTAAATCAAGCTGGCTGAGGAATTCTGGGAGATGAAGCCCGCCTTTATTAAAATTGCCAAGGTTGAGAAACATTGCTTTCAGCCTTCAACCCATATCGGATGTTAGATTTTGGATATTGGGGGTGCGAGGAGAAACCATCAAATTCTCTTAGATCAGCCCGTTTGTCTTTTGGACTTCGTTTCCCAGAATTCTGAGTCCAGCACTGGAAGATCAGCAGGCTGGGAAAAGACCGATTTGGAGACCAACCAGGGTTGCAGGACCAAAACATTAAAAGAGCATGAAATATCTCCACCACCAGTAGTGGTTCGATTTTTGACAACTTTTCCATTCTCCCCATTTAAAAAAAATAAATTCAAATATCCCACCTAGCGAAAGGAGGCCTGCCTTGGTCTCCAATTCACATCCCGAATCTCCTGGTGGTCTTTTCTCCAGATAGTAACGAGTGAAGGTCTGCAGAGAAAGAAGAGTTAATAGTCTCTCAACGGTCACCTGGTTTGCTGGGAGCTCCGGATCAAAATCAGGTTCTCAAGAAGCTAAGCTAAGGTTCTTGCTGGATGGAGCACCACCAGGAAATCCTAGAGCTTGAGCACAGACTTAAAACTTGAAAAAATTTCCCTGGGGAACCAGGGGAATTTTATAATTGCTTTATAAGGCCGTGGTTAACGCCATACTTGGAATACCGCCCCCAGTTTTGGTTGCCACAATATAAATAAGATGTTGAGACTCTGGGAAGCATGCAGAGAAGAGCAACTAAGATGATTAGGGGGCTGGAGGCTAAAACATATGAAGAAGAGTTGCAGGAACTGGATGTCAGGATTCCAGCACTTAACCCCATTTAAATCCTGAGTCTCGAGCCAAACTTCCAAAACTTCAAAAGGATTTATTGGGAGTTAAAAGATCCAGCATTGCCTGGGTATAGCCGACTCTGAGTCGTATAATTCATTGTCACCCTTGTCCCTGATTTCCCCCCCACCCCCTGGGTGTATCGTAATTCATATTCTCCAATGGGACACCTCCATAGCCAAGAATTCTCAATCATGCTCTCCAGTTAGAAATTTTGCCTGGCAGAAACTTCAGTCACCTAGTTACTATCTTTGAAAACATTTATGGAATGCACTTTCGGTTTTGCAAGCGGCTGCACTGCCCCTCCCAAGACAAATTCCTTGTTTGTCCAGTCACACTTGGCCAATTCTTCTATTCTATTCTATTCTATTCTATTCTATTCTATTCTATTCTATTCTATTCTATTCCATTCCATTCCATTCCATTCCATTCCATTCCATTCCATTCCATTCCAAGGATCTTACCTGATGGGGCAGCAAGAGATAACAGGCAATAGAAACGAAGGTCCCAACACAGGGGGTAACGAAATAGATCAGGGCAGAAGACAGTGGGTCCAAGTCACCTAAAGAGAAGAGAAAATGGTGTTTTGGCAGAGAAATCCAAGGTTTTGTAACTCTTCAGGCACAGGACGCAATCACTATGTTCTCAACAGTTGGCTAAGCGAACCTTAAACCCGTGAGCCAGAGGAGATCTTTGTGAACTGTTCCTCTTTTTTTCTTTTTTATAAAAGTTTTTTTATTTTTTTATAAGTACAAACAATTCATCTTCCATTTAACGGTGTGTTGTCTGGGTACAGATATCTTGTGCGACAATATTCAAAATTACTACCATATTCATTACTTTGATATTAGTTCTCCATTGTTATCTTATTATTAATATACATAATATCTCTCACACTATAACAATAACATGTTTAGATCTTCACTTATTATTAGTAAATATATCTATCGTTATAACCATTCTCTTTTTACCATGTTTAATGCTATTAAGATATTTTCCTTATTTCACTAATCTATTAGATATTTCTAGCTTTCATGTTTTTTCTCAAACCCACATATGATAATATGAGCCAGGTGTCCTTCTTCCTCCTTGTGGCAGGTAGTTCCCCAGACCAAAAAAGCTTTCTATTTGGATATTTCTGTGGGGATATTTTCAGTCCCCCCACCCAATTGGCAGACTGTTCTCTTCTCTACCCTTTGAAAGATCTTCCCCGGCTCTTTCAAATGAGGTGCTTTTCAGACACACTACACACACACACACCGATACTCACTGGCCAAGGAAAGCAACATGGTGATGGCCGCAAACGTTCCCGCCATTCCTTGACCGCTGAGAAAAAGGGTGCTGTATCTTTGCGGGAAAGACCCCAGCAGGCCGAAAAGACTCCCTTGCAGAACGGCACAGAAGGCTGAGGAGAATGAAGGAAGACAAAGTCAAGAACGAGACTGTTTCGTGTCCATTTGGTTTTTGACTTAAAACAGTTCATTTAGTGACCGTTCAACCTGGAAATAAGGAGAAGCTTTCTGACAGTGAGAACAATCCACCCATGGATGAGAAGTTGCCTTCGGAAGTTGTGGGAGCGCCATCACTTGCGGCTTTCAAGAAGAGATTGGACTCCCATCTGTCAGAAATGGTGTAGGGCAAGGGTGGCTAACCTTTTGGGGCTCCTGTGCCAAAAAATTGCGCGCGTGCTTATACGCACATGCTTGCGTGCCAGCACCCAGAAGGCAATGTGTGCAGTCCCCCGCCCCCTGCGCATGCGCACGCAATTAACCCCCCCCTTACTTGCACTGTGCCTCCCAGCTGATTTTTGGCCCATTTGAGGCCTTTTCCGGCCTGCCAGAGGCTTGAGGGAAGCCTCTGCAGGCTTTGCAGGCCGAAAAATGAGCCCGTTGTCACTTCTGGTATTTCCGGAAATACAGGAAGTGATGAAATGGGCCTATTTTTCAGCCTGCAGAGGCTTCCCTCAAGCCTCTGGCAGGCTGAAAAAGGCCCGAAAACCAGCTGGGAGGTGTGTGCATGCACAGTGAGGTAAGGTTGCCCGGGGCTCGCGTGCCAGCACAAATGGCACACAAGCCCCAGGTTTGCCATCATGGGTGTATGGTCTCCTGCTTGGTCCTCAAGCTCACAACAACCCTGCGAGGTAGCTTGCCAAGAGGTTTTTTTGGGGGGGGGGGTGGAGTGGGGCAAATGAGGATTTGAATGGAGTTCCCTGACATAGCTCAAAATCTCAGATGTAACCGCGAGGAATTAGGGCAAAGATCTCCAAACTTGGCAACTTTAAGACTTATGGACTTCAACTCCCAGAATTCCTCAGCTATGCTGGCTAGAGAATTCTGGGAGTTGAAGTCCACAAGTCTTAAAGTTGCCAAGTTTGGAGATCCCTGAATTAGGGGGTCCTTGGTGTGTTTTTCTGTGCTTGGGGTTTTTCTTACAGACGTTTCATGACCCAGCTAGGTAACATTATCAGTGCTACAGAGGAATGAACCAGCGCCAACTCACAGTTAATGAACCAGACGCTTGCCATGGTGATGGAGAAGAAACTCTGCGGTGACATCATCACCTTAACCAAGATGGTGGTCAGCACAAAGAGGAACAGAATTCCTGCCAAACTGCCCAAAATGCGCACTTTGTCCGAAATGCTTTGGAAGGGAGGAAAAAAAGGACATGTGAATAGCCGGAAAGTTAGTGCTGGCTTACAGACATCTCCCTGCTGGGGAAAAAGAAGGCATGAAGATATTTATTTATTTCTATCCCACCTTTTTTTAATTTTTTACAAATAACTCATAATGCAGCAATCATCATTATCCGTCACACCTTCATCCTCCTATTTTCCCCATGACAACAATTCTGCGAGTTGTGAGTTAACCCTGTCCCTTCCCTTCCCTTCAAACCCTTCCAGGCTTGCAAGCAAGGTCCTTGCAAAATGAAGGACATACATACCATTTTGTGGCAACTAAGATTGTTGGCTGAGCCGGGACAAAAACAGCCAGGGAAAGGATTGAAACCTGGCAAACGGGCCCTTCGCCAGTCAACAAGAGTGTTGTTTTTTACCGTCAGCTTATCAAGTCCTTATAGGGACATGTTGGCTCAGTGGCTAAGACGCTGAGCTTGTCAATCAGAAAGCTCGGCTGTTCGGCGGTTCGAATCCCTAGCGCAGTGGTGGCTAACCTTTTTGGGCTCCTGTGCCAAAAATTGCACACGCATTAGCGCATGCCCACTCATGTGTCAGCACCCAAAATGCAATGCGCCCCCCCACACATGCATGCGCAATCTCCCCGTCACCCCCTTACCTGCACTGTGCCTCACAGCTGATTTTTCCGCTGGTTTGAGGCCTCTGCAAGGCTTTTCAGGACGAATAATAGGCCCGTTTCATCACTTCTGGAATTACAGGAAGTGACGAAACGGGCCTATTATTCGGCCTGCAAATCCTGCAGAGGCTTTTTCCAAGCCTCTGGGAGGCTGAAAAAAGCCTCAAACCAGCTGAAAAATCAGTTGTGAGGCGCACACATGAGCAGTGAGGTAAGTTTGCCTGCGGCTCGCGTGCCAGCACAAATGGCTCTGCGTGCCACTTGTGGCACACGTGCCATAGGTTCGCCATCATGGCGTTAGTGCCACGTAACGGAGTGAGCTCCCACTAACTTAACCCAGCTTCTGCCAACCTAGCAGTTCGAAAGCATGTAAAAAAATGCAAGTAGAAAACTAGGGACCCCTTTGGTGGGAAGGTAACAGCGTTCCGTGCGCCTTCGGCCATGCCGGCCACATGACCACGGAGACGTCTTCGGACAGCGCTGGCTCGTCGGCCTGGTAACGGAGATGAACAGCGTCCCCTAGAGCCGGAAACGACTAGCACGTTTGTGCGACGGGAACCTTTACCTTTACCAAGTATTTAAGAGCTGAGCACAAGGAAACAATGACTTAATAGCCAGCTATCAACAACTAAAAAGCCACACACCACAGGCACCCCATAAATACTACACACTGAATAGCCCAAAGCACATATTCTGCTGGAGAGAAGTTCCCTGAGGAGCATCAGTCCGAAAGCTGAGAAGGCTAAACCTCTGGTCCCTGTAAAACCGACCCAGATCGGATCCTGCAAGGATCCTTCTCACTGATCAGGCCCGAAAGAGAGAAACGTGGCAAGAGGCAGCCGGCAAGTCAAACGCAGAGAGAAAAGCAACCCAAACATAGAGAGAGAGAAAAAACGTGTCTCACCAGCGGTAGAGGATGGAGTTGAGAAAGGTGAAAAGCAGCAAAGGCAACTGAGAAAGGAGGGTCAGCCAGTTACTGAAGCTGAATTCGTCTTTGCAGGCGGACCCCGGTTGGGGGTTCAAGGCTGTCTGATTCTCAGTCGCTCCGGCAGAGCAGTTCCCCATGAGCCTGTCCTCGAAATACTGGCGGGAGAGAAAGCGTATAATTAGAAACACACATGTGTCACAGAGTCCATTGTGCGGTGACACTGTGTTGTGGTTCACCAGCAGCAGGTGCGGGCGGCCGAGGTCTCGGAGAGCGAGGACTCGGATGAAGGACCTGCGTGTGATGCAGGGATGGGGCCAGGACCATCAGGGAGTGGAGTGCTGCCTTCGGAGCTTGTGGAGGCTGGCAG
>NW_020716975.1:19218-54700 GCF_900518725.1 Notechis scutatus | reverse complement strand
TGGACTTCAACTCCAAGAATTCCTGAGCTAACATGACTGGAGGAGGAGGAATTCTGGGAGTTGAAGTCCACAAGTCTTAAAGCTGTCAAGTTTGAAGACCCCTGATCTATATCTATCTATCTATCCATCCATCCATCCATCATCTGCCTCTCTAATCAATATTAATCATCTATCTATATCTATATATCCTCTGTTTCTAATTTATAACATCTATAGTTCTGTCTATCTTATATCTATCTATCATCTATTTATCCTATTTATCTATCACATGTCTCTAATCAATATCTATAGCTATCTGTTGATCATCTATCATAAGGGTCTTCAAACTTGGCAAGCTTTAAGACTTGTGGACTTCCAACTCCCAGAATTCCTGAGCTAACCTGACTGGAGGAGGAGGAATTCCGGGAGTTGAAGTCCACAAGTCTTAAAGCTGTCGAGTTTGGAGACCCCTGATTTAGAGTTCTGCAAAGGATGAGCTATCCTGCCTGATTTCCTTATTTGCAGGATGCTTCCACTGCAAAGGGGCATCAGGAGTTGGAAGCAAATGAGCAGGAGGCCAAATAGGGGTGCAGCGATTTAAAGCAAAGATGGCCGATTCATTTGTTTTCTGATCGCGCCGTTTTAAGCCTCTGTATCCTGCCTTGAGTCACCTAGGTGAGAGCGGGGGCAGCTGTACAAAGGGTTTAAAATCAGTGCCAGAATGAGAGGGTAATTTGGTGTTGGGGTAGGTGCTGGACTAGAAACCAGGAGACAGTGAGTTTTAGTTCCACCTTAGGCATGAAGGCCGGCTGGGTGACTTGGGGCCAATCACCAGGAGACGGTGAGTTCTAGTTCCACTTTAGACATGAAAGTCAACTGGGTGACTTTGGGCCAATCACGAGGAGACGGTGAGTTCTAGTCCCACTTTAGGAAGGAAAGCCAACTGGGTGACTTTGGGTCAATCACGAGGAGACAGTGAGTTCTAGTCCCACTTTAGGCAGGAAAGCCTGCTGGGTGAACTCTGGGCCAATCCCTGTCTTCCACCTCACAGTTATAAAGAACTCTCAAGATAAAGAATATCTCAAGCCCAGAAAGAGTTCACAATGGTTACCTGATGACGTAGTTGTGAGAAACGATGGGGATCTCCACGTTCTCCAAGCGAAGCAGTGAGTAGATCCATATCCAGCTTATGCCATCTTTCGCTTGGAGCCGGATCACCATTTCGGTTTGTGCGTTGCTTTGGTCACCCACTGGAGTAACAAGTAAAGGAAAAAGGAAATGAGAGATCCGGTCACCTCAAACCGCTTCGCCCATCTGCTGTGGTTGCCCCAAAGGGGTTGGATGAAAGGAGAAGGGTAAGAAACTCACACAGTCGGTAATGCTGGGCTGAAGCGTGGCTGAGATCTTCCGGGTGGATCAAACCGTACCACGATTTGCAGAAGAGTTCGCTTTTCTCAAAGCCCAGATGGAAGATCACGCTAGAAAATGAAGAGAAAATAGAGATCAGGGCTTTGCAGCAAGCGTGGTATTGGAGCTTGCAGTTCCTTCCTCTACCAACATTTTCGATTCTGCTCCCAAGGCACTGAAGTCTTCCTTGCTGATTTGTTTTTGAGTTTTGAACCAGTTTAATCTTGGCTGCTTGAAGATGGGCGAATGTCAACTCCCAGAATCCCCCAGCCCACAACTCAATTCCACCCATCTTCAAACACTGGTCAGAAGAGAAGTCTCAACTTTGCGGGGCCTCCCTGAATTCTCACACTTCCCACTCTGAAAAAGTCCCATCTGAGAAGAACGACAATTCTTTTTTAAACTGAATAAGAAATAGTTGGGAAAAATAATACAGCAGATTTTTTTTGGCGTGTTTGTTTGCATCCACTCTGGTTATTCGGTGCCATTTTTCCCTCTGGTGGATAGAAGAGGCTCCTTTCTTAAGAAGCCCAAATTCCTTCTTGGTCTTTCCTTATGTTCTTGTCGGTCCAGGAGTCTCTAACTTTACGATTTGTGGACTTCAACTCCCAGAATTCCCCAGCCATCATGGCTGACTGTGGGGAATTCTGGGAGTTGAAGTCCACCAGTCTTAAAGTTGCCAAATTTGGAGAGGTTAATCCTAACCTAATCCTAATCCTAGGTTAATCCTAACCTTTCAACTTTTCCATAAGGCCTCTCACCTTTCAGAGATATCCACGATGACCAGGTCTTTTGTGTGGCGACTCTCAAAAGCAGACAGGAAGAACGAATTTTGACCCATTCTGGGCTTAGGGTCTAGAGGGGTGCAGAAGGCCGTGAAGACAGGATTGGTGGACCAATAAGAACCCGGAGGAGGTTGGTGGAAGTGACCGCGAATCAGAACCAGCTTGTTTCCTGCACTTTGACGCCGGATTGTCTTGGAAGTGTTGAAGTGACAACGGAAGAGACGTTCTGTTTTGGTTTGAGGGACAGAAGAAAAAGAAGAAGAAGATTGAGAAACCAGAAAAGACATAATACGTTGAAGCATACTCAAAACGATCAACTTGCTGAGCCTATCTCTATGTCGGTTTGCTGTCAGGATTCCGGCAGTTGCCCTAATTAAATCATGAGCCTCAAGCCAAACTTCAAAACCTATAATGAATTTATTAGATCCTGTCGGCAGGACCTGTTGGAAGCCAATTCTGAGACACATAATTCACTGTCATCCTTGACCCTGGTTTCCCCCACCCCCACCCCTTTGAGTGCATAATTCATATTCTCCAACAAAACACATCCATAGCCAAGAGTCATCAATCATGTTCTCCAATTAGAGATTTGCTTGGAAGAAACTCCGGTTGCCTAGTTACAATCTCTGCAAGTTATGAATGGAATGCACTTTTGATTCCAAACTGCTTCCCTGCTTTTTTCAAATTCCTCCCCCCCTCCTTTCTGTTGGCAACTGTAAAACGGGCATAGAAACGTTTTATGAGTTGACACTCTAGCAGAAAGCATGGATCTGTTCCACTCTCCTAGACTTGGCAAATCGTATTATTTTTTCTGCTTGAAATGTATTTCTAAATAAATTTCTTAATCACAGTTTACAAGAATGGAGTTAATTTCCTCTGATTGGAAAACTCCATGCTAGAATGACGTTTTCAATCTTGGCCACTTGAAGATTTGTGGACCTGGGAATTGAGGTCCACATATCTTCAAGCAACTATGGTTGACAAGCAGTGGCCTTAAGGCTTGTTGTTCTCCAGAAAATGCCATGCTGCTTTTTCTCCATACTCCATCACATTCATAATGTTATCAGCTCCCAAATGTGAGTTTTTTTCTGGTAAAAGCTGAGCTTTCGTAGCTTCTCCCTCGAATTAAGCTCAGCAAGGCATCGTTCTGTTCTAACATGCAACCTGTCAACTTTTAAATAGTCAACCACGCTAATTTAGATTCCTTTCCCAACCACAATGTCTACTGCTTCCCTTCTCTCCTGCACAACACTCATTCCCACAAAGGAACACTTACCGGTATTTAATGGAGAAGGCAATGCCAATTGAGTCTTCATCACTAAATGATCTGCCGGATCAATAATGTCGTAGATGCTGTCTCCTTGGGCCACTAAATCCACCTGCAGGCATAAGGAAGAGGACAAACAGTTGTGAAATTGAACTCTTCTCTTAGTCATGGAGTCATCAGAAATCTTAGCTTCACATAGGATCCCCAAAGTCAACCGACTTTCATAAATGCATTTACTCCCAGTGAGAAAATAATCTCTTAAGAGCTATCAATGTTATGGACAAACTGCTTATGGAGACCATAGGTCTAATTTAATAAGCCCCAGCCTTGGAGAAACCAAAAGGCTATGGCTTCAATGAAATGCTCTTGTAATTCAGCAAAACAAAAGGTTAGTCTGCTCTTAAACCCAGGATAATTCAGAGGAGTGCTGTCATTTCCCCTATTTTACAGTAAAGGTACCACTCTCCCCTCTTCACAAGTCTGCTGGTACGTACCATAGAATGCCCCAAGTGCTCGGCCACGCTCTCCGACACATAGATGAGTTTGCCTTCGCCCGTGAACGCCAAAAGGAAACCGGGAAGGGTCTGCATGAAATCATCTAAGTCCTGGGAAGAAAGCAAGCTCTCCAAGCTTTCCAAAGTCGCACCTGTTGAGAAACAGGACAGGGGTTTAATTAATATTATTATTATTATTATTATTAAATGCCCTCTCTTTGCATCTCATAAGTCGAGGGAGAGGAACTGTAAGGGGTTTCAGCACCACGGATAACTGTCACTACAACTAAAGTCTTAGGTGGCTGTTTCAGCACCATGGACAGCAGCCCAGTGCACTCCCCCCGTTGGCCGTTTCAGCACCACGGAGAGAGACCTGTTGAGTTCCCAAGGAAAGGCGCTTCAGGAAGGAAGCAGCCCCTTACCCAACAACTTCAGAAGTAAACCCACCCACCCCGCTCTTAGATTCCCCCTTCCCCAAGCCCTTCGGCGGTCTTCTGAATCTACCTTTGGAGAAGAAGATGGATTTCCGAGTATAGATGCAAGCCAGCGACATGATGTGCAGATAAGAGAGCCGGAGTTTATCTCCTTCGGCAATCGGCAACAGGTCCTTGAGATGTCTGATTTCCGCGTTGATTTGATCCCGCCGTGCCTTGGAGGCTCCTTTCGTGGACCGGTACATCTCGGCTGGGAAGAAGATCCGTGCAGCTCAGCCGCTTCCGTCTTTGCGCCCTCTCTCTTTCTCTCTCTCTGATGCCTGCCTGTGGATCTGTCGAAGAGCCTGCTTTCCATCTTTTATAGGCGGTTGGAAGTGTGGGCACTGGCATATTAAGGAAAAACGGGGCGGGAAGAATTGTTCAGATCAATGGAGGGAGAGGGTTGCAGACCCAGCTCCCCCCGCTTCCATGGGCTTGGGGGAACCCTACGTCACTGGCTTCTGAATGACGTGGTGAGAGAAGGGGGAGGCTGGAGGAGGAAACTAAGGAAACACTGCACCGAATTAGGAGACAAAACGAGTCTTGAGTGTTGGAATCACATCTCTGCGTGCCTGACTCTTTCCCTCTCTCTCAGTCCCAAAGATTTAGTACTGGCACTAACATCTTCTTCCTTCTTCTCTTTCCTTTCTTGCCAAAACAAAGGCTTGTTCTTTCTCAGATCCTCTTTTTCTTTCTTTCTTTCCTTCCTTCCTTCCTTTTCTTTTCTCTTTCGCGTCTCTTACTCAAAAGCTACGTAGCCAATCTTTTTGCTTTGGTGTTATTCTTTCCTCTTTTTTCCTTTTTCTTTCCTTCACAATCTTTTTCCCGATCTTTGTCAGGCCCAAAGTAAAATCGTTCTGATTTATTCCAGATTTCTTCACCCTTCCTCTTAAAAGCCCAAAGACTAGAGAGAAAGGGGATGTCCAAATTGCAGTTATAGGCCTGAAACGTGTGAAAAATCCACCTAGAATGGTGTGTGTGTGTCTATATCTCTATCTCTATTCATCTCTATCTATCGATCGATTGATCTATATCTATCTATATCTATATGCCTATATCTATCTATCTATCATCTATCTATCTATCTATCTATCTATCTATCTTCATCTATCTATCTTATTATCTATCTATCTATCTATCTATCTATCTATCTATCTATCTATCTATCTTCATCTATCTATCTTATTATCTATCTATCTATCTATCTATCTATCTATCTATCTATCTATCTACCATCTATCTATCTGTCTGTCTATCTATTATATAAAGGGGGCATGTGTAATTGTTTATTTTCCCCTGGTTGTAAGGTTGTAGTTTAAAGAAGCTATTCTTGAGGCAGTCTCTAAAATAAAAAGAAATATTTACTAGCAGCATTCCAGGGGGGGTGAATCTGTTCTTTTCTCTTTTTTCCAAAAGTATTATTGTTGATTTTTAAAAACTTTTCTGAACAGATTCTGACATTTCTCTCTCCCATTTAGTCAAATAAAGTGTTCTAAGCATATCTTTATTTAGGATTTCTGTCCAGGAATTTCCCCTTCCCCCCCCCCCCCCCCCCAAAAAAAGCCATTAGAAAGGGTGAGTCTATTCTGGTTTTCTTTTAAAATTCCCAGTAAATAAACAAGCCAGGCCTTAAATAACGTTCTCTTCTGTGAAGGCCAAAAATAGATCCTGCAAAAAAAAAAGGAAAGAAAAGGTTCTTTTTGAGCTCTGCGGTTGCTAAGCAACCATGAAAAGTGACAGCATTCTGTCTCCCATTTGGGGTGATTCTTATTCTTCTTCGTTTTTCTTTCTTTCTTTACTTTTTCCCCCCCTCTCCTTTGCAGAGATAACCTAAATTAGTTAGCTTGGCTTTTGCACAAATCTCTCGTT
The DNA here is from genome assembly GCF_900518725.1 of Notechis scutatus. Next base: position 48,426 of record NW_020716975.1, on the reverse strand, counting down.
CCATATAAGGCGTGAAAGCTGAGGTGAGGTGGGAGGGGACTGGCTCTTTTTGTGGCTTGGAGGATGCTGCCCTTGTTTTGGAAGTTGCCAGAAAGAAGGAGAGATGGAGGGATGGAGAGGGGAAGTTAGAAGCTGTCCCCCAAAACTATGCAGGATCCTGTCTTAAGGAATATTGTCTTTGCTTTTCTCTCTCCTTCCTTCCTTCCTTCCTTCCCTCCTTCCTTCCTTCCTCCCCATCACTCCTTCCTTTCCTTCCCCTCCTTCCCTCTTTTCATCCCTTTCCTTCCTTCATCCCTCCCTTCCATCTTTCTTCCCTTCCCTCCTTCTCTTTTCTTCATCCTTCCATCATCCCTTTCCTTTCTATATCCCTCCTTTTCTTTTTCCTTCCTTCCTTCCTTCATCTCTCCCTTCCCCTTCCTTTTTTTCTTTCTTCCCTCCCCTCCTCCCCCCTTTCCTTCCTATATCCCTCCCTTCCCCCTTCCTTCTTTTTCCTTCCTTCCCTTCTTCCTTCCTTCCCTCCCTTCTCCTTCCCTTCTCTTCCTTCCCTCTTTTCTTCCTCCCTTCCTCCCCCTTCCTCCCTTCTTTCCTCCCTCCTGTCTTCCTTCCTTCCTTCTTCCTTTCCTTTCCCTTCCCATCACCCAGTACCATAATAGCTCCAGTTAGTTATGTGTGTTGATTTTCCAAGGAGGACTTGACAGTTATACAATTATCACTTTTCTGCAATGCAGACAGACTGTTTATGCAACCGACCGATCCAGGAAGAGCAATTCCTAAAAAGTTCCCTTTGACTCTAGTCTTGTCTTTCTGGGCAGAACCAGAAACGAGCCGACAACCCTTCAGATGCAAAGAAATGGAACAGATGCAAAATTTGCAAATTCCAAGCTGCAGATCCAGTTGGATGACCCGGGCATGTGGATTTTACCGCCTAGGAACCTCTGCAAGATTCCATGTTCTATGTTCATGTTCTATGTTCTTTGGAATGAAAACCTTGGGCTTTTGCAAAAAAGAAAAAGAAACAACTCGTGGGGAGATTGTCAAAACGTTGTCAAGCCATGCAAGGCCTTGCCAATTTGGGCTGGTCTCTAGCAAGGTCAGACTTGATTAGGATTTGATGTGGAGACCATATGGAAGGTCAAGGATGTTGCAAGGGGACGGGGCAGGGTATCACTACTTCAACCTCGCCAAGAAAATCGCATGGACATAGTAGCCATGAAGCTATCAGGAGCCACATTTGATTTGTAGGATCCTACGAAAGCTTCTTGAAAGCACCAGCAGGTGGCAGCATTCGGCTGACATTGCCTGGGGCTGCAAGCTTAAACAGGCCAAGGCCTGCTTAGGACATGGATGGAAGGCCACCAGGAGATCTCGGGAGCTACAGGCTGGACTGAGAAGTTAAAAAAAAAAAACATGGTGGGAATAGTCAGTGGCCTATCACATCTACACAACTGCCAATCAAACTACCTGGACTTTATCTGGGATGAGAAGAGGAATTAAACTTGCTTTGACACTTTGATTTTTCTCTTGTTACAGGTTGTCCTTGACTTACGACCACAATTGAGGCCCAACACTTCCGTGGTTCAGGGAGACATTTGCGAAATGAGTTTGGCCTCCATTTTACGACCCCTCTTGCCACAGTGTTTAAGGGATTCCTGGCGGTTCAATTAGTGACACGGTTGTTAAGTGAACTGGGCCTCCCCCTTGACTTTACAATCACCCATTTAGTGACCGATTCAAAGTTACAGCAGCACTGAAAAAGCGACTTAGGGCCATTTTTCACACAAACCATGCGGCATCCCTGGGGTCACATGATCAAAATTCGGCCACTTGGCCACCGATTCATATTTATGACGGTTGCAGTGTCCTTGGGATCATGTGATCCTCTTTGATGAACCACCGAAGGGGCGAGCCAGATTCACTTAACGACCGGGTCACAACTGCAGTGATTTGCTGAACGCCGGTGGGCAGGAAGGTAGGACGGTGGGGCAAAAACGTCACAACCGCTTAGCCCCCGAAATTGGGGGCCCAGTTGTGGTCATAAGTTGAGAACTACCTACTGTTGGGTTGGATAAAGCATGGTGACCAGGAATGCAGCTCATCGGCTTTCGTGAACCTGGGTTTAGGATGGGGTAGGTGAAAGTAGCCCAAGTATATGGGGGGGGTCAAGAAAGGAGAGACTTTGTGGGAACAGGGGGGTTAGGCTAGAAGACCTCCAGGGTCCCTTCCAGCTCTAGACTGAAGATGATGGCAGAATGAAAGGCAGGTCAACTCCCAGCTGAGCGTTGACTGGAACGGAGTGAATCATTTTCGCATTGTGACCGTGAATCACTGCCATTGTGGCAATACTTGGTGGTCTTGGGTGAGGAGGGGGAAGAAGGGTTTAGAAAGGGGAGGGAGGGGAGAGAGAGATAAACATTTGGGGAGGGGGCAAACTGGTGCCTGCAGAAGGGTTTGTTTTCCTGGTCCTCAATTTCTCCCCTTTTCGCTTCTTCAAATCCATCCTCTCCCTTTGCCAAAGTTGACTGCAGTTTTCTGTCTCCCCTTCACCTCTTTTCTGCTAATTTGGGTTCTGAATCAAGGAGCTAAAAACAGCAACGGGCCGGCTAAATTTAGCAGCTCGGAGTTGCGTATAGACACACACACACACACACATACAGAGAGAGAGAGAGCCTGCGCTTTGTAATTCAGGCTCTGTAACGTCGTCCAAGCAACCTTCTGCTGCAGCGTGTGGGGGCGGCAAACGCTGTAGCCGGCAGCCAGAGAACTGCCAGAAGAGAGAAAAGGGGGAGAAGACGAAAAGAGGGGGGGGGGAAATGAGTGGGCGGTTTTGCAATCGAGAGTCGTACTTTTTTTCCCCAATAAGGGGAGATCGTAAATAACTCAGCGAGAGAGGGAGGGGGTTTCGAACCCGGAAAAGAGACCTTTCGCAAACGGTATACTGTACACATCCAAGGAGAAAAAAAGAGACGGGAGTGATGCTGAGAAAGTGAATCCTGGAAGAATGTAAGATTTGTGTTTGCAAAGCATTCCCTGGCTTTGGGCCCGGGGCTAGAACAGGGAGTCGTCGTGTTATGGCCACAGGTCTCCGTTGCTAAGCAAGGCCATTGTTTAAGGGAGGTTCGGCTCCCCTTTTTAACAACCTTTCTGGGCACAATTGTGTTCAACAGAATCGCTGCAGTGGTGACGTCGGCCCTCCGCCTTCCCCAGCGACTTCGCTGGTTCAGCAAAAGGCCATCGCAATTATCCTGGGACGTTGCAACCATCGTAAATGTGAGCCCGTTTGACCAAGCATCTGAATTTTGATCACGCTGACGACAGGATGGCTGCAACGGTCGTTAAGTGTGAAAAATGGTCATAAGTCCCTTTTTTTCCAGGGGATATCATATCTGGTAACTGTCTATGGAGATTCTCAGTCCTCCACATCATGGTTATCCCAAAGGTGCTTTTTTTTTTTCCAAGAGGCAATTGGACTTTCTTGTTTTTTTCTTTGAAGATGTTTCACTTCTCATCCAAGCAGCTTCTTCAGCTCTTCTTCAGAAGAAGAATATATATTTTTTATAAATAATTTTTATTAAACAATTTTTCTTATATGAAGAATATATTCTGTATATACTAACAAGGGGAGTTGTTTACGGTTTGGGACAATTCAATTCTTGTTTCACCAGGCTGTGAACCCACAACCTTCAGGGTGAAAACATGGTGTGTTTATTGGGGCACTGCGTGTTTTGCAAACATAACCCTTAACTTTGCTAACCTGGGTTTAGCTGAGCCATTGCTCCTACAGAACAAGAGAATCCCACCAGCTGGCTTGATAGTTTAATGCAAGGGTCTTCAAACTCCACAAGTTTAAGATTTGTGGACTTCAACTCCCAGAATTCCTGAGCTAACATGACTGGAGGAGGAATCCTGGGAGTTGGGAGTCCACAAATCTTAAAGCTGTCAAGTTTAATGTCTTGCAATTTCCTATGACCTTTGGTTGCAGGAACTGGGCATGTCTAGTCTAAAGAAGAGAAGTACTAGAGGAGACATGTCTTTCAGTATTTGAGGGGCTGCCCCAGAGAAAAAGGGGGTCCACCTATTCTCCAAAGCACCTGAAGGCAGAAGATGCAGCAATGGATGGAAATTAAATCAAGGAGAGAAGCAACCTGGAATGAAGGAGGAATTTTCTGACAGGGAGAAATGATTAATCCACGGAACGGCTTCCCCTTCAGAAATTGTGGATGTTCCATCACTGGAGGTTTTTCAGAAAAGAGCGGACAGCGATTTGTGTGACATGGGTACAGGGTCTCTTGCTTGAGCAGGGGTTGGACTAGAAGACCTCCAAGGTCCCTTCCAACTGTTGTTACTCTTTTGGTGAGCAAAGCTTTCCGGTTAAATTCTAGCAAAGCATCCGAATGTCTGTGCTTGAGCAGAAAGGACCAGCTGCGCATGCCTCTTGTCGAGGAAAAAAGGAGGGAGGGAGGGAAGAATAAATTTGACAGGCAAGGAGGAAGAGAAGCAGAGGAGGGGTTTGGTGACAGAAACGCACCAATCGCGGGGTTGCCACCTTGTTACATAAAATAGCCCCCGCACCAATCCTGCCTTTAATCTGTTACTTTTAATAACCCAGCACATTCTATTTTTACTTTTCTACCTAGCTAGGACCAAAAAAAAAAAGAAAGAAAAGACGACAAAGAAACAAGTACTGAAGACTGGAGATTTTGTAACCATGGCCCAGATGTTTAGGCAAAAAAGTTGCCATCAATTCCTGGTTATGGAAGAGCTGAGATTCCCCCATAGTAGGTCACTGAGTCAAGATTCTCGATCCGAAATCACCGTGGGTTCGGTTTTTCTGCACGGAGAGGCCACCGGCTGCTGTTCCTGAGAGCATATTTGCAAAAAAACATCGAATTTATCCAGTCCTTCCGCTTCCTTTAGCGAATAGGACAGGCTCCGTCCTGGGTTGGTATTAGTGTACCTGCACCCCAGTTGCTTCTGTCCGATTCACATGCTAAAACACGGTAGGCTCAGCCGTTGGCTTAGGAGCACGATGGCTCCAGGCCACGGACTATCCACAGTTCACAGCCCACGCTGTAGGAGTTTCCGTAGCGTGTGCTAGACTACAATCTTAAAAGTACAATTTTGGCATAGCTCATGGTGGGAACGCAGCTGGGTTGCAGTCAGTCTTGGTGTGCATAACCGATTTGCTAAATAAGCCAGCCATCTGCACCACACACAGCCCCAAACCATAAATCACAATTTCCTGTCTATCTATCATGTATCTATCGTCTATACCTTTCATCTATCTCTATTATCCATCTAATCTAATCTAATCTATCCATCTCTATATACTTTCATTGTTCATGAAATCAGATATATATCCATCTCTGTTATCTATCATCCATCTATATCTAATCTGTATCTAATTTATATGTTCTATCTATATTCCTCCATCCATCCAGTCGTATCTATCTATCTATCTATCTATCTATCTATCTATCTATCTATCTCCATCCATCCATCATCAAATGAAGGTGTATCTATCTCTTATCTCATTTATGTCTGTCTGTCTGTCTGTCCGTCCATCCATCCATCCATCCATCTGATGTTGAATTAAAAAAAAGATATCTCATGGAGGAAGACCTATGGTCTTCAATTCCCAGCATGCTTGCTGGGGAATTATGGGAGTTGAAGTCAACAACTCTTAAGGTGGGACAAACTTCCCTCAAATTAAATTTCCCTCAAATTAAAACTCAAGGGATTCTCATTATTTGCACCCTGCCCATTGATCTGTTAGGGCATGTCCCCAATTCTGCTCTCTGAAATCCAACCCCTTCCATCTGTCCACCTTACTGGGAGAAAGAGGGCATCGCCTGTTGAACTGCAACCTACCTCGGGGCTGTTCAAAGCCTAGATTTTGGACGTAACAATGCATAGTTGTTGTTTTTTTCCTCCCCCTCCTCCTCCCTCTTCTTCTTCTTCTTCCTCCTCCTCCCTCTTCTTTCCTTTCCTTTCCTTTCCTTCCTTCCTTTCTCTCTCTCTCTCTCTCTTTATATATTTTTCCACCTCCTCTTGCCCTGTTCCCCCTCCATTTTCCCATGTTAGAGTTGAAATCAGCTCCTTGTCAGCTCCCATCCTTTTAAGGCAAAAAACAAACAAACAAACAATTTCGTCTCACCATTTTTACTCCTCAATTCTGGGGGAGGGGCTCCCCAAGGCTCCTCAACTCAATAGCTCCTTAGACTCAGCAAAGGATTGTGGCAGTGAACGGCCACAGCTACGCTGAATCCCAGCCAAATGCTGCTTTGATTTGAGGGCAAGGAAGAATCGGTTTGGGGGACACCGTAAGAGTGGGGGGAAAACCCCACATTTTTATCCTCTCTGGTTAAGAGTTGGATGGGAAAAGGAGGCTTGGAAAAGATGGGTGCCCAGCCTGGATGCTGGATTTTCAGAGAAACAGGCCTCGCATTTCCACTCCTCTTGAACGGATCTCTGTCTCTTTAAATCCATCGACGTGGCTGAGAGGAAGGCGAGCTAACGCAGCTTTTATTCCCCCTTTTGCAGCCAAAATTGGGAAAAAAAGAGGCTTGGGGGGGAAAAAAAGGCAAGAAAACAAGTGGCGCTAAGCAACTGAGCTCTTGCGTCATCCGGGCCTCCCTTCCCTCCTCCCTCTTCTCAGCCTGCATCACATCGCCATGGCAACAGCATCCAAGGAGAGGGACGTGTTTTGGGTAGCATCTCAGGGACTGAAGGAGAGAGACTTGTTAATAGTTGAAGCCTCCATTGCTGGAGGTTTTTAAGAAAAGGTTGCACGGCCATTTGTCTGAAATGGGGTAGATTCTCCTGCTGGAGCAGGGGGTTGGGCTAGATGACACCCCAAGGACCCTTCCAATTCTGTTATTATAAGTTCTGTGCCTGAACAGAGGATGGTTGACACCGGAGATGTTAGAGAACTATAAGATAAGGAAAAACACCAAATAAAAGCCCCGATTTTTTTTCCATCCTGGCTGCCCACTTCTTGGCATGAAGGTAACTTAGCGGCAAGATGCCAGCTTTGCGTCAAAAAGCTTTTTTTAAAAAAAACAACAACTGATATCAAAAATGATGTGATAGCCGATGCAGTCCTAGGCTGGGAAAACATCAAGATGAGGAGAAGTGGTAATACTGTTTTGCAATGCACTGGTGAGGCCACACATGGAATACTGTGTCCACTTTTGGGCACCACGGTACAAAAATAGATGTTGAAGCTCTAGAAAGAGAGCAGAGAAGAGCAACAAAGAGGATTAGGGGATTAGGCTTAAATATATGGAGAACGGTTGTAGGAATTGGGTAGGAATAGACTAGAATAGACTAGACTAGACTAGACTAGACTAGACTAGACTAGACTAGACTAGACTAGACTAGACTAGAATAGAATAGAATAGAATAGAACAGAACAGAATAGAACAGAGAATAGAACAGAATAGAATAGAATAAGGAATAGAATAGAATAGAACAGAATAGAGAATAGAGAATAGAATAGAATAGAACAGAACAGAACAGAACAGAATAAGGAATAGAATAAGGAATAGAATAGAATAGAATAGAATAGAATAGAGAATAGAACAGAACAGAATAGAATAGAATAAGGAATAGAATAGAATAGAATAAGGAATAGAATAGAATAGAATAGAATAGAATAGAATAGAATAGAATAGAATAGAATAGAATAGAATAGAATAGAATAGAATAGAATTTTTTATTGGCCAAGTGTGATTGGACACACAAAGAATTTGTCTTGGTGTAAATACTCTCAGTATACATAAAAGAAAAGATACATACGTCAGGAATTGAGAATCATAAGGTACGACACTTAATGATAGTCATAGGGTACAATAAGCAATCAAATCATACTAGAAAACATTCCATATAAATCATAAGGATACAAGTGACAAAGTTACAATCATACAGTCACAAGTGGGAGGGGATGGGTGATAAGGAGTGATGACAAGATTTAACAGTAATAGTAGTGTAGACTTTATAATAGTTGACCAGGGTTGAGGGAATTATTTGTTTAGTAGAGTGATGGCTTTTGGGAAAAAACTGTTCTTGTGTCTAGTTGTTTTGGTGTGCAATGCTCTATAGCGTCGTTTTCTAGAGAAAACAAAAACCAGGGGAGGCATGATAGCAGTGTTCCAAATTTGAGGGGCTGCCACAAAGAAGAGGGGTTCAAGCTATTCTCCAAAGCACCTGAGGGCAGGACAAGAGGCAACGGATGGAAATTAATTAGAGAACCAGCCTAGGAGTAGAGAAATTTCCTGACGGTGAGAAGAATTAATCAGTGGAACAACTTGCCTCCAAAAGTGGTGAATGCTCCATCACTGGAAGTTTTCAAAACTAAACTGGACAACCATTGGACCAGGATGGCATAAGGATTCCAGCCTTGATCAGAAGGTTGGACTAGAAGACCTCCAAAGCCCCTTTCAGCCGTACGATTCTAGAATCAGCAGTTCAACAGAGTCGTTTCAACGGCAAGAGAAGCACCATAAAAATAAAATAAAATAGTGGAGCCAATCTCCTTCCCTACCCAAACAAATAAACAAACAAACACTGCCAGCCAGTGCCAACATAATTAGTTTAAAACGGGAATGCCATTACCTTAGTTTGGTGTAATGTTATTGCAATTTGGATTTGCTATTGAAGCTGAAGTAGACAGAAACCACACTGGACGTTATTGCTCTGAGAAATGTGTTAACTTGCTTTGCACAGATTGGCTAAAACTGCCCCACTGAAACTGTGCTTTGAAAGGAAATAAAAAGGAAAAGGTTACTGTGGTCTGTGGGGGAAAGAAATTAACACTGGTTGGGGTCTCACATTGTGCTAAATAGAAGGCAGAGAACAGCCCTGATAGCTTATTGTAGTGCAGTGTTTCTCAACCGTGGCAACTTAAAAGACGGGTGAACTCCAACTCCCAGAATTCCCCAGCCGGCATGCTTTAAGATAGGTGGATTTCAATTCCCAGAATTCCCCAGCCGGCATGCTTTAAGATAGGTGAACTCAGTGTGGGATTCAAAAAAATTTACTACCAATTCTGTGGGCATGGCTTGGTGGGTGTGGCAGGGGAAGGACACTGCAAAATCCCATCCCCTCCTCACCCCATTAACCTGCTTTCCAGCTCCGTTCTCCTGTGCAGGGCAAACAAAGAAGACCCAGCCAATCAGCTGGGACTCGGGAGGCAGAGAAGAGAGTGGGACGGGGCCAGCCAGAGGTGGCATTGGCCGGTTCTCCGAACTACTCAAATCTTCCGCTACCGGTTCTCCAGAACCGATCAGAACCTGCTGAATACCACCTCTGGGTGTTCTTCAACTCCCAGAATTCCCCAGCCAGCTTGCTTTAAGATAGATGGACTTCATCTCCCACAATTCCCAGCCATCGTGCAACATGGAATTCTGGGAGTTGAAGTCCACGCATCTTCCAGCTGCCAAGGTTGAGAAGTACTTCTACCATGAAAAAAATCAGTCACCAAAAAGATAATTTGGAATTTGACATTTCCGGGCCCAAATATCTACTGGGGACTCCCTCTTTGCATTCTAACTATCTGTAACCTTAACTACAATACTTAAGTTGCCTTTCCCATATGTGTATCCAGGCCACATCACCTCTCACCCCCAGCTGCAGCAAAAGGATGCTAAGAAGCTTCATCTGTTGCTATGGAAACCCCAGGTACCAATGAGGAGACAGCAGCCACTAGCCTCTGATGTCACTGAGGGGATTCCCAAACGCACCAATCAATTTTAAGAGCTGCTGGGTTCTTTTTTGATCATAGTTTTGCCACAGTTCAGCGTGGATGGGATGAGTCCATGTAGGCTTCCAAATAAAAATAAATAAAAGATTTATTTCAATCTTTTAAATAAATAAAAAGATTTAGATTAGTTCTGGCCTCTGCTGGGTTATTTCCAGCAGTGTGCTTGATTTTATGCCAAGGGTATCTAAACTTGGCCACTTTAAGACCTGTGTTATATGTGGTGAACATGTGTAAAAGCAAAGAAATACATACATGGTTGGAAAAAATATTAAAACAACACATAGATTGTAAACCAGAAATATTTTTGATAGCCATAATACCAGAAAAGTAAGATAAAGGGAACCTATACTTAATATTACATGTTTTGACAGCAGCAAGAATTGTATTTGCACAGAACTGGACAAATGAGGAAACACCTACAAAGGATGATGTAATTTAAAAAAAAAAAACTAGATTGTGCAGAAATGGACAGATTGACACTAAAAATAAAAGAAAAAGAAGATACGAGTATTTTCGAACATGGGACTTGTCTTATAAATGGTTGGATAGCAGAGGTAGAAATTAGGAGTGGGAAAAGTATTACCATATATAAATAAATTGATCCAGACAATTCGCTGTTCACTAAGCACTTATATATGTAATGTGAAAATATATAAACTATTAAAAAAAAAGAAAGAATTGTGGAATTCCATTTCCGGTAGTAAGCCGAGGTTGTAAGTTAGTTTGGGCACACTTTTCTATTTGTGAGCACGATCCTTGTGTTTAAATCCAGGGTGAGAGAAAAACGATGTTACTCTTTTACAAATAGGATTCATATAATTAGATTAGAAGATTCTCTTTTGCTCTTTCTGAGGCTTCTTGTTAACTTCCTTTTTTTTTCTCTTTTTCTGCACAAACCCCCACTCTGTAACCTAAAATGTGTTCAGCCACAAGGACATAATAGATTGTTATAATCTTCTTGGAAAACAGGAAGATCTGTCCCGGATAGGCAACAAATAAGATAAGAGACATCCTCCCAAGGGAAAGCCCAGCAGCAAAACTAAGATAAGACACTGAAACACAGGAAACAATGCCATGCTGACCCTCAAGCTTATAGTCTAGAATATAGAGAATAAGGGGGTGTGTGGGGAGGGCTTCTTAGGCATGGCGTGTTCTGTGCAGGGGTATATAAAATGTATTGTTTGAATATGGAGGCTTGCTCTTCTTGTGCCCAATCCGCTTGGGACAAGACTTGAGGGTCCGTCTGCAAATGTTTATTTTCTTTAAACCTTTGAATTGTGAACCAGACCTGTTCCTGTGTTGTTAGAATTGAATAATTCGGGTCTTACATCTCACAAGGGTTAGGGTTAAATTCTGCTGGGGGTGGGGTGGGGGGGGAAGCCAGCCAATATACATATAGTCCTCAACTTATGACCATTTGTTTAGTGACTGCTCGAGGTCCTAACGGCACTTGGAACAAGTGACTTGCAATGGGCAGTCACGCTTACATCCGTTGCTGTATCCCCCGGTCACGCGATCAAAATGCAGGTGCTTGGCGACTGGTATGTATTTGTGACGGTTGCGGCGTCCCAGGTCTTGTGAATTTTTGTCAATGGATTCACTTAGCAAAGTTAAAGTTAATGGATCCACTTAACAACCGTGTCACCAACTTAACTGCAGCAATTCAGCTGGGTGAGTGGAGGGTTTTTTATTATTTCTGGATCAGGTTTAAGTCCACTAGGACCCCCTCTCTCACAGTTACTGTTTTCGAGCCAGGTTTCCCTCCTAATCTGTACTTGTATCTTTAGTTTTCGGACTTGGCCTGCTGGTGGCTAGATTTAATTGGGACCATTCTGAGTTTTGGTAAAGGGAATTGTGGGGGAATATTAATAAACTCGTAAACCACAGTTAGGGGGGTGTATGTGTGTGTGTGTGAGAGAGAGAGAGAGAGAAAGAGAGAGCGGGGCAGCACAGAGGTGAAGTGAGATATTGGTTGAATTGCTTGATTTCAGGCCAGGGAAAATTTCATAGATCCTGCTCACAATTTTTAAATTATGGTTATTTATACTGTGTTTCTGTTAGTTTTACGCCCTTGTTTCCATAGTTTTAAGCCTAGTTTGCCATCTAGTGCTGTTACATTGCGAGACGACCGATGAAATAAATAAGTAAAATTAAGTACTTGTAAAAAAATGTCACTGAGAAAATATGTGGATTAGTTTTTGGACAGTCAGTAGGGGGGACATGAAGGAGCAGCAACAATGACAAGTAGCTATGACACAGGTGCACCTTACCGATAAACCACAATAATTCTCTTCCTCATTCCCAAACTATGCCAAATTGCGCCCATTTCTCCCAAGAAGGTTCATAAACTGCAATTCTGCCTCTGCCTACCAGCATCCATCGGTATTCATCTGGCTAGCATCCTGTTAGTATGTGAGAGATGAGGGCTGTTTGGAAACTGAAACAGTATTTGCTGTGTGAGCAAGGAGACAGCAAGGAGCTTGAGCGTGGCTTAGCTCAACTGTTCTGTACTAAAGTTGCTTGGTGCTGTGAAACTGAAACTGCAACTCCTCTCCTCTTGCTTGTGTTTTGCATTTGGAGCAGATTTCTTTTCAGGTGGGGAGGGGGAGTAGAACTCCTTAGCATCAGAGCGTGTTAATAATAATAATAATATAGGAAATACTAATGCTCCTGATGGTCATTTTGAAAAATCCTTTCTTAGTGAGCACCTAGAAGCCAAGAGGAACATACGGGCCAAATTTCAAGTTTGTAGGCTTTACAGTTCTGGAGATTTTTGTGATGATGTGTGAGTGGTATTTCATTTTTATATATATATATATTTTTAAAAACCTGAATGACTTCAGTAAATTGTCATCAGGTCAACGTCCTTAGAGGGACCTCTGGTGGATGCTGAAGACACAGCTTAGTGTAAAACGTCTTAATCCTGTAAAAGAGAGTTTTGTAAGGTTTTGTTTTTGAGGTATGCTGAAAGTGTTTTTCAGGGCGAGAAAAATATTTGCTGGGGAGGGAAGGAAGAGGGAAATGCGACAGGACCGGGGAAATGATCATAATGGGGAAATGATCACAACGACCTCGATTCTTTCATACAAAAGTGGCTTGTGGCATGGGAAAATTCTTACTCTCCCCAATGGGTTTTTGTATTTTAGCTTTTTATTTTTGAATAAAATAAAAATAGGGGGAGAAAAAGAAAAAAAGAAAAGAAAGGCAGAAGCCGGGAATCTGAACGACCAACCCAGATGCAACCGACGTGGGCCGCACATGGGAAAGATTGTGGTTTGCCACCATTCATTTAAGAGTCTTGCCGATAATAAATGACACAAGCAACCCAGGTTTGGCACCTCCGAGGCTCCTGACGTGGAGGAGTTCTTCCTTCTTCAGACTGCAGGATTTTGTGCAAACTTCAGCTCCCATGAAATGACGGGATGGGGGTGACCCCTGCTTAAAACATCACCTTCCCCAGCGTTCTACCTCTTTAGGTTGGTGTAGCTGCTGCAGCGATCTCTTTCTTCTTCGCTACCCGTTCAGCTGCCCTGGCTTCTGCCTCGGCAGCCAACCTCTCTTCACGCTCTTTCAGAAAGACTCCATATTCTTCGGCGTTTAACCTAACCGGAGGAGAGAAGAGAGAAGGTTTGCAACTGTCCGCTCGTCGCAAACACACAGACACCCACTGTCAAGGTGGGTTTATGATATGAGCCAGCAGTGTGCAGTGACAGCCAAAAAAGTCAACGCAATCCTAAGTTGCATTAACCGAGGGATACAATCGAGATCAAGAGAGGTACTAATACCACTCTATAAAGCCTGAGTAAGACCACACCTACAGGACTGCATCTAGTTTTGGTCACCACACTATAAAAAAAAGGTGTTGAGACTGTAGAAAAAGTGCAGAGAAGAGCAACCAGGATGATTAGGGGACTGGAGACTAAAACATTTGAAGAACGGTTGCAGGAACTGGGCCTGGCTAGTCTAGTGAAGAGAAGGACCAGGGGAGACAGGAGAGCATCTTCCAATATTTGAGGGGCTGCCCCAGAGAGGAGGAGGGGGTCAATCTATTCTCCAAGACACCCGAAGGCCAGACAAGGAATAATGGATGGAAACTGATCAAGGAGAGATTCAACCTGGAAATAAGGAGAAACTTTCTGACGGGGGAACAATCAACCAATGGAACAGAAGTTGCCTTCTAAGTTGTGGGAGCTTCATCCCTGGAAGCTTTCAAGAAGAGACTGGACTGCCATCGGTCAGAAATGGTGTAGGATCTGCTTGGGCGAGGAAGGGGGGTTGGACTAGATGACCTACAAGATCCCTTCCAACTATGTTAATCTGTTATCTGTAGCTAAGGTTGACTCGCAAAGCACCACTTTCTGCTCGCAGCTTGACAAAGAAGCCAAGGAGTGGGGGGGGGGGGCTATGAGTGGAACGTGTAGGAAGCAGGAGGGAGAAAAGGAATCTGTGTGAGCCTCCTGCAGCCTGAGAAAATCTCACGAGCCCAAGGTCAGAAAGTCTGAAGACTTTCAAGAGGGGCAGACCGTTTCCCAAAACAAAATGCTTAACCTGGATTCGTGGGCGGTGGATGCAGGGCGGCCTGGGGAAGAAAAAACGGGTTTCATTACACTACACTTCCCCGCCAAAATCTCACAACTGGCTTCTTCAGTGCCTGGATGGATTTATCGGTAAAGTTTGACTCTTGATAATAAACATTTCTTTTGCTGTGCATGGCAACGGGATGACTGACACCCGTGTTTCAGCTCCCGAAAGCACCTCGGAACTCTGTCCTGTCGCTTTTCCCCTTCGTTTTCTCAGCAAGGTCCCTAAGAAGCGGCCCTAGACACAGGTAGTCCTCAACTTACAACAGTTCATTTAGTGACCATCCAAAGCTACGACGGCACTGAAAAAAAGTGACTTACGATCGTTTTTCACACTTACGACCACCGCAGCATTCCCCCACGGCCATGTGATCAAACTTCAGGTGCTTGACAACTGACTCATAGATACGGCGGTCGCAGGGGGTCATGTGATCTACTTTGGCGACCTTCTGACCAAGAAAGTCAAGGGGGAAGCCAGATTCACTTAATGACTATGTTATTCATTTAACAACGGCGGTGATCCACTTAACAAATGGTGACAAGAAAGGTTGCAAAATGGGGCAAAACTCCGCTGGCAGTTGTCTCGCTCAGCAGTAGAAATTTGGGGGTCACTTGTGGTCGTAATTCGAGGACTACCTCCTCTGTCTTGGTCCCAACCAGGTCCCTCCAGCTTCTCCCTGCCCGCACCTGTCCCTGTTCCTTCTTGATACTTACTCTTTCACTACTTGGATGCCAATCGATCGGGCTGTTCCAATCAGGGACCTGATGACCGTTTCCAGTGGCCAGTCGCGGATCACAAACGAGGAGTCCTGGGATTTCACCAGTGCTATCTCATACAAGTGCTTCAGGGTCACCATCCCGGCTATGTCGTGTCCTACCAGGGATGGAGATGGTTGTCAATAGCAATAGCACTTAGACTTATACACAGCTTTATAGTGATTTCCAGCCCTCTCTGAGCAGTTTACAGAGTCAGCCTCTTGCCCCCCCCCAACAATCTGGGTCCTCATTTTACCGATCTCGGAAGGACGGAAGGCTGAGTCCACCTTGAGCTGGTTAGGATTGAAGTGCTGGCAGTGGGCAGAGTCAGTCTGTAATACTGCATTCTAATCACGAGGGAGGGCAATAACACAGACTTATATACCGCTTCACAGCCCTCTCTAAGCGGCTTACAGAGTCAGCCTATTGCCCCCCAACCATCTGGGTCCTCATTTTACCGATCTCGGAAGGACGGAAGGCTGAGTCCACCTTGAGCTGGTCAGGATTGAACTGCTGGCAGTTGGCAGGATTAGCCTGCAATACTGCATTCTAGCTACTGCACCACCACGGCTCTTCCAAGCTCAAAGCCGTCCCAACCCACAGCCTGGTGGATGAACTTGGAGGAGGAGGAAGGGTCTAAAATGGGAAAAAACTGTCTCCCTTAACAACAGACGTTTTGGGCTCAATTGTGCTCGTAAATCAAGGAGTTACTTGTACTTGGCAACTGGGCCACACCCAGTGCTAACACCTGTTTTGTTCCTTCTTCACCCTCCAGCTTCCTCCCTCCAAGTCGCCTAGTTTTTCCTCTCTCAATTCTTCTTACCAGGTGATGTTGCTCCCTTTTCTATACCAGCTGCTGAAAGTAAAAAGTAGGTGGCTGTTGGTTTGTGTATCTCAAGTTCATAAGACCTGTCAGACTATGGAAAAGAAAAAGAAAAAGAAAACAGGAGAAATAAATACAGAACATCATCACTGTCTTTTAACCAACCCCATAATCCCTTGCGGGGTGAGGTCTGGGCAACTGAATGCAGATGAGTTTTTACTGGCCGGATGCCTTTCCTGTCACCAATGTGGAGCTATATTCATATTCAGCAGATATATTTTTTCATCGTGCCCAGAGAGAGAAATATCTGCCACTACCTAGGATCAAACTCAAAGCCTCCTGATTGTGAGGCAACAGCTCCACTTCTAGGGCTCTGCACCACTCAAATAAATACAGAATGCTAGAGTTATATAAAAAGTATATATGGAGAAATGTAGCATATTAGGCATTTCAATACACTATTAAAATTATGTTTCTGTTGTGTTCTCTTTAGTACAATGTTGGGGATCTATTTTTATTCTTTTGTCCTTTGTGGCAGATTTTTTCCTGCCCGTATATAGTCAAAGCGTTTGGTCAGAACAGAAATTAAAGCACAAACTGTTCTTTGCTATGGACCTATCACTTTATTTAACTTCATTTGTAATTCTTAGTTCTTTATTATTCCGTATCAGGATTCTCCAAATTTGGCTGGCTGGGGAATTCTGGGAGTTGGAAGTCCACATGTCTCAAAGTTTATGTTTCAGAAAACTATTGCCTGTACCTATAAATCCTTGATTTATCAGTGTAAGATTCTTTTATTCTTTTTTTCTTTTTCTTTTTTTTTAAAACAAATTTTATTTTCAAGACAAACAATACATAAATACACATAAACACAAAACATAAAAGCATAAAAAATCTCTTTTCTGAAAGTTGCTTAGTCCCGGGTTAAAACTCTTGGTACAGACACAAATTCAAATTCATATTCATTTAATATACCATTTCATATCTTATTAACATTTTCAATTTTCTATATGACTTCTCCTCTCCTTTAAATTTTCTCAATTTTATTTTATTTTATTTATCTCCTCTCAATTCGTATCATAATATTTATTATTCTTTGTCTGTTCTATTCCAGCCAACCATTTATTTTTCTTCTTTAAAAAAAGAAGAAAGACTTCTCCTGTACACTATATGGAGTATGATGCCTTTATCTCTTTCTCCTATATTTATAATACTTAATATAAAACACATGACATACATTGGGATTCTGTCTGGTACATTCTAAAATTATACTATATTATCAAAAATAATACAAATCTATTCATTAGTATTGATATTCATTCATATCTTAAACGTTTAACTCATTGCTTTTCAATGAAATCACATACTTTTATGGGAGCCCTATTTTCCATAATTATTCCCCCCCCCCCACATCACATATTATAGCTCAATATTTCATTAAAATGTTCCTCCTTCTTCTACTTCAAATCTCATTTCACAAAAAATTCACTAATATACCATATTCTAATCATTAATATTAACAATCATTTATATCTTAAACATTTTATCCATTTCAATTAAATATCATGCCTTTGTGGGAACACTTCTGCTTTCCAAAGATTATTACCCGCCCCACATCACAATCTTGAATCATATTTCATTACAGCACTCCCTTTTTCTTAACCAAAAATTTCACTAATTTATGTTAAATATTTTATCACATTTTAAGTTACATATTATTTCTAATTTTCTATGATTACTTCTAAATACAGGTATAAAAATGCAGTCTTATGTACCTTTCTAGAATCCCTTTAACAATAAGATTTATCCATTATCTCTAAAAAACTTTTGCTTCTTAACTTCTTGCTCCCCACCATTAGGGCTTCTCATCTCTTCCTTTCTCTCTTGCTTCTTCTTCTCCTTGTCCTCTTTAACCCCTTGTCTCTCCACCCCCCTTTTATTCTGCTTTCCCCCTTTCTGTTGTTTTTTAACATAATGTCCCCTTTTCACCTTATTCTTCTCTTTTTGGGCTGTTTTTCCAGATCTTAAAGACCTTTTTTCCTTTTTCTCTTGCTTTTTCCCTTCTCCAGTTAAAGTCATTTGTTCATCAAAGATGGCTTCTTCTTCTTCTTTGTCCCCATCATCCTCATTCTGCTTCACATAAGTATAAACCGCCATTTCTAAGTATTGGAAAATAGTGCCAAGACCATCTTTCCCTCCTTGTTTTTCTCTTTCATATTTTTGATATATATGTTTCAATCCATCCATAGATGATGCCATTGTGTAGAGAAAAAGTTTTTCCAAACAACCTCCCAGATGTTTTAATCAGAAGTAATTTCCAAAGGTTCCAAAATCACCAAACAATCCAAACAGACTATTTTTTAGATACCTTCTTCTTCTTCACTTTCTCTTTCTGGGGTTAAAGTAATCACAAATCCTTTTCAAATATATTTTTTGGAAGTTTTTTAATGTTTAACAACTCTTTGCAATTCTAGGCAATCTTCTCCTTATTTTCAAATTTTGCTCTAATTTTTTTCACTCTCCCTTCCCACTCACAGCCAAAAAGGTTTTTTTTTTTTTCTGCTGTCACTTTAGGAAGGAGAGTAGAACAAAGAAAAAACTTTCCCCTTTAGAGTATTCACAGCTTGTAACTCTCACAAGGAACAATATATACTTAGCAGCCTTCAAGGTTCCAGGTCACTTTCTCCCGTCTTGTCCCGGTTAGAAGCAACTTTCACTTTTCTTCCAGCTTTCTCCCTCCTGCACCTGCTTGTCCGGCTGCAGCTTTCTTCGTGGCGGCCATTGCTGACCGCCGTTCCTCAGCCTCGGGAAAAGGGGGTTTAGCCGGCTGGGGAGGGGGTTTGCGGCACCCCCAAACCCCTTGCCGGATCCCCCCTGTCTTCAGCTGCCTCTACGGGGCAGCTATATCCCCCAGATCCAAATGGATCGGGGGAACCTTGGCGGCGAACGCAGCAGGGATCGCGCGGTCGCGAATCCCTGCCGCCGCCGAAAGCTTGCAAACCGGAAGTCCTCCTTTTATTCTTTTTTTCAATGTTCTTGCTGGCACTTGTTTATACAGTATATGTGCTTTAAGGTGCTCAATTGAAAAAAAGAAATGGAGGAATAGCACTAGCACTTAGACTTATATGCTGCTTCACAGTGCTTTACAGTCCTCTCTAAGCAGTTTACAGAGTCAGCCTATTGCACCCAATAATCTGGATCCTAATTTTACTGACCTCGCAAGGACGGAAGTTTGAGTCAACCTTGAGCTGGTCAGGATCGAACTGAAAGTTAACTTAGGCTTCCACCCTTCCGAGGAATCTAAAGCTTGTTGCTTGCAATCCTTTAAAACAACACTTCCCAACCTTGGCAATTTTAAGATACGTTGACTTCAACTCCCAGAATTCCCCAGCCAGCTTATCTTAAAGACTCTAAGATTGGAAAACGCTGTTTTAAAAGAAGCTGTAGCCAGGCTGGAGCCTGGAATTCAAAAGCACTATGTCAAAATGTTTGAAAGAATAGATGGCCTGTGGGGCAGTTCCAGATAGGCTTTTGCCCTGGAGGGTGGGGGGTGTTTTGGTATATTGCTCAGGAATCCTGGAAGTTCCATCCCAGCCCATCCTGCTCGCAAAACTCTTTGAAATTAAGAAAGGAACATCTCATTTCACCTTTATGTTGATTTGGGTGGGTAGTGGGATGCCTGGTATGAAGTCCTTGGTCCGCTCATTGAAATCCTTACAGAATTGCCCGATGGGAATGCCATACTTTTTATGGGAAGAGAGAAAGAGAGAGGTGTTAATTTAGCCATTTAAAAACCTCAATCCAGGTTCCTAACTGTTTTCCCAGAAATCGCCTCTTTGTGCTAATCCAGGGGTTTTTGGAACTGGTGGTGGGAATGGGGATTGGAAGGATTTATACTCCTTGCAGACAGAGCTGGTCGTTTGCATTTTTAGTTGTTCAGGCCATAGGAGAACAAACCCATCAGGACAAGATTCAGCAGTCCACCTGCATTTAAAAGACAAAGGCCACTCTTTTAAAGACAGCAAAATCCTCATTTTGGACAGAGAGGACTGCTGGTTTGAAAGAGGGGTCAAAGAAGCCATCCATACCCAAAATGAACATCCCCCTCTCAACAGGGGGGGGGGGGGGAGAGAGATGCAACGTCATCTATCTCCTGTTTACAACAGTCCTTTCAGCAGCTCCAAGAAGCCTCTACACCCATTTGCACTACTCAGATGAGCCTAAGGCCTCAGATAAACCTCCAAATGGCCTCAAGGACTCTCTGAAATAATGCAAATAACCAGCTGTCTTCAAGGAGTATAAATCCTCCCATTCCCCACCTTCTCTTATCTACTGTTTTGAGGGTTAGTAATTCAGATTCTTGTAGAGGGTATTAACATGCAATAAACCTGTAGTAATTTGAACTCCTTGCTTCCTGATGTATTATGTCTGACACAAAACACAGCAGTATGTGCTTTTCTGAAAAAAATATTTAGTGTGTTACATGAGCCCCATTTGCAAATTCTTTCATCAATGCATGGCTAATCTTGGCTCAGCTTGGAGGAGAAAAACAACAAAAGAACTTAGTTCACATTCCAGTCTGTGGCCAGTTCTTCTGCTTTGTTGGTTTAGTCTGGGATGAGGACCGTTGGCCCCTTTATGAGTTGTGCAGTTCAATTCCCAGAATTCCAGATCCAGCATGGAGTGGAGCCTGGAGTTGAAGTCCATAAGCAGCATGGCTGGCTCAGGAATTCTGGGAGTTGAAGTTCACAAGTCATAAAGGAGCCATCGTTCCCCACTCCCGGTCTAAGATGCTATCTTTATAAAAAATAACCTAACTTTGCTACCCTGTCTTTATCCTATGGTTTACCTGTCCAAGAACAGGTCCTAGAGGTGGACCTGGAATAGCCTGTCCAGCTTTGATGATTGACCGGATCACACCTCCACCAGTTATCTTCAGTGCCGTTTTGCCAGCTTGGCTAAGCTTTGACATGATGGTTTTGGTTCTGCACAGACCTAGATTAAAAAGAGATTGAGAAAGGGAACTGAGAGGACTGGAATCTCAGAACTGTTATTACCCATTGCTTCGGAATCTGGAGTTAAGATGTGTAGTCTTCAACTCCCAGAATTCCCCAGCCAGCCCAACTCCTAGAATTGAACATTCTGGGAGTTGAAGTCCACACTTCTAAAAGCTGCCAAGGTTGAGAAACACTGATCCTACACAAGGAGGACAGAGCAAATGTGATACAAACTGTTTGAGATGGAGACCACAGGGAGAAAAATTCAGTTTCACAGGGAGAGGGATCCAAATAGATGCCGAGAAAGATCTAAAAGCACAGCCAGGAAACTGTTAGAATACTTGCTTTACAGGCAGATGATGTCAGGTTTTTCCTTTTCAACACCTCCAGTTTTATGGAACAGATAGCATAAACTGATGCCAAATTGCAGCCCTGCAACAGGAGAAAACAAGAGTTGGTGTTTATAACAAAAAGTCCCTCTTCAGCCACAGAATACATGCATGCAGCCTCATTTGCAATACTACCACTTTTCAATATCTAACACTCCAGCCATCCCCAACCTAATTTCTTCCAGTAACATAGTTATCACAATGCCCAACATTTCCAGCCAGAAATTAGGAGGATTATCACCCAACACCCCTCGGAGGGCACCTTCAGCACAATTAACTAGCATGTTAGGTGGTTTGTAGCTCAATACCCAGTGGATTGTATGCCGAAAGCACACTAAATTTGATTAGTGCAAATCAAAATTAAATTAAATTTGACTGTGCAAATCAAACCAGGCTAACTGTAAGCTATGTAAACTGTGCAACTGTGCAAACCTAATCAGTGGATTAATTATATTTGTGTATGTATATGTTATATTACAGCTGGTATTACAGCTGGTATGGGGAATTCTGGGAGTTGAAGTCCACCCATTTTGAATCATGCTGGCTGGGGGATTCTGGGAGTTGAAGTCCATCCATTCAATTACTTAAAGTATGCACGTGCAGAAGTATCTTTAATCATCACCGTTTCTCTCCTGCAACCAACTCAATTCCCATCTTCACCCCATAATCCAATAGCAGGAATCGGAGGAGTCATTTCTTCGATCCGGAAAAACCCGGAGAAGAAGAATCCCACCTAATCCAAACCCCTTTCTCCCTCCCGGGCCTCCCTTCCTAAGCCTCGACTCTCCGTCTTTCGCCGCCCACTGTCTCTCGTCGCGCTCTTCCCTGCTGAACCGCCTACCCCGGATTCCCTCAAGGAAACCCTAGCTGGGCGCCGCCATCGTGGAGTCAGCGAGGTCAACCGGGCGCTTTGCATGCCGGGAAGCCTTCGCTTTTTGCCCCGGCATTAAATGGCGCCCATTCTCCTAGCAACTCTGCAGCTCAGTGACGTCACCGAAGCGCGCGCGCGGGGCACGTCGGGAGGGTTCCGTCGGCGCCCGTTCCCATGGCAACGGGAGAATCCCGCGGCTTCTGTTTGCTGTGGAGGGGAAGAGTGAAGATGGCGCTTTCCTCGCCTCAGCAAAGAGACGACGAACTTTTTCTGCGCTTAAATCTTTCCCCTGGTGCTTTTTCCATATTTTTTTGGAAAAAAAATACGGCCCTCGCTCTGCCGTTTGTGGTGGGGGTACCTCAAGTGAGGCCTGGAAGTTTTGCTGAAGCAGGGGGGGACTCGAAATGGCGGGTGGTCGCAACGCCTGAGGGATTTTTTTTTTAGTTTACTTTGTTGTCATTGCACCTCGTACAACGAAATTAAATGCCATCTTAAGCATACGTCATAACTATCAAAATAAAACAGAAAAACACATCCTTCTCATTCTATACGATTTATTTTTTTTAATAGAAGAGTTGCGGCTGGGCCTCCAAAATGGCCCTCAGCCCCGTCCTTTCCTTACCAAGCATCAGAGGACTAACTTGCAGGGCTGTGGTCAGCCTTTCTCGGTGTAGCCCCCTCTGCAACAGAGTCCCTCAGTGAGGGAGATGGGCAGTCCAGGTAGTCAGTGGACTTAGGACCACAATGGAGCCCAAAGTTTCTGTTGCTAAGTGAGCTTTACCCCATTATTGCCTCGGAATCACTGTAGCTGTTAAGCTAGTAACATGGCTGTTAAGTGAATTACTAGGTGTTAAGCTAACAACAGGGTTGCTAAGCAAATCACTTAAGCTAGTCACATGGTTGTTATGTGAATCACTGTAGTTGTTAGTCACATAGTTGTTGTGCATCTGGCTTCCCCATTGACTTGTCAGAAGGTTTGCAAAAGGGGATCGCGTGACCTTGGGACAATGCGACCGTCATAAATATGAGTCAGTGGCCAAGCATCTGATTGAAAGTCACCATTCACTTCTCTAATTCTGAATGGTCACTAAATGAATTATTCTACATTGAGGACTCGAAATGAATTCTTCTACGTCGAGGACTACCTGTACTGAAATAGGACAAATAAATGAATTAAACGCTGGCCCAGGGAAGGGGTAGAATGACAAGAGGACTACACTGCAGGGCGGTTGTATGCTAGTCTCAAAATAGTTTTTTCTTATATGTACCCATTTTTTTTTTATTTATTTATTTATTTTATTTATTCTTTATTTTTCTTATATGTACCCATTTCATGTATTCACAACTATGTATACATTTATACTTATTATCTTGTAAACAATTGGCAAATCAAATAAATAAATAAATAAATAAATAGTGATGGGGGGAATCAGGGAAAACAAGCCACACTGCAAGGGTTATAAGTGTTAATCAAGAGGAGCAGTAAGTGAGAAAGACAAAATAAGAGATTCTTAAGGTCCACAGTGGATAATTGGAGCTTCTTTGCAAGATAAAAATCGTCAACACTGTCCAACTATTTACAAAGTCTGCACTACTATTACTATTAATCTTCTCATCATTCCTTATCACCCATCCCCTCCCACTTGTGACTGTATGACTGTAACTTTGCTGCTTGTATCCTTATTATTTATATTGATTGTTTCCTAGTACAATTTGATTGCTTATTGTACCCTATGACTATATTCTATTTACCTTTTACCCTGTTAGTATTATTAAGTGTTATACCTGATGACTCTTAATTCTTGACGAATGTATCTTTTCTTTTATGTATACTGAGAGTATTTGCACCAAGACAAATTCCTTGTGTGCTCAATCACACTTGGCCAATAAAGAATTCTGTTCTGTTCTATTCTGTTCTTGGACACTTAATGGAATCGACAGATTAATGGCGGACATAAAAAACTAGACACAGGGACAATTTTTCCCCTCTTGCCATCACTCTGCTAAACACCTAATTTCCACTGCACTATCTTATGTCTAAAGATATTTACCCATGTAGTAGGGCTGTATTACTATTATCCTTCTCATCTTTCCTTTTACTTTCTACTATTGGTATCTCATGATTTATCACCCTAATGCTTGTATCTTATGATTTATGATTGTATCTTATGATTTATTACTCTGTTGTTTGTATGTACACAGAGTTTATGCACTGGAGAGAAATCCCTTGTGTGTCCTATCACACTTGACCAATCAAGAATATTTTATTCTATTCTAAAAGGAAATGTATTAAATGTACAGTCTGGTCTACCAAATACACTAGTGTAAAATACTACTTGTTCAACAGTCTTTGAATGAAAAGGACTCATTGCTTCTGGCGTATATTGGTATTTAGCCAAGAAAATCCCAAGAATATCACTTTTATTTTCAAATGTTTTATAAATAGATGATTGCCAGATCCTGAATGAAAAACAATGGAATTGGATGCTTAGGCATGAAATCCTGGAAACAGCAACACATCTGCAGCATATCATTGGAGAAACAGTTTTAAAGTTCTTTTTAAAAAGGAAGGGAACAAATCTGAAATCTATCAATCTTTTTGGGAAAAAGATCCAACGGCATGATTTAATAAGATTTATTTTGATCCTCAGCTTCTCTTGTTAAAGGAGTCAGGAAGTAAAAATGCATTCATGCCACATCTCATCATTCATTCCACTAGAAATAACTCAAAAGTCAGTCGATAAGAGGCTACTCAGTAACTGGATCATCCATCAGGAGGCTTCAATTGCTCTCCTCTATTTTGTCCAGTAAAAGTAGTTCTTAACCTATGACCGCAATTAAGCCCAACATTTTTGTTGTTAAGTGAGACATTTGTTAAGTGAGTTTTGCCCCATTTTATGACCTTTCTTGCCACAGTTAAGTGAATTGCTGCAGTTGATAAGTTAGTAACCCGATTGTTAAGTGAATCTGGCTTCCCCATTGACTTTGCTTGTCAGAAGGTCGCAAAAGGGGAAAATCACTTGATTTTGGGACACAGCCACGGTTATGAATATGAACCAGTATGCTAAGTGTCTGAAATTTGATCATGTGATCATGGGGATCCTGCATGTTTTTGTTAAAAAATCGGTTATAAGTCGCTTCTTCCACTGCCGTTGTAACTGTGAACGGTCACTAAACAAACTGTTGTACGTCAAGGACTACCTGTATTCCTTTGTTGGCTTTTCAGCTGCAATTCCCAACCTAATCCACTAGAGGTCAGTACTTTTCACAGTTCTGTTTGAGAAGCTTTGAACTTAGAAAAAGAGAAGAGAGGAAAGTAAAGCACCGCCCTCTGTTGGCTGAGGTTGGCAACTGCACCAAAAAGTCCAACTTTTTAGAACTGGACAAAGACATACAGTGCATTAGTTCCGGCTAACTTCATCTCCTCCTGCTTCCAAAAATGGCCATCCTGGTGCTTCTGAAGGGCTGACTGGCTTATATGGCACCCCCAGATCATGGGTACCAAAACACCCTCTGAAAAATGGCTGGAGACGAAGCAACTAAATGCAACCTCATTTACATGAAATGCAGCCAATATGATTTATTACAGCCAGTGATGGCTGGAGCAGCCTTCAACCTTTGCAACATAGGCCATGTTTGCGCTCCCCAAAAAGACTCAGTGCAGCCTGCACAAAGACTAACCCGTCAATCACAATAAATCATCATCTCTCTCCCCAGACGTGTTGGGGACCTCTGGCTAATTCTCTTCCCAAGCCTTTGGCTTGCATCTGTTCTCTTCAAGCCAACACCTAGGCTGACAGATGTAGGTCCTGCTAATCTACAGAATTGCCTTATAAAACTGCTTGTTCCTTCCCCGGACTTACACCTCTGTAACTGGGCCAACCCAACTGGTTTTACACGCTAAAGACGCTGGAGGAATTGAACACAGATGAGGCCAGGAAGAACAAGCTCTGGATTTATTTTTCTCGGGGGGCGGGGGGGAGGCGAGCAAACAAGATCATTTGCAAGACTGTCTTTTTTCTGTTCTAGCATTTCTCATCACAGGTCACCTAAAATGCCCTTGATAAAAAGAGGACAGCAATTAAACATTGTTGGACCAAGATCCTCTGAACGATCTGTTCCTTACAGCCTGATTTGTATTTCTCATTAAAACTTAAAAGTCTCACTGTGCCCATTTGATTCATGACTCCGTAACAGTAGAGTACTGCCTATGAGGCCTGGAAGATTAGTTAGTAGGACAGAAGAGACATTATAAGTATTATGCCCGGGTCGGTATCTGATTCAGAGAGGGAGGCTGAGCAGCTGACAGGGAGTGGGAGTGTGGCTCCGTTGGAAGAAACTGGGGGAGGGCAAAGTCCAGCTGGGCAGAGCAGGGGAGAGGTAGAACAAGGGAGTTCAGAGGAAGACCCAGGCCCAGCCCCTCTTCATCCTAGGGCACACAGGGAGGAATGGAGAAGGGAGCAACGTGAGTTGCATGGCTCATGGGGGAGGAAAGGGCCCTGATTCCCTTCATTAGCTGCAGCTGGGAACACAGTGTTTAAAAAGGGAAGTTGCACACAGGAAACTGTTGGAAGCAAATCGTGAATTATCTGGTATCGTGGAGGCTTATCTGTGTTCCTGGCGTCTTTCCAACTGTGTGTTTTGCTGTGGTTTCAAGTCTGCAATTCTTTCTCCTGCCCTGTCCAGTTAATTAGTGCAGCGTGGTTTGTGTGGATTTTTAGTTACAGTTTGTATGTACTTTGTTTTTGGACTGAATTTTCTCCATTTAAAGGCTGTTCCTGGGAGAGTTTTTCTCCAGCAGAAGATAATCTGGACAGTGGGGGCAAAGTTGGAGATAATTAAGGGGACTCCTCTTGCTTATTTAACTGTGTTGCCTTTATGCCATGCCCCTTTGGGTCATCACAATAAGGGACAGGGTCAACCCAAACGGAAGGACAGAAGGTGAGGAATTCAGGAGAGGAGCCCAGGTAGAAGCTTTGGGTCAGAGTATGGTTCTCACATACAGGTACTCCTCGACTATGGCCACAGTTGGCCCAGAATTTTCATTGCTTAAGCAAGGCAGTTAAGAGAGCCGCATCCAATTTTTATGACCCTTTTCTGATGTTGTTAAGTGAATCACTGCCGTTAAGTGAACCATGCGGTCATTAAGCGAACCTTGCTTCCCCCCATTGAATATGCTTGTCAAAAGCCAGCCAAGCACCTGAATTTTAACCACATGGGGATGTTGCAACGATCGTAAGCGTGAGAACCGTTTGCAAGTCGCTTCTTTTCTGTCCGGTTGTAACTTTGAACTGTCGCTAAACGAACAATTGTTAAGTCATGGACTACCTGTATATAATTTAGCAGTGTTTCTCTGGATCCCTTTGCATTCGTAAAAATGACCGTGCTGGTTATATCTATAGATAGTTAAGAATATATCCCTCGATCGGAAATGTAAAACTGAGAAATTTAAAAATATTTGATTTCATGGAGCCCCTAAAAGAGTCTCAGGGGCTCCCAGACCACACTTTGAGAACTGCTGTAATGCAAAAAAAAAAAAAATACAGTCCCGTCCTCGACTTAGGACCACAATTGGGCCCAACATTTTGGTTGCTAAATGAGATGGTTGTCAAGTGATTTTTACCCCCGTTTTAATACCTTTCTTGCCTCAGCTGTCAAGTGGAATCACTGCAGTTGAATAAGTTAGCCACATGGTTGTTAAGTGAAACCTGGTTTCCCCCATTGGCTTTGCTTGTCAGAAGGTCGCAAAAAGGAATCACGTGGAACCCACCCCACCTGCGGGGACGCTGCAACTGTCATAAATATGAAGCAGTTGCCGAGCGTCTGAATTTGGACGTGATTATTGGAAAAGTCGTAACTGTGAAAAAGTCCCTTTTTTTCAGTGCCGTTGTAACTTTGGTCACTAAACGAATTGTTATAACTATAGTTCGTTATAGAACTGTTATAAATATAGGCAAAAAATAAAAAAATAAAGATTCTTCCAAACAGACCATTTCAACCATTAACAATCCATTGTTCTTCTATAAAGGACAGGCTGAATTATACTGGAATAGAGGAATATTGTGCTTTTTGGACATCCTGCTTAAAACCTTCTTCCACCTTTTTAAAAACAGTTTAAAAAACACACCAAAATGGGCATGGCACACGTTACAACCTTCATTTATACAACCTTCATTTCCCATTTTAAAAAGTTGTGGGGGTTTTTTCCCCCCACCTTTCACTAGGAAAGCCGTTTAGTGCTACTTAAAGGATTAAAAGCATTGAGCTAGGAAGGGAGAAAGTGGGCAGAATGCACATTCAAATCCCAGCGCAACTTTGGTTCTGGTCCAGCCTACCTCATAGGGTTGTTGTGAGGATGAAGCGGAAGGTGTATGTCTATGCAGATACCTCGGGTCTTTGGAGGAAAGTGGGACAAATGTGCAATAAATCTATAAATAAAATAAATAGAGCAGTGCCTGCCACATGGCGAGGCCGAACAGGAGGGTGACCTGTTTAATTATCGTTACCTAAAATCAGAAGCGAATTTCTTTTAAAAGAGGGGAAAGCAGAACACCAGAGCAGCAGAATGGAAGATATTTCTCCTTCATCTATCACCTACCCCAGAATAATAGTAATCAGACGTTCGTAGGAAAGGAAGGAAAGACAAAAACAGCGCACTGAAAAAATATGGGAAGGTTGGAAGAAGCGGAGGTTGGGAAGACCAGCTCCGAATATTCCCTGACAGGAAACCGCCCCAAATTTGTTCTGGTTCATGGAAAGAAACAAGAGGAAGGAAAGGAGAGGAGAGGAAAAGGGAAAAAAAAGGAGAAAAAGAAAGGAAAGGAAGGGAAGGGAAGGAAGAGGGAGGGAAAGAAATGAAAATGAAAAAGGGAAGAAAAGGGGAAGGGAAGGGAGGAAAGGAAGAGAAGAGAAGGAAAGGAAAGGAAGGAAGGAGAAAAGGAAAAAGGAGAGAGGGAAGGAAGGAAGGAAAGAAGGAGAAAAAGGAAGGGAGGGAGGAAGTAGAAAAAGAGGACAACAAGAGGAAGGAAAGGA